>CM021102.1:646657807-646824214 GCA_007115665.2 Sequoiadendron giganteum
TAAATGACTTATGTAGTTAAGTTGTTGATTAAATTAATCTAGTTATAATGTTAGAAATGTTATTTTATTTATTAATTAATTTAATTTAAATAATAAAATAATTTAATCTTAGATTATATTCATTTTATTGATTAATTAAATTAATTGTGTTGAATTATTTTAAGTTATTCATTTTGAAATTAATAGATATATTGTTTCAAATTGGAAAATTTAAAAAAATGGTTTTTAATTTCATTTTTGAAAAATTTTCAATGAAAAAAATGAAAATGGAGATATTTCCTATTCTGTTTTTAAAAATTTATTATGGTGGTTGAATAGATATTTCATTTTTTTTCTATTATTTGGATTTTTGGGATGAGGTTTTGAGGAGGATGAAAAATTGAAATTAAGGAGGAGGAAAGAATTTTTGGTTTGGCTTTGGATTTGGAGAAGCAAGTTGGATTTCTTGGAGGAGCTGCAATCAGAAGAAGAATTCAGAGCACCATTGACAACCTTTCAAGCTTTTGGAAGAACTAGGATTTCTTTTATTAAATTAGTTTCATTTTGAAAGGTTTCACAATTTTTATTATGTTGTTTGAAAATAAATAAGCTTTGTTTGATTTTCAAAATAAACCCATCTTAAAGCTTGTTTCAAAACTTTGAAACCTTTGTTTGGAAATAAAATTTCTCAAGAAAAAATTATGCTCTTGAGTGTAAATGATTATTTTAAATATTATTTGCTCAATTTATTTTACAAATATTTTGAGGGGATGTTTAAATTTATATATATATATATATATATATATATATATATATATATATATATATTGATATATATACATATATATATATTATTGATTGGGGTTATGCTGTAATTTTTTAAAAAAAAAAAAACACATGAGGTTCGTAGTTTTCAAATCATGAGTCAGTTCAGATTAAAAAAAAAAAAAAAAAAAAGAATACAATGGAGGGTTTGGGGGTCATTGGGGGCTCACCCCACCGTGCCCCCATGGGAGGCACTATGGGGGAGCCACGCCGAATGTGTCCCCCCCACCTACATGACCGCCAATGCACAACTGCCCACCCATGGTGGTCGGTTGTGTTACACACAACCGCACGACCATGGATGAGACCGAATGTGTAAGCCATCACCCCAAGCATGATCAATTATGTAATTTGACCCAACCCTAAAACGATGTGGTGCGTGCACCTATGAAAACATGTTTTGACTTTTAGGTTTTGTTCTTTTTTTAATAAAAAAATTAAAATATATTTTAATATTTTTAATATTATAGTTTTATAATATTAAAATATTAATATTTAATATTATATTATATAATATTAAAATATTAACATATATAAATAATTAATAATTAAATATATATGTATATGGTTGAGTTATTAGTTTTAATATATGTATATATATTTAAATATATACATAATTTAAAATGTCGATTTAAATGTTGGCATGATTTAATGCAATTGGGAAACTTTAAATTAATATGCATTAGTCAAGATAATGGATTGGTTTTAAAATAAGATGTTTATTAAGATGAGTTAATTGTTTATTTTTAAATGATTATGTTGAAAAGATGAAACAATTATTTATTTGAAAACGCTATGTTTAGAATCATAGAAGTAAATGTTTATTATTATTTAAGAGCAATCAGGGAATTAAATATCTGGTTAAATTTCATCCTTTGTCTGAAAGAGCCATGATTAAATTAGTTTTATTGTGGCAATAATCTATTGAATTTTATTAAAGGAAGTGGAATTAGTAAATTCAAAGTAGATTTAATTTCTATTAAATTTCTCTTTAAATGTAAGTTTCTTTTGTTCTCGCTTTGGGATAAATTGTTTAGTAGGGGTTTTAATTAGTTGGGGTTGTTGTATTATGTAAGTCAACCTTTGAATTGCTTTGGGTATTGCATAGAGTTGTATCGAGTTAATTACCTAGTTTCCACAAACGAAGATGACTTGTGCCTCCTTTGGAAGGAGTGGATTATGTGAATTGTTGCCTCCAATGTTGGAGTGAGTTTCAGTACATGTTTCCTCCTAGAGTTGGAGTGGTTGTAATATATTGTGTATGCACTTGGGTTCCCTTGGTAATTGGTTTGAATGTGTGTTGTCAAGTAGAAGAGTGGCTTTCATTAGGGGCCAGAGCCCGTAAGAGGTAAGACACGGTAACCTTCAGAGGTAGTGTAATCAAGTGATAACTAAAACAATGTATTTAGAAGATTAGGTAGTATTTCACACTAATCAAGATAAGTTCTAGCCTCACTCATAGTCGCAAGTTCTTGTTTAGGCTTGGGTGAGTGGGAATGCCTAGAATGGAAAGGTCATCTATCTAGTTTTTTTGAAAGGTATTTGATTCCACATTAGTAAGTATGAGGACTGGGGGTTAGTTGAGGTTTCCACGATATCCCTTAATTAGGGGGCTGGGGCCTATGAAGATCCGGAGTGGGTAACTCATGATGAGCTGTAAGATGACACTCTATCTACGACAACAGTTGGTATTTGATATTATGTATATGGTTCTCTTAACATACTCGATTTGTTTTATGTTTGGAAGCAATGTGACCATGTTAGAATTGTACTTGTGTTTTACCTATTGATTGGTTGTGTTAGTATGAGACAGTCTATGCCAGCCCGTGGCTAGAGGTAGATGGGCTTGTCTAGGAATCCTTGTTACTATCTCCTAGCATGGGGGGTGGGACTTTAGGTACCACTTGGTTGGGTGGAAGGTGTACCTTACTCTGTTGGTTTTTCTTCTTGTTCATATTGACGAGATTTCTAGTTGGAGAGGTCATGGGATCCTATTACATTTCATGCTTATATTCATTTTAGTTGAATCTTGTAATTTATTACATGATAGGGTAGGGTTGGATGGAACAATCACTGTTCCACTCTCTGTATCTTTGTTTGCAAGATCACCTTGGAGTCTCCACCACCTTAACCTTTAGGACCTACCTCATGTTTAGGTACCCCTGGTTCTATTGGCCAACCCCACTATCATCTCACTTCTAATCTACCAAGTCTCCCTTGGTGCAATACTTCTATTCTTCCCTTAGCCTTTAATCTTCCCTAAAGACTATTACCCTCCAACAACTAAGTTTAACCTTTCAGGGGTGTAGATATATTTCCAAAGGCTTCAAATCATCTCCCTAGGGTTCTTGACAATCCACCATACTCCATTTACAATTCACTACCACCAAACCCTCACTTAGGGTTTGTTAGGCTACTAACCCAAGAGCCCCTATTAGGTCTCTATCTCTGAGTATACACACTAAAACTCCAAGGTTTACCGAAGAAAATTGAATTTACCCTTGGGTTTCTTGTTCCTCATGAGTGTCACCTAAAGATGGTAGTGATCCTGGCCTCCAACTTCCTGTACAGTTCTTCAAACTGGAACTAATCAAGAACTTAAGTCTTTTTTGGTCTTTTCCCTATCTTTTTGCAGACTGTCAAAGGTTTCCTCTCATCAAATAGGTTGATGGGGTTTCCTCCTTCTTATTAAGCCTTGGCAAGGCATTCACCTACTCTCTCCACACTATGAATTGCCAGGAGATAGTCACCCCTGCTAGTTAGGTGCCTTTCACTTCCTGTCTTTCCTAGCCAGGCACTGTCAAGCTCGCCTAGGAGAAGACTTTCCTCATGCTTCCTAGACTCCTAACCACTCCTAACCCTAATTTATATACAGACATGGAGCCTAACCATAGTTACCAAGGGCCCGTACACAAGTATAGTGGGAAAGTAATTAGAACTCCATCATCTGCAGACTGACTGTCAGGTCAGCAACTTAAAGACAAACAACCTAAATACAAAGAAACGCCTGCAAATTGAACACACAAACTAATTACTGCAACACAAAGCTTCTACCATAGTTTACACTATAAACTATAACATATTACAGAGCCATGATCGCTCCTGACCACTTGAATTCAAAGCATAACATAGGAAATTACACAATTCTATCATTGTCCTCCTTTGTATTCATGAAGTCTTAAATACTACAAAAGCTTCCAACCTTGCTCTTAGGTCAAAGCACTCCATAAATAGGCTTTCCAATTCATTTAATCTTGAGCCTAACTATTCCATGGCCGCTTGTGGCTTTCCATAGGCCTTATTTTCAAAATTGTTAAGAAAACTATCACCTAGGAGGGTCTACAAGGTCCTAAGTCATCCTTGTAGCCAAATTCCAAACTAACAAATGGTCAACATGACCTTCACTAACTTAATTCAAGCTCTCAAATGAATCTAAGGCACAATTACATGAATTAGAAGGATTTTACTACCTCTGATATAAAACAAAGTGCTAAATCTTAACCTTTTGGGTAACCCTCCTAGATGCACTTTGGCCCTCCTAGATGCACTTTGGGGTGCTCCTGCACCATTCTCCCCCTTTGCATAGACTTTAAGGAATTTGAGGAGATATTAGAGATGGGTCAATACCTTGATTCTTGAACTGAGTTTCATCCACCCATGTAGCCTTAGATTCATGTTTGTTCTTCCACTTGACAAGATGCTCCATGTACACCTTATGCCTTGTAGATTTCTTCACCCTTGACTCCAAGATCCTTTCTACCTAAAGCTTGTATTGAATAGGTAAGGGTATGTTGCTTACATCTTTGAAGACCTCCTTACTAGTCTAATCTATGTCATTGACTGACCCCTTGTATCTGATCAAATCAGCTACATTGAAGACTGGTGAAATTCTCAAATCTGCAGGTAACTCCACCTTGTATGCATTCTTCCCATACTTGGCTAATATCTTGCATGGTCCCACTCTTTTCATCTAAAATTTGGTTGATGTACCCTTCTGGAACCTTGATTTGTTAAGGTGGACCATGACATAGTCTCCTACTACAAATTGCAAATCCTTTCTTGACATATCTAACTTGTCTTTCAACTTTTGTGTAGCCTCGATGACTATCCTCTTTACTTGCTCCTGAATCTCTTTCATGGTTTGAGTAAAGTCTTCTGCATGTACACTCCTATGTTCCATAGCTCCTAGATCCCTGAGATCACATATACCTCTTGGGTGCATTCCATACACAATCTCAAAAGAACTCTTCCCTGTGGCCCGGTTTACACTATCATTATAAGTATACTCAGCCTGTGAGATAACCATATCCCAAGTCTGTCCATATTATTTGATTAGGCAGCTTAGAAGGTTACCTAGCACCCTATTAACCACCTCTATTTGACCATCGGTTTGAGGATGGTAAGCTGATCCAAAAGATAGGTTGGTACCTAATCTGCTCCATAGAGTCTTCCAAAAGTGACTCATGAACTTAACATCCTTGTTTGAAATAATGCTTAAAGGAAATCCATGGATCCTTAAAATTTCCTTAAATAAAAGGTGAGCTATATAGCTAGCATCATGAGTGGTTTTACAAGGAATAAAGTGACTCATCTTGCTGAATTTGACCACCACCACATACACACTATCAAATCTAGTCTTGGTATTAGGGAGTCCTACCACAAAATCCATGCTAACACACTCCCATGGTCTATTAGGAATGGGTAGGGGTTGATATAGGCCAGCATTACTAGCTCCTCCCTTAGCTTTCATACACTCAACACATTGCTCCACATACCTCCTGAAATCTCTTGACAACTTAGGCCAATAGTAGAACCTTTGCACTAGTTCTAATGTCTTGTTGATGCCAAAATGGCCACTAAGACTACCATTATGCTTTTCCTAAATGAGGTTTTCTCTCATTGACCCTTTTGGAACACATAACTGATTCCCTTTAAACAACAATCCACTTTTCAAAGTATACTCTGAGTATTGGCTATGAAAATGATTCTCAAAGTCAGAACATACCTTGTAGGCCTTTGAGAAATCTTCATCCTCCCCATAGAGATCCTTGAAGCTCTCTATTCCAATGCTCTTGATCTGTATCTCTTGCAATGTCAACAATCTTCTACTCAATGCATCTGCTACCTTGTTCAATTGTCCCTTCTTGTGCTTGATGGTGAAAGTAAAAGCTTGGATGTACTCCATCCATTTCAAGTGTCTATTGCTCAGCTTCTCTTGGGTGTTGATATAACTAAGTGCCTGATTGTCAGTAAAGACCAAAAAATCCTTGGGTAGAAGGTAATGCCTCCACTTCCTAAGTGACTAAACCAAAGCATAAATTTCTAGGTAATAGGTAGAATACTTCTTCTTAGCTTCATCGAGCTTTTCACTAAAGAAAGCTATGGGCCTGTCTTCTTGACTAAGCACTCCTCCTAGTGAAACTCCACTAGCATCACACTCCACAGTAAACAATTTGTCAAATCTTGGTAGTAAGAGAATAGGTCAAGTTGCCACTTCTTGTTTAGTTTCTCAAAATCTTTCTTAGCTTCTTGAGTCCACACAAACTTAGTTTTCAAACCACCCTTGATTGTCTCTAGGACTGGTGCACATATTCCACTAAAGTTTCTTATGAATTTTCTATAAAATTGAGCCAATCCATGGAAAATTCTTACCTCAGTCCCTATGGTTGGTGTAGGCCAGTTTAGGATAGCTTCCACCTTGCTTGGATCCATTTTCAATGATCCTTGGGAAACTAAAAAACCCAAATATACAAATTCTTGTTTGAAAAAATCACACTTCTCTAGGTTGATGGCTAACTTCTCCTCTTGCAATCATCTAAGAACCAACTCCACATGTTTTAGGTGTTCTACTAACTTGCTAAAGATGAGTATATCATCAAGATATACCACCACAAATAACCTTGTAAAGTCCTTGAGCACTTCATTCATGAGCCTCATGAATGTGCTAGGGGTATTAGAGAGACCAAATGGCATAACTCTCCACTCATACAACCCATCTGTTGTCTTAAATGATGTCTTCCACTCATCTCCATCCTTGATTCTGATCTGATGGTATCCACTTTTGAGATCCAACTTGGTGAAGTACTGAGCTCCTCCAAGACAATCCATCAAGTCTTCAATCCTAGGAATAGGGAACCTATACATGATTGTGATTCTATTTATTACTCTAGAGTCAGTGCATAATCTCCATTTGCCTCCTTTCTTGGTTGCTAAGACCACTGGTACTGCACATGGGCTGATGCTCTTCCTAATCAATCCTTGATCCAATAACTCCTACACTTGTCTAGCTACCTCTAGATTCTGATCCGGTGTAAGCTTATAAGCTACTCTGTTAGGCAATGAGGCTCCAAGTATGAAGTCAATCTGATGACTAATGGTCCTTTTAGGAGGTAAAGTTGCAGGTGCTCCATCACTCACTATGTCCTTATACTTCTCAAGCAATTTATGGACTGCTCTGGGTATGACTATTTTCTCAGTCTTGTCTTCTTCTTTAGACTGGAACATGATCACATAACCTTCATCCCCTTGATATAGGTTGTTAAGGAACTCCTTGCCACTACTTAACATGACACTTGGTGTCTTTGAATGTACTTCTTCTTCTTCTGATAGTGACTGCAACTTAAAGGTCTTCCCATCCTTTTTAAAAGAAATAATATTCTCCTTCCCATCATACATGGCACTTATGTCATACTGCCACAGTCTGCCCAATAGTAGATGACATGCATCCATGGGTAGTACATAAAAAATTAGCTTATCCTTGTACCCTCCAATGGTAAACTCCACCATTACTTGCTCATTAACAAGAACACTTTGCCATTTGTTTAACCATGTTACTTTGTACGGGTTAGTGTGGGGTACCTTCTCCAATTTCAACTTCTTTACTGCCTCTTCTGAGATGATGTTGTCTGTTGAACTTGAATCTACAATGACCTTACACACTTTTCCAAGTATCTTGCATCTCACTCTAAATAGAGCTCTTCTTTGTTTTGGTTCTTCCTTGACCGGTTGTCTGATCAAAACTCTCCTAAACATCAGATTCTCCCCCATTTCAGATTCAATGTGACTGACCTCTGGTGATTTAGTGCTCATGGTGTCCTCTTGTGAATATGCCACCCTCTTCTCAGTATTTGATGAAGATGCTTTCTTCGGGCACCTATAAGTTGGATGTCCTACTTGACGACAATGGTAACATTTCATAGTAGCAAAATATGAATTGCTCCTGCCTGCTCCTCTTCCTCTATTTGATCCTCCTTGAGAACCTCTACCTCTTCCATAACCTCCTCTAGAAGGTGTTTCACTCCCATGCTCAGTGAGTTTAGACTCTCCTTGGTTTCTTTGCTCATTCCCTTTACCTTGGTAGCCACCTCTATGTCCTCTTTGATCCCTTTGATCTCTACCTTTGCCTCTACTCTTAGAAGCCTAATCATGTTTCCTCTTGCTTATTTCCTCAATCTTGATAGCTAATTGGTAGCATTGGTGTACTTTCTTAGGACTTAGGAGAGTCATCTCCTCTTGGATGTTCCACTTCAAGTCGTTAAGATACCTAGCCACTTTGAGACTTTCATCTTCTGAAACATTGGACCTCATACAAAGTTTTTGAAACTCCTTAGTGTAATTGTTCACATCTTGGTCTCTTTGCCTTAAGCTTTGCCTCTTCTTGTGTAACTGAATTTCATAATCATCTAGTATGTATGCTTCTCTCACCTTTGCCACCATACCTTTCCAAGTTGAAATAGGCCTCTTGCATTACTTTTCCCTCTCTATCTGAATGAATTTCCACCATGTCAAGGTAGATCCTCTCAATCTAGACTTGGCCACCTTCACCTTCTATGCTTCAGTGACTCCATCACATTCAAAATGGTTCTCCATGCCTTCTATCCAATCCAGGACTAGGTCAACTTCCAATTTGCCACTGAACAGTGGTATACCTTCAAGTTCTTTACCACTCAAAGCTTTCAATGCCTTCAAGAAAGGCTCCTCTTGCAGAACAGGGTTAGGTTCAGGGGTCTTGTCTTCCTCTACAACCTCTTCACTCTTTGGTTCCCTACCCTCCAATCTTTCACTGACCTCATCGGCCTTGATTTGCACATTGCTCAATGCTTCCTCAAGTTGTGCCAATCTTTCTCTTAGCCTCCTATTATCTTTCTCTTGATCTTCAACCTTCTTTGCCAACTCAAATGTTTATCACCATGGTTGTGGAACCACTAGGTTCAAGGTCTGACATACACGATTTTCTCCCAAATCTTTAACTTTCTCTGATACCAATCTGATAGGGTAGGGTTGGATGGAACAATCACTATTCCACGCTCTGGATCTTTTTTTGCAAGATCACCTTGGTGTCTCCACCACCTTAACCTTTAGGACCTACCTCATGTTTAAGTACCCCTAGTTCTACTTGCCAACCCCACTATCATCTCACTTCCAATCTACCAAGTCTCCCTTGGTGCAATACTTCTATTCTTCCCTTAGCCTTTAATCTTCCCTAAAGACTATTACCCTCCAAAAATTAAGTTTAACCTTGCAGGTGTGTAGATATGTTTCCAAAGGCTTCAAATCATCCCCCTAGCATTCTTGACAATCCACCATACTCCATTTACAATTCGCTACCACCAAACCCTCACTTAGGGTTTGTTAGGCTACTAACCCAAGAGCCCCTATTAGGTCTCTATCTCCGAGTATACACACTAACACTCCAAGGTTTGCCAAAGAAAACTGAATTTACCCTTGGGTTTCTTGTTCCTCATGACTGTCACCTAAAGATGGTAGTGATCCTAGCCTCCAACTGCCCGTACAATTCTTCAAACTAGAACTAATCAAGAACTTAAGTCTTTTTTGGTCTTTTCCCTGTCTTTTTGCAGACTGTTAAAGGTTTCCTCTCATCAAACAAGTTGATGGAGTTTCCTCCTTCTTAGTAAGCCTTGGCAAGGAATTCACCTACCCTCTCCACACCGTGAATTGTCAAGAGATAGTCACCCCTACTAGTTAGGTGCCTTTCACTTCCTATCTTTCCTAGCCAGGCACTATCAAGCTCGCCTAGGAGAAGACTTTCCTCATGCTTCCTAGACTCCTAACCACTCCTAACCCTAATTTATATACAAACATGGAGCCTAACCACAATTCCCAAGGGCCTGTACACAAGTACAGTGGGAAAGTAATTAGAACTCCATCCTCTGCAGACTGACTGTTAGGTCAGCAACTTAAAAACAAACAACCTAAATACAAACAAATGCCTGCAAATTGAACACACAAACTAATTAATGCAACACAAAGCTTCTACCGTAGTTTACACTACAAACTATAACATATTACAAAGCCATGATCACTCCTGACCACTTGAATTCAAAGCATAACATAGGAAATTACACAATTCTATCACTATCCTCCTTTGTATTCATGAAGTCTTAAACACTACAAAAGCTTCCAACCTTGCTCTCAGGTCAAAGCACTCCATAAATAGGCTTTCCAATTTAGTTAATCTCGAGCATAACTGTTCCATGGCCACTTATGGCTTTCCATAGGCCTTATTTTCAAAATTGTTAAGAAAACTATCACCTAGGAGGGTCTATAAGGTCCTAAGTCATCCTTGTAGCCAAATTCCAAACTAACAAATGGTCAACATGACCTTCACTAACTTAATGCAAGCTCTCAAATGCCTCTAAGGCATAATTACAAGAATTAGAAGGAGTTTTCTACCTGTGATATAAAACAAAGTGCTAAATCTTAACCTTTTGGGTAACCCTCCTAGATGCACTTTGGTCCTCCTAGATGCACTTTGGGGTGCTGCTACACCATTACCCCTCATTTGTAATTGAGGTGGAAAGTTGGAACTTTTAATCATGCTTATTGGATTTACCTCATTTGGGGAATGAGAGTTGTAATCTTCGTTAAATTACTGTTATTGAAATCTTATTGTATCTATTATTGTGATGATGTAATTTATCTTGTATGGAATGTATGCATTCTTAATTTCTTAAGTAGTTAAAATTTATGGATACAAATGTAATGTATGTTTGGGTTTTAAATTAATCTCAGTCTCGTACCCTTAGAGGTTTTTGGCAATGGGTAGTGAACTTTCATGTTAATTGTACTTAAACAAAAAAAATTGGTGCGTTTGAGTAGTTAATTGCAACTTCCTCTAGGGTTGCATGGTGAGGTGTAACATATTGAAACTTAGCAGATCTCTCCAAGGTCTTGATCATGCATGAATGGATTTAATGATGATGTGATCTTGATGCTTGAATCTTGACTTGAATGCTTGAAACCTACATTACAATGTCAGCTCCAAAAACATGCATGATGCTTGAGATATTGAATGTTGCAATAAATGACTGAGAAATCTGCTTTTGAACACATTTGAAAATAATCTTTGCTTTATGAATAATTTACTTGTGGTCTCTAGGATTTGAATTGATAAAAAAGACCTTGCTTTTATAGGTAATTTACCGATTTCACAAAAATTAAACAGTACAAGCTGACATTTGAATTTAAATTTGGGATCATAAGAAGGTTACCAGAAACATATTTAAAATTTGAAATTAGCAACTAAACTGTGTTGAATGAACAAAACAACTGAGAGGGGGGGTGTGAATTAGTTGTAGAAAATTAAAACATCAAAACCCTCAACAATAATTAGATCCACATGCATTCATTAAACCCTTATTTTGTTAAAGTGGTTAATCATGAAATGCAAATAACAAAAATTGAAATAACAACACCTTACAAAAGAGAACACTATATTTACATGGAAAACCCAATGAGGGAAAACTATGGTGAGGATTATCAAACAATATAAGTAATTGTGAAACTAGTACAAGGGCTCACTGCCAGAATAGGATACCCTATCCAAAAAGGCTCACAACCAAATCTCACTGCCACATAAAGAAAAAAAGAAGATAGAAGAGAAATTTTACACAATGAACAAATTCTCAATGCAACAAGGAATCCACCAAAAATTCTCCAAAACTTTCACAACCTTGTTTGAAAGAATACAGACACCTTCAACTCATTGCATTCAAAAGTTCAACACTTTGAATAAATTGCAATGCTCTTCTCAAACTCACACACTACTCTTCAAATATTGACATAATTTGCATCACATGCCTCATCAGTTTATATGTTGATAACCTTCAACATCTTGATTCATAATTCTACCATCCTCAACTTTGAAAAATCTCTCCAAGGTCGGCAATACATGCTTCACACTTTGTAATTTCAAATTAGGTTGGCATTAAACACTCCCGCAGTGGATAGGATAAAAAGTGGACCAAAAAACACTTAACTAGGACCCAAATTAGATTTCACACACCATGCTATGCCTTCATTAACACTTGAACATCTTTGAATGTTGTGTAAACACTAGGTCGGCCATTACTCATGAAAACATATTAAACATAAAGTGCATGCTTCCTTAAATCAATATGAAACTTCCAAACAAAAAAATCACCTAAAAATGATCCAAGAACATCCTAAATACCAACAAATTCATTCAAAACAAATATCACTTGAAGATTATAATCATACTATTTATGCAGACAACACTGCTAGACACTATAGTACTCTGTAACTCAAATACCTTTTTCTTATATTCCTAACCATGAATCTTCTTGACACAAACAAGAGAACAACACCATTGAATCTACTTCAAAACCAAAAGTATTGAAAAGAAGGTACATAGAAATATGGAGAAAATACATTTCTCCCAAAAACCTTTGTACAACATTGCAAAACTAGTTTACATACTGGTGAACACAACTTCCTCTGACCAACAATCTAGAAGCCCAAATTCTAGGTATAGAAAATCTGAACAACTCTAACCAACATATCCAAATTAAAAAGACATATAAACCTAGAAGAAATGCGAAGAAAAACCAAAACACCTCTTCAACACCCTATTTTAATTTTTTTATCAATTTTCTTAGTATCCTCGACATCTTCATCATGCAAAAGAATTACTCAACACATAGTTGACATCAATGACAACACCATAGATTATTGAAATCAATAAAAACACCTTCATACTTGCAGCAATATCCCCCTTTGCCATTGATGGAAACACATGATGTGAAAAACCATCAAAAGAAAACACAACTCTGAAGAAACTCTCTCATTATTTTCTTTCATTTCTCTCCCCCTATGTAGATAAAAAATTTCACATGATTCTTTCTCCCCCTTTGACATCAATGGAAAAGGATAATTTTTTTTTGAATTGTTCTCCCCCTTTGACACTAAAGAAAGCTACTTTCTTTGAATACTCCCCCTTAGAAGTACACCTAACCAAATCAATGAATCTACAATAATGACAACATTCCTTACTAAAAAAATGGTAATACATGACACTACCTACTTCCTAAACTAGGTTTTGCTTGGCCAAGAGGATCCTATAGTTACACAAAACCAGTGCAATCTTCTAAGGACTATAGATTTTTAGTTTGCATACACACATCATGAACATGCAAATGAACTAAGTTGCAACAATAAAATAAAGAAGCCCAAGCTAACTTTGCACAACAGCTTGCCATCAACAAGTGCCAAAAGTATGGGCTAGAAATTCATCAAATACTATAACAAAAATCACCATTACCACTTCCATTCAAGAAACTATAACTAAAACTAAATTGGAAGGTAAAACCACACACACATAATGAGAAAACTCAAAAGGTAACACCCATAGATCATGCAATGCTACTTTCTATTGCTGCAGAATATTTTTACAATAGCTCTCCAACAACTTACAAATGAGCGGAAGACCCCTATTTATAGTTTTCCAAAGCCCAAATGAATGGCAAGGATTGATTTACATTGTCTAGCTTAGATTCAATTACATTAGGGCTTCACCCACCCCACAATATTCTACAATTTAAAATATATCTTTGTCTTTTCCCTATTCTGTCTTGTAGTGGCCAATCATTATAGTAGTTTTGTCCTCTAGCTGATTTCCCTTTTACTATAGCTCAAAATGACTGAAAGCTACCTTCTTTCCAAGTGGACTTGTAGCATTCCTCATTGGATCAAATGGGTCTGTCAACGATTGGCATCAATGGATTGGTTGCCCCTGATTTGGGCGAACAACCCCCAAAGATCATCATCATCTGGTGAAAAGGAGGATAGCCCCCCTTGCATTTTGTCATTGACCTCCTTGGCATAGACCTTCTTCTGATGTCAGCCCTATTGATGTTCACCACAAGACGAGGTGGGCATAGAATGAATGGTGATAGGAGCCACGTGATTTTCCTTGTTCATCTTTCTGAATGGGTCTCCTGACGGACCTGCAGTAGGCTTCTTGGAACCTGCATGCGTGAAGTGTCGTAAGTGATTTCATACACAAATCAAGGCAAATGGTAATCAAATCTTGCAAAATCCTTGTTATATTCATCTGTGCATCATAAAAAGATCATAATATTTAGTGCAAAATTCCATTAACAGTTTATTGGAGAGCATTTGAACATTCTGGGACTGAGAGGCCGAAATGTTGTTTTAGGAATGTTGTTTTGAAAATGGCGAACAGAGCATGGAACTTTGGATGGTATCTCCCAACTACAAATTTGGACTTTGAAAGGTCTGGGGAGGATAAGATCCAATTTTAGCATTTGGGTCGAAGTCCGTTTTCAAATCAGAGGAGCGCTTGTATGTTCTGGAAATAAGAGGCTTAAATGCCATTTTAAAAGGGCGATGGACAGTCCGGGCCCCAAATGGAATCTCCCGACTTCAAATTTGGAATTTGAAAGGTTCATACAGGAGAGGATGCAATTTTAGCATGTGGGTCGAAGTTTGTTTTGGATTAGGGGACCATAGAAGTGCCAGGTTCCAGAATGGTCGGGGACAGATTGAGTTCCCGGACGGTAATAGAGGGATGAATTTCTGGAAATGGCCACGAAGGGGGTAGGCTGCAGAAGCTGGAATGCCTAAGGCAAGTGGATGGAAGAAACAGAAAAATGGAGACGAAATCCCGGAAATGTCATTCCGGAGGCGGAATCCCGAAAATGGCCACGGAGGGGCCGAGCTCTAGAGGCCAAATGCCTAACGTAAACGGATAGAAGAAATGGAAAAACGAAGACAGAATCGCAGAAATGGCATTCTGGAGATAGAATCCCATAAACGACATTCCGGAGGTGGAACCCCAGAAATGGGCATGGAGGGGCCGGGCTCCGGAGGCCAGAATGCCTAAGGCAAATTGATGGAAGAAATGGAAAAATGGAGACGGAATCCCGAAAATGGCATTCTGAAGACGAAATCCTAGAAATGGCATTCCAGAGACAGAATCTCGGAAACGACATTCCAGAGGCAGAACCTCAGAAATGACCACAGAGGGGCCAGGCTCCGGAGGCCGGAATGCCTAAGGCAAACGGATGGAAGAAATGGAAAAATGGAGATAGAATCCCGTAAATGGCATTCCGAAGGCGGAACCTCGGAAACAGCCGGGGGCGGACGAAGTTCCCAGACATTCCAGAATGAATTTTTTTTGGAACTTCTTGACACTTATTTGGCAATTCATTTAGGCACCACAAAAACATCCCAAATCAATGGGAAACTTGTCCCCAAAGTCAAAAATGAAGGAAAATGTGAATCAAGCAAGCGGGGAGGTGAAGCTCGAAAAACCCAAGACTTAGCCATTTTTTATTTTAGGGGAAAAATATGGTTAGCCAAAAATGAGACTTTGAAGGGCACGTTGACCAACTAGGACAAAAAAATGAGGGGCACGCAAAATGAGATGGGAGTAAAGAAGCTCGCCGGGAGCGAAAAAAGAGGGTCCCTGCCTATGGCGGGGCATGTGTGCAAAATATGCACAACAAATGGCGACTCGCTGGGGGAAATGCTCTAGAGCATTTTGATGACAAACCGGAATCATGAACCCAAAATCTCTGGTTCCGACCTTCATGATAGGGAAAACAAGCCAAACACTCAACCAAAGGATCAAAACTAGTAGTTAACCCAACCTTTAGTATGCTGAAAATCCAAGTGTGTGCAATTGCGTTAATTCCCATCCTTCAGTTGCTGCAAGAACCTAAGCTCTGTCAAGTTAAGCTATGTAGTTTATTCTAACTCCAAAAGCATCTAAGACATTGCCTCACTGCCAGTTAGGTGTCCATAGCCCCAACGAGGTTGTCGCTATGATTCTCCCGAACATTGCTCTACTGTCGGTCGGGCATCCATAGCCCCGATAGAGTTGCTCGTATGCCCTTGAAAAGCTGAATTTATTTTCTTTTTATTTTCAATATGTTTCTTTCTTTCTTTTGTTTCTTTTTTTCTCTTTTCAATTCTTTTATTTCAACCCGCAAGCAATGAAGCTCGTGCTCAGGGCTGAGAATCACAGTGGCGCTGGAGCAGAATTTTAGATTTTTCACATAACTAGACTTCACAAAAGGCCTACAGTGACCACCAAATTCTTAAAATTTGTGAGAGATATAAGATTCAAGAATACTTCAAAATCAGACCAACCAATGACTTATCCACTTTGAATCAAACATCTAGATCACTTGATACTAATAGAAGATCCTCACCATCCACTCTAAAAACTTGATTAGAGTTTGACAAAGAAATACATAGAACAACCACAGGAAAAAAGAATGATGGATGTGTGCACAGATGTGCCCAACCAAAAGTAGAGGGACCCCAAGCAAAGCAATAGCAAAGTGAGAGTAACCAAAAGCAAACAAAAGAAAATGAAAAGCAAAGCAAGCACCAAAACTAACCAAAGTGGGACAACGAAAGAAAAAAATGAAGAAACTACTCTAAAGCAAGCAACCTATAGCAAACAAACTAACCTAAGGAAAGCAGGAAAGTGGAGTATTTATAGGAAACCTACACTACTCAAAACTAGTTATGTACAAAGATATTTACAAAGTACTATGTTCGGGTAAGGTGAGCCGACACTCATGCCCATTGGATTTTGCAATGTGTGCACAAGAAGATGGGCAATCGTTATAGTTCTCAACCATGCAAATTTATCCTTATATTCAGAGGGAAT
Organism: Sequoiadendron giganteum; assembly: GCA_007115665.2. NCBI lineage: Eukaryota > Viridiplantae > Streptophyta > Pinopsida > Cupressales > Cupressaceae > Sequoiadendron > Sequoiadendron giganteum. Next base: position 646,674,576 of record CM021102.1, read on the forward strand.
AAATTCAATATGACAGCATTCAAATTCTACCCCAACATCATGAAGAATTAACAACTGAGGAGGCTCATTAAACCCATGATTAATCCATAAACATGTTCATTTTTTCTCATTCCCATAATCAAAATGATAAGTGCAGCTATGAAAATTAACAGGAGCAAGGAAGGATAAAACTTGGATTTCATCACATGGAGGTGGCAACATCGGGCAATCAAGAGCAAGCACTACATTTTCTGTCTTTGCATCAGCAACCTTGGGCGGGCATGGTGGAGGGTGCAGCACTTTAGGCATCAAGTCTGCATAAGGTAGGGAGAATGGGGCAGCAAACACTTCTTCCACGTCTTGCATGGGATCAACAATCCCCCTTGGAAGTTCTTCAAAAAGAAGTACTTCATCTCATTGATCATCCAAAAACTTGGGATCAAATTGATTGTTGCCCTCAAAAGGTGGCACACTGTCCCATCTCCTTTACCAAGTGTTGAACCTATCTTCAAGATGCTCAATATCATGGGATGATGACATGTATGAATCTGTCCTATTGTAGCCATCTAATTATGAAGGAGGATCAACAACGATCATGGTGGAAGAACTCCATGTTGGATCTTGTAATTGACCGGGTGCTTCATCTCTGTTGGAGGCTATCTCAGCACCCCCACCTTTGTCTTCTTCTCTTTTCTATTTATGCAACTCATCATGATGTTCACTCATTTCCCCTTGCTCACTATCGCTATAAATGGAGAAGGAACCTCTCTCCCAATATGGAAACTCTTGTGCATCACCATTTAGAGGCCCAAGGAGTATGCCCTCATCGCTACCATCTTTTGGGATGTGTTCTTCTGTGGCATGAGCATACCTTTGCAACACAGCTCCCAATGGAAAGAAGTCATCAATTGATGGCACCTCATCAAGGGGGCCAAAATTTACTATGTGATTTTCCCCCAAAGACTCACCATAAAGCCCATCGTCCATGGTGCACAAATGTTCTTCAAGAGGAAAAAATTCTTGATGACTCGTGGACAACACTCTAGTTTGATCTACTTGATCACTCAAAAGCTCAAGATTGAATTGGTGTACTCTTTCTATTGCTATCCCAAAATCCTCTTGAGGACTGCCTTCAGCTAAGTTGTCACTTGGCTTAGGCTCTTGGTCCTCATGTTCCATTCTTGAAGCCACTGCAGGGAGTGGTGTGCTTAGCTGCCTTGCTTGTTCTTTGACTTGCATCATGGCTTTTTGGCACAATCCGCATGTGAACTCAGAGTGAGATGAATCATGGAGCCTACACCAATTTGGTAGCAGAAATACCTCCAAATCCACTTGACATTTTAGCTCTGACCAATCCTTTACTAATCTGGAGATGAGTTGGTCATATCTTTCCGCTACTAGGTCCTCATCATCACTTGAAAAAGAAGCTTGATGGTAGATAACCATGGCGAGTGGCTATTCCCACTCCTCCAAAATTTCATTTTCATATTCTTGATCACTATTATTTATGGAGGAGAGGTCTTCCAGTTTGATTTCGGTTATGCCTTCATCATCATTTTTTCTTTCCCAAGGCTGTCAACTTCTTCTTGCTATTTTTCAGTATCTTCATTAGCTACCCTAGCATATACTACTGCGAACTTCACTGATTCATCCTCAACTACCAATGGCTCCCCTTTTTGAGTGGAGGACTGCCCCTTACTGGCAAAGGAGAGGCTTTCCAACTCCATTCTTAGTGAACCTTCAACAAAGCTTTTTGCTATCCCCAGAAAATTAGCTTCTCCTTCTTGATTTTTAGCTTCAGTGTTTGCTATCCTAGCACTAGTTCATGGTGGATTTCCTGGTTTATCTTGAAGATGATGTCCTCCAGATACTAATAGCTTTCCTTCTTCATGGGATGAATCATTCTCCTTGACAGTTGGCTGCTCCAACTTGCTCAAATTGCCTTTGAATTGGGTGATGATGCTTGCACATGAAGGACAAGTAAATTCTGAATGAGGTGCATTGTGAAATCTGCACCAAGTAGACATCAACACCTCCTCCAATCTTGGTCCATCTTTTCTGCCCAAAAATTCTTGGATTAGCTCTTCAAATTCTTTGGATGCCATGGTTGTCAATTCCTCCTTCGGGTTTGCAAGGGCCAAAGGCTGATATATTTCCCAAAAGGGAATCTCTCCTTGCAAGACTCTTTCAATTCTGCTTAAGAAGGTTAGACACTCTAGTTCATTGTGCCTACAAGTGCAATGGATCCTACACTTATCTACCAATACAAATTTCTGCAATGGTCTCTTCAATCTCCTATTTAAATCTGAATGTAGCTGAGCGATGTTGATTTGCACATGCTGCTCCATTTCAACTCAACTTCTTTTTGCCTTCAAATTTTTTTGATTTCAAGTTTCAGCATTAAAAGAGATCTCCTTATCTTTGATTTCTTCTTTGAAAGTGCTCTTATCAATTTCCAACTTTTCGCTTTGTAGCCTCAACATGTTAGCCCTCCTTCTAGCGCTAGTACTATTGATGGTGTTTTTATGCACTTCACAACATAGGTAATACGTAGGTCCATTACCTCTCTTGAAAGACAATCTTCCACAATCAAATTGCAGAACACTATCCCAAGGTCTCTCAGATGTCAGGTCATGATGAGGCTTGGAATATATCAGTTGTTTGATGTGATTTGCTGGAATCACAAGGTGGACTTATGGATGAGTTACAAAGTGGGAAAGTTGGATCAACAAATGGAGTTCTTAAGATGGAGAGTTGTTGTGCATTTGCTGCAAGTTCAAACAATAGTCTTGAACTCCATTTTATCATTAGATTTAGCTTTATAATGTGTAATGAACCTTGCCTAAGGTTACTTATTAAAAAGAAGGAAAAAGGGTAGGGAAGAGAAAAGGTTCCTGTATCTGAAACTATGAATGAACAGTGATCATCGAGGCTGCTATAGTAGACAAACTCCCTAAACTAGGTTTTGCTTGGCCAAGAGGATCCTATAGTTACACAAAACTAGTACAATCTTGTAAGGACTGTAGATTTTCAGTTTGCATACACACATCATGAATATGCAAATGAACTAAGTTGCAGCAATCAAATAAAGAAGCCCAGGCTAACTTTGCACAGCAACTTGCCATCAACAAGTGCCAAAAATATGGGCTAGAAATTCATCAAATACTGTAACAAAAATCACCATTACCACTTCCATTCAAGAAACTATAACTAAAACTAAATTGGAAGGTAGAACCATGCACACATAATGAGCAAACTCAAAAGGTAGCACCCATAGATCATGCAATGCTACTTTCTATTGCTACAGAATGTTTTTACAATAGCTGTCCAACAACTTAAAAATGAGGGGAAGACCCCTATTTATAGTTTTCCAAAGCCCAAATGAATGGAAAGGATTGATTTACATTGTGTGGCTTAGATTCAATTACATTAGGGCTTCACCTACCCCACAATATTTAGCAATTTAAAATACATCTTTGTCTTTTCCCTATTCTATCCTATAGTGGCCAGTCACTATAGCAGTTTTGTCCTCTAGCTGATTTCCCTTTTACTGTAGCTAAAAATGACTAAAAGCTGCCTTCTTTCTGAATGGACTTGTAGCATTCCTCATTCGATCAAATGGGTCTATGAATGATTGGCATCAATGGATTGGTTGCCCCTGATTTGGGTGGACAACCCCCAAAGATCATCATCATCAGGTGAAAAGGAGGACAGCCCCCCTTGCGTTTTGTCATTGACCTCCTTGGCATAGACCTTCTTCTGATGTCAGCCCTATTGATGTTCACCACAAGATGAGGTGGGCATAAAATGAATGGTGATAGGAGGCACGTGATTTTCCTTGTTGAGCTTTCTCAATGGGTCTCCCGACAGACCTGTGGTAGGCTTCTTGGAACCTACATGCATGAAGTGTCGTAAGTGATTTCATACACAAATCAAGGAAAATTTTAATCAAATATTGCAAAATCCTTGTTATATTCATCTGTTCATCATAAAAAAATCATAATATTTATTGTCAAATTCCATTAATAGTTTACTGGAGAGCGTTTGAACATTTCGGGACTGAGAGGCCGAAATGTTGTTTTGAAAACGATGAACAAAGCATGGAACTCTGGATGGTATCTCCCGACTACAAATTTGGAATTTGAAAGGTCTGGGGAGGATAAAATCCAATTTTAGCATTTGGGTTGAAGTCCGTTTCCAAATCAGAGGAGCGCTTGTATGTTCCAGAAATAAGAGGCCGAAATGCAGTTTTAAAAGGGCGATGGACAGTCCGGGCCCCGAATGGAATCTCCTGACTTCAAATTTGGAATTTGAAAGGTTCATATAGGAGAGGATGCAATTTTAGCATGTGGGTCAAATTTTGTTTTGGATTAGGAGATCACGAAAGCGCTGGGTTTCGGAATGGCCGGGGATGGATTGAGTTCCCGGACAGCAACAGAGGGATGAATTTCCAGAAATGGCCAGGGAGGGGCCGAGCTTCGAAAGCCGGAATGCCTAAGGCAAGTGGATGGAAGAAATGAAAAAATGGAGACGAAATCCTAGAAATGGGATTCCGGAGGTGGAATCCCGAAAATGGCCACGAAGGGGCCAGGCTCCAGAGGCCTAAATGCCTAAGGCAAACAGATGGAAGAAACGAAAAAATGGAGACAGAATCCCAGAAATGACATTTCGAAGATGGAATCCTGGAAATGGCATTCTGGAGGCGGAACCCCAGAAACGGCCATGGAGGGGCCGGGCTCGGGAGGCCGGAATGCCTAAGGAAAATGGATGGAAGAAACGAAAAAACAGAGATGGAATCCCGGAAATGGCATTTTGGAGGCGGAACCCCAGAAACGGCCATGGAGGGGCCAGGCTCTGGAGGCCGGAATGCCTAAGGCAAACGGATGGAAGAAACGAAAAAATGGAGATGGAATCCCGAAAATGGCATTCCGGAGACGGAATCCCAAAAATGACATTTTGGAGGCAGAATCTCGGAAACGGCATTCTGGAGGCGGAACCCTGGAAATAGCCGGGGGTAGCCAAAGTTCTCGGATGTTCCAGAATGAAATTTTTTTGGAACTTCCTGAAACTTTGGAAATTCATTTAGGCACCACAAAAACATCCCAAATCAATGGGAAACTTGTCCCCAAAGTCAAAAATGAAGGAAAATGTGAATCAAGCGAGCGGGGAGGCGAAGCTCGAAAAACCCAAGACTTAGCCATTTTTTATTTTAGGGGAAAAATAAGGTCAGCCAAAAATGAGACTTTGAAGGGCAGGTTGACCAACTAGGATAGCAAAATGAGGGGCATGGAAAATGAGACAGGAGTAAAGAAGCCTGTCGGGAGTGAAAAAAGAGGGTCCCTGCCTATGGCAGGGCGTGTGTGCAAAATATGCACAACACAATCAAAGTCAAATTTCTTATTTTTCTTCTTCTTTTCTTCTTTGTAGTCCTTACAAACATGTCCAGGCTTACCACAGTTACAACAAATAACTTTGGACTTTCCAGGAGACTTAGATATCCCCTTGGACTTGGATTTTTCACTCTTCTCATTCTTCTTTCCTTTTTCCTTGGGTATTCCACAAAAGTTCAAGGTCTCCTTGGATTTGATGGATACCTTCCTCCTCGTCTCTTTAGAAAGAAAAGAACCAACCACGTATTTAGTCTTCAATATAACATAAGTACTCCCAGGAGCCATTACAAGAGAATCCCATGAATCAGGAAAATAACAAAGAAAGTTCCGACATTTCTCCTCCTCATCCATTTGAACACCAACTAATGCCCATTGAGCCACCAACATATTGAATTATTCTAGGTGGCCTGTGATTCATCCACCCTTTTCCATTATCAAGGAATACAACTTCTTCCTCAATAAAATCGTGTTCACTAAATATTTTTCTTGATACGTCTCACTAAGATTCTTCCATAATTTTTGTGTAGAGGTCTCTTCATGGACATTAATTAAAATAGAGTCTTCCAAGAACAATATAATTAGACCCTTGGCTTCATGGTCCATAACATCATATTGAGCAGCTTGAGTAAGATTTGTAGGCCTTGAAACATTCTCATCAACAATATCCCACAAATCTCGATCTATCAACAAATCCTCCATCTTTAGCTTCCACATCTCAAAATTATTTGTCACTCGTCCTCTTTCCAATATCAATCATAGTTCTGGAAACTTTTCTAATCTCACATATTTTATCCATAAAAAATATTATATCCTTTGCTACACCATTTTCCAACACTCAAAATATTATGTCTTAAACCTTTAACATACTAAACATTTTTAGTATTATGCTTTCCATCAAAATTGATTGAACCTATTCCACAAATCTTAGCTCTTGAATTATATCCAAATTTAACTAATCATCCACCATAATTTTCATGTTTAATAAACTTACTTTTGTCTCTGGTCATGTGATTAGAGCAACCACTATCAACAACCCGATAGTTTTTATCCTATTTAAAATGAAAATTAGAAACCAAAGTACCTTCAACCTTATCCTTCTTCTCTGGAACACTTCCCTTCACATAACTTTATGATTTAACACAAGTAGATTCATATTTTATATCCAAGAACAAGCACTCATCATCATCTCCATAATCATATCCATCATCAAAAATACCAACATCTTCTCTAACATAGTAACTTCTTTTAATCATCATTCCTTTATTCTCGTTACTTTTATTGTTCACAACTTTTTTTGTGACATCTTGAAGCATAATGTCCTATATTTCGACAAATAAAACATTTAAAATGTATTTTACCTTTATACTTATAAGATCCCTTTTTCATCCTTCTTATGAAGTTAGCTTCCACATTATCAAGATCTTCTCCATTTGAATCTTCAATCTTTTCTAATTCTCTAGCCTTAAAAATAGTCTCCATTTTTGTCCCATTTCTTTAACCAGGTTTTCTCATTTCAAACAAAGTTATTGTACCAATCAAATGATCTTTAGAATAAGTATTAAAATATTCAACTTCCTCAATAGAAGATATCTTTTCACTATAATAATTAGGAAGAGATCTAAGAACTTTCTTTACCACCCTAGGTTCTTTGACTTAGCACTAAAACCTCTCATAGCACATACTAGCTCATCAACTCTCTGCATGTAGGTTGTAATTGTTTCATCTTAAGAAATTCATAAGGTCTCCAATTGTGCCTTTAGATTCTTTAACTTTTCTTGTTTAACCTTGTCATATCCTTCATAAATGCTCTCAATTTTATCCCAAACTTCTTTAGTAGTCTTAAGAACCATAACTTTAACCAATTCAAATTTTGAAAGACTATTCATAATGATAAATCTTACCCTACCATTTATTTCATGTTCGTTGATCTCATCACTTGTTCTCATACCATTCATAGGTGCTCTATATGGATTATTATTGCCTTTTCAATCTCAAATCCATGAGATTCCAAATATCCTTCCATCTTTGTCTTCTAGAACGCATAGTCTATTCTATCAAATCTAAGGCAATCCAACTTATTCACCATCCCGAATCTACTTTAAGCAGTGGAAACGGTGCAATCGTGTCAAACGGTGGAAACAAAAAATTGCAAACAAGTACGGAAAAGGGAACAATAAATCTGAACTACAACTGAGATTTGAAAAGCTTGAGTTAAGGGAAATGGAAAAGCATGGGTTAAGAGGGCCCCACATGGAACTGACCACCTAAGTAGTCAACTGCTTAGAGTGTGCCGGTTAAGCCTGACCATTCACCTACAATTACCCTTAATTAAAATCTTAATAATACTTTTTATATGTATGTAAAGATGAAAATTGTATATTTTATCATTTTTATTTAAATTTATTTTGATTAGATTATTTTTTCCATACTAATTAGTATATATGATGTACTTTCATTTAAGAATTAGCATATTTCTTGAAGAAATCAATTCAAATATTTAATTTATCTATTTATTATAACTATCGCCTCATTCCTCTTCAACACATATTCCTTTCATCGAATTGCCTATTTTGTATCCTGCAGGGGATAAGGTATGTACACCTAAGTTGGCCTAATGGTGGAGAACTTGTACTCTTGAGAGAGAGGTCACAAGTTCAAATCTTGCAGGGGGTAAGGTATGTACACCTCGTATTGTGGATCATGACTTAGGTGCCTCCCTCATATTGGGAGTATGAGGAGTCCCATATACTATAAGCCATCCATAGACCCAAAAATAGACTGGCTGGTATCATGGACTATAAAAGGAACTTTCCTTTCCTTTCTTTTCTCTTCCCACCGCGTAACTTTTGTACGACTTTATCCATTTTTCGGCCTTGTCTTTAGTAGTCACACACTTGTCTTCGTAAAATAAATTTATTTATCCAAATTGGAGTATCACATCACCTTCCTTAGTTCCTTATAAATTGAGAGTGGGGCATTCATTTTTCTTGTCAATCTGATCGAGTCAATCAATGTTGTATATCTATGTTTAAGACGCAATTCTTTAAAGTTTATTTTGGTACATCTTCTTTACTACTTTCTCTTTATTTGAGTAATGTCGAAGATGGGTACCATGACTCTTATAGAAAGCTTGATCGAGGTACCAACTGTTCGTCGGACCAAGAAGCTTAAGCAGTTTCAGGTATTTGATTTTCTATTGTTTTTTCATTATAAGTCGATGTCAAGAAGCAAATAAATTAGCTTGTTAATTAACAATTCATGTTATACAAGTGCAGACATTTGAGTTGAGAGTTCTTTACAGCAGGACTATATTCATCATCTTCCAAAGAAATTTTCTTGAGATGAGCAGTCACTTGATAGGTATAGTATGTTTATTTTGTGAGTCCCTTCCTAAAGATTTGTAGGACACCTTCAAGAAATTTTTACTCTTGATAATAATTACATCATAGTTTTTATCTCATTGTCTTTGGATCTTATTATAAATCAATTTCCACTAGTTTTTAGATTGTGTTCTGTTTTTAATTAGGCCAATATTTCTAACTTGATTGTGACAGCTCGCATGGAAATTTTTGAGAAACTTCTATAGGAATTATACATTTTAAGTTTTATTTCCCTATATTTCTTTTAGGTGTGGGAAGATTCCCTACAAATACCTTTGTGTTTATTTTTTCTTCAAGGGAGAAATGGTGTTTTGTGATCATTGGTTCTCTTAACATTCAATGTTGAGCATCTAACATTGACATATGAGACTACACTTTAGTGGAGGCAAGTTGGGTGAGGAGGTTTCATGGTCTCTCTTCTTTTCTTCACTTTTGATGGTGCGGTGTGGGTGTTTTCAATGGATGGTCTCTCTTCTTTTCATGACTTTGGGAGGGAGTTTTCTTATGATATTTTTCTTTCACATATTTTAAATGGCATCATTTTCTACATGGGTATTTAATATAGATCCATATTTACCTAAAATGTAACTACAACTGAAACACTTCTTGTATTGGCATCATAAAATCTTCATTTCCATGCCCTTGGTAGAGTGGTTTCTATGATACATCATGAAGAAGCCAATGAACCAACATGGTTTGAATTTGTGAGATAAAGAGGCATCCAAAACAAAATTTTCTTAATATTTTAAATCTAAAAGACCTAAAACATATTTTATCATGTCATTAACAACATCAAATAAAAAAATCAAAATTACATAATTAAATAGTTTTCTATCATATAAATGGAGCAAAGAAGAATGATCAATCAAATATATTTATTGAAATAGAACATTTGCATTCTAGAAATATAATTATTTCAAATGTATGAGAGGTTTTTCTTATAAATTTTTTGTGTAATCTTAAATGTTTTGATTGATGATGCAAATATTTGATATGATGCTTCTCATATATCTAACATACAAGAGATACTTTCTTGTGAAGAATAGCTACTTCTGGTATGTTTGAGTTGTTTTAGCATCTATTTTGTAAATACAAGCTAACTTAGAAAGAAAGCAAGCAAAAACACCAATGACCTAATCCTTAGTCAAACCAACGCCACTGTTTGGATTAGTATTGTTGGCTTGAATGTCTTTAATTTGCCTTTTTGTCAAAAATAATTGGTCACAATTGTAAGCACCATAGATTTACAAATCAATCATGATAGGCAAACACTAAATTAATATGAATCAAAAGAAGGGAATTACTTAGTTCCATTGCAACTTTTGTTACTATTTGTAAATATATCAGCGATTAATTAGTAGAAAGACAAAATTTATCTTGTTTGTACATGGTTATTTCGTTATTCATATATGACTTTTCTTTGGTAACTCTTTTAAGTTTTGATAGTAAAAAAATATTTAATATTTTTAATTAATGGATTACTAATATATATTTGATTTTTTTATTGGGTTATTATATGTTATTTTTGTATAAGGGTTTATTGTTTTATCTAATGAGATTATTATTTTATAATTGACCATCCACTAAAATTCATATAATATTAACATTTTTGATAACATTTATAACTTTCATGTAAATAATTTTATAATTACAAATGCAATGATTCAAATGCAAGTTGAGTGGTGTGAAAATTAAAATTTTAAATAAATACAAACCTAATACAATAAAAAATAAATCCATATAACTCTTTTTTGATGATTTTATTAATCAATCTAAAAAATGCATTAAAAATGAGGATAATGGTAGCCTTGTGGATCAAGATGAATATAATATTCATAACCTTGCTAACATTATTATGGGAAAAATCTCCATATACTTTAATTGGATCAAGATGAATATAACAATGATAACCTTACTAACATTATTATGGAAAAAATTTGTCACATCTCGATCAGAAGGACACCTTTCATGTGGGCATGGTCAAAAAATTAAATAAAAGAATGAAGAAAAAAAAATGGAGGTCATGACATTTTTCACGGATGCCTCGATAAACATAAAAATGTTATTTATGAAGCCATCTACCCGTCTCATGATAGGAGACAACTCAAATTAAATTGGAATGGTGTAGGTATGTTGCAAAAGGGTTGTACAGTCAAAGAGGCATGGCAACCCAATCCCAAGAGCCTTCTAGATGGTAGGATGCATGGTTTGTCCAGTTTGTAGGTCGAAGGGTTAAACTTGGCATGGTACAAATCTTCGACCTATGACCTCTTTCAATCAATTTTTTTGGGCTTATATGAAGTAGGAAATATGGAGGAAAAATGGTGAACATAAAGTTATTAGTGGAGGGGTGATCCCACAATAGTGGTTTACACTTTCTGGGAGATCCTGATTTTTTGGTGAAATCACATATTTTTAGAAAATATAATGATTTTAAGTCTTAAAATGTTCCATTTAAAGGATTCCAATTGAAGAGGTTTTGATCAAACCACCTTATTTCAAACCCCTTTGGGTAAAACCCCGCTAGCTTTAAACCATACCTATAATGGAGTCTCCTTTACACCTATCAAAATGCTAATAAAAACCCACTTTTGATTTACCTTTTGGGGGATCAAATGAGTTCATTTAATTTTTATTTATTTTTAAGTATGTAGTCCTTATTATAAGATTCCCAAAGAGTATAATTTTAAATAAATTTAATTTGATTATTATATTATATTTTATTTCTTGTGAATGTAGGTTTTCACTGAAAATAAAGCTCTCTATTCTTCCAATGTGGAAAAATAGCAGATTATCAAAAAAAAAATCTGAAAAATATATACGCACTAGATATTTATGTCCTTGATCCAAGAAAATAAAATTGAATTTCAATACATACAAAAAAGTTATATTTTAGCTAGTAGACCATGTCTAAATTATAATTGGTTTGACTAGATATCATAGTTACAAATCTATAAAAAAAAAAGAATTTTATTCTTCATAGAAAAAAAGTTGTGTTAGCCAGTAACACTACTCTTTAAAAATGGTGTTTACTGTTAAAAACTAGTTTTCGAAGGAGATGGAAAAAAAGTGCAATTTGATTCCAAACAATTTGAAAAATATATATTTAGATTGTATAAACAAAATGTCACAAATGACTAGTTTGTATCATCTTCAAATTCCTCATGGTTTAACCACTATAGGTGCCCAAAATTGAAGATTTAGTTTAAAAAAATCAGTTTAGTGTCGAGTTCGCCCAAAAATTGTAAAGCAGTATTGTGGGATCACCCAGAGAAAAACACTCAAAATGCAAGCAACAAAGGATGAAAATAGAATTGCACAGGGAAAAAGAAGAGAAGGAAAAATGTGAGAGGACATGGGCAGGAAGCAAATGTGAGCAGGAGAAATAAGAGTTTTGTTTCATCAACATGGGTAGAGGCAACCACGCATCAGATATAGATGAGATTTTCTTTCTTAGTATACTATATATTCTTTGAATCATTTCTTCTTAATTTTCCTCACTGAAACAGTTATACTTTTGATCTCCATCCCTATAGCTAAGTGATAGGTCTAATAAACATAAGTCAATTATAAAATTTGGGTTGTGGAAAAGTTGAAATGGTTCTAGTAGCTATAGTTATCATAAAATGATGAAACATTAATATACCATTAATGTTCATACTGATTAAAGATTTATTCAGAGACAAATATAGAATTTTAGATTTGGTTGTAATTCAAGTTCAATGTTCATGCTTATTTTGGGTTCCTTATTACTAGTGTAAGAATGTAGAAAATGAGAGATTGATTATGCATCTTTAGAGAAATCTAAACCATTTCTTGAACTTTAAGTTAAGAATATTAATAAATTATCAAGTAAATCTTGTAAATTTATACACTTTATCAGGATCATGACCATGGTTTAAACTTGACGACCTCACATTCATCTCGGATACATAAAATTTAACACTTATACCCTTATTTTGTATTCCACATGTTTTAAGATAAGGATGGAATCCAATAAAGGGTAAGGTCTATAATTAATCAATATATGTTATTGAACTAGAAATTAAGTAAGTTTATTAGGTTATGAAGTGATTAGTGGAAAAATGGGTGTTCTTATGGTTTTTGACATAGAACATCACTTTTCTCCAACTAACATTCAAATATGCCCTACAGACCTTAACCCAATGAAGGATGAAGGAAAAGATATGACAATATGGTATCTTAGGATATGAGTTTAGATTACAAGAGGGGTTTACAACCACGATTATACTTGGAAAATACAATGACATGCAAGATGAAATGCAAAACCCTAATATGATGCAAACTAACTCTAGATGACCTAGAAAGATGAATGAAATGAGACAAAAACTATAAAACAAAAAGTGTGCACATGGAAACTTTTGGAGTCTTGCATGGAGACTGAAAAATGTCGTTGATTATGAAATTTTGACCTATTGGGACTCATTCACCATTCTGGGTGAATCAGTCCCAGATCTAGATTTTTACACAGTAGAAGGTTTCAGGCAAATGGGTATCCAAATCTACAAATATCTCTGAAAAACACCTACAGTAGGACTCATTCACCACTTGTGAAAAATGAATCTAGTTTGGATTTTCTAGAAATTCAAAGTCTAGATCTTCTCTTCTCAATTTGCTTAATCTATTCCTCTAGGTTCCCAGATCTGAAACCCTAATTTCAGGGTTGTAGATGACCTTTTAGTGAAGTTTATGACCTTGCAAATGGGGAGAAAACTCCAAAAATATTGAAACCTAACCTTCAATGATATTCAAGTCTTCAAATCACCTAGATCTGCAATCGCACAAAGAAAGGGAGCAAAAGTGTTGATTGTTAGGGAATAGGGGTTTGCCTTGGTTAGACCCTTTTAGGTAATTAAACTAAATGATGAAAAAATGAAACAAGGATATGAAACATGAAACATGGGGTATCAAAAATGAACAATGATACCTTGAATGATGATGTCTTGTAAATCTACAACTCAACATGAAATGTCCATTAAATATGTAGATCTTGATCTTTGACAATAGAAATGGAACAATGCTTGGTCTTGGATCTTCAATGCTACATCAAAACACTAGCTTGATAATATTCTTGATGCTTGATATGCTTGACATGATAATGGATCTTGAATGGATGCAACAATTTATGAAGAATTGTTCCCTTGAATGCCTTAAAAGTGATCTTGAAAGCTATCTCGATGACCTTGTAAAGACTTGGAATTATTAACTCTTGAATGCTTAAATTAATAACACAAATGAATGATGAAATAATGATTTTAAAGCTTGTTTATATAGGAAATCCACTCAAATGACCATCAATTTGATCCCCAAGGCCGACATAGGAGAAATTTGAACCTCAAACCCAGTTTTTCCCACTCAACCCTCTAAAATAGCTCAAATGGGACTCATTCATCATCCTAGGTGAATGATTCCACCTAGATGTGACTCATTCACCCAAGGTGGTGAATGGGTCCCGTAGAGGCTATTTTCCAGCTATAATGTTGAGGAGTGAATAAATTAAGCTTATATGTTGATCTTATTAGGTTTTCTGATTAAAATATTCATTGGGATAAAGGTTATGAATGCAAGGGGTCCCAATATCCAATGTGAAAGTGTAAATAAATACACTTTACTACACTAAATTAAGGAAAAATTGGGCCTATTTAGCTTAGAAGGGCCTTAAATCCCATGTGAATTTGTAAATAAAAATTACAACACTAGATTAGGTCCACTTAAGTTTACAAGCCCCTTAAATTCAATGTGAATATGTAAATAAATACATTTTACAACATTAAATTAAGGTAGAGTTAAGTTTATTTAGCTTAGACAGGCCCAAAACCTGATGTGGATGTGTAAAACTCATCACAAAACTAGATCAAGGTGACCTTAAGTCAAATTTATCATTAATTATTCTCAAATCAAAAGGAAAAGGGATACTTTTTCCATCACTAAATTTAGCCCCCAATTTAGTGAGAGGATGAACTTTCTTCAAAATCACACTAAAGTAGACATTCAAGAGGGGTCCAATCGTGCCAATGCAGATGGCCTAGGATGACACAGAAAAAGGAAGTAGTTAAGCCCCAAGATCCAAGATTCTAAGTCAAAAAAAAATAATCACAAAAGGACATGTACAAGGTGTATAATATACAAAATCAATATACATGATCATGCAATGTCAATAGATGGAAAGAAAAATGAGTAAAAATAAAAATGACAAATATGCACTCACTCTAGGGACACACAACTTTAGGTCATTCGTAGGGTGAGTTGTCCCAAAAGGTGAGACACATACACTCATGGTTGGTATGCACTCACACACACACAAGTGGCTATGGGGAAAGTCATGCCTCAGATTGCGCTTCCCTCTCAAACCATATAAAATTTATACAGTCTCTTGATAACTTTGATAAGGCACCAAACAAAAATTAAACTTTGAGCCTCATGAGGCAAGCAAAAATTCATATTCTTGAAACTCATGAACAAAAAAGATGGCTCCACAGGCATGCAAACTGTGTTATGCAAGGTGGCCATATAAATAAAATTGTAAATGCGAAATAGTGTAAGGAATGTTCAAAGGTATTTTGCTTAGTTCATGCGAGGTCTCTTCTTAGGGAACATCATGCTTAATGTTTCCAAGAGAGAATAAGTCAAATAAATATCATGCTCTTGGAGGAAATCAAGCCCAATGACACCACCAAAGAAAGGATGTTGTAGACACGCAAAATAGACATCATACATATCACTGTAACTAACATCAAATTCTCCTATTAATCAGTTAAAAAAATTTATTGATTAATTCCCTAAGCTTCATCATGCTTAATTAAAAAAATCAAATTATTTCATTAAGTCCTTAAGTTCTTCTCATTTGATTCAATAAATCAAAATGATTTAAATCAAATGTCAAACTCCTAAAATCCTCTAAGTTAATTAATCTGGATTAATTAACCTCTAATCATAATCAATCATTCTCTAGCTTTTGACTCAAATAGATTCAAATCTAAACTCTCAACTAACCCACCCACTTGCACCAATAAATCATTTCTTTGATTTATTAATTCTTCTAATTACTTTCAAAAGGGCATCAAGATGGAATATTCTATCAATTTGAATCTTCCCCCCAAAGGACTTGTCCCTTCAAAAAAAGCATTAAATGATCTTACACATGCTCTTACATGTATCTTGCACAAGTCAAAGTTTGCATTTAATGCACCTTTCATCCCCCCTAAACATGTCATTTCATCCAAATTCAAATTTGAAATTGGCACATTGGCCAAAACTTGCACATTCCTCATCCTCTCAAATCTTGACAAGTGGCATCTTGTCATTGGCTTATGAATGATCCCACATTCATCAAAATCTCTCACTCTTCCAACCTTGAATCTATAAAAGAAAGGCTTTTCAAAAAAAAAATGAAAAAACAACACATCTTCATGCAAAGTTACTCTCTACATGTGATAACTAATTTTTCTCTTCATCACAACATTTTATCTTCATCTTTCATTTTGGGAATCTCGCTTATCAAGGGGTGAGAAAGGGCATCCTTTCTACATAATGAGGAGCACCACTCTCGCTATGGAATTGTTTTTGGTCATGTTTTCATATGCTTTCCTTTAGCTATCTTCTTTCTATTTATCTAGTTTTCATATTTTAAATATGATTGAATATTTCATAGAAATGTTGAATCTGGTTGTTTTAAACTGACCAACAATCTAATGGTTTTTGTTTGAAGCAATTTTGTATATTTCGATGTTTACATTTGGTGCTAGAAGGAGGGCCTGAAAACTAAAATCCTTATAAATTGAACTTAAGCCTCGATTATCATTATAATACTATTCTTTGATTGTGATTCTTTAGTTTTAATTATAGGAATATAAGGTTTTTGTTTCTATTCACCTTTGTTTCATGCACTAGATAGAATTAAAATTCTATGTTTCTATTTACTTTTATGTCAATTCAAGGAGGAATGTGTTGTTGTGTTTGTCTTTGACCGTAAGATTTTTTTTTAAAGTGTACCTTTCTCAATCTGATATTTCATGTGAGTCTTCCAACAAATCTGATTGGTTTTACAGGGCACACAAAGTGATTTTACATTTTATATTCATACAAATCCTTATAGCCTAGATCTTTGCTAACATTAAGAACATCAAAGTTCTTTTAGTACTTAAAAAGTGAAAATCTCTCGATGTGTCCTCTTGCTTTTGTGCTGGATTTATCTTGCCACTGAATATATGAAGCTTGTTTTGTATTGTATGCTTGATTTCTTTTTTTAAAATCATGAACAATATCATTCTGATAGGCAATATCTCTTATGCATGTCAAAAGAACAAATGCAGTAAAGTCGTACTTGAATGAAGGCAAGCATGAATGCATCTTTCGAATCATAAGAGGTCTTGATTGATTATCTTATTTCATGTGGAAAGAAAAAATCAAATCATGATTTGAAAATAGTAAACTCCAAACCCTCCTAAACCTGCTCATAGGCACATAAGGAAGCTGTGAGGAAAGCCGCAGAGACTTATGGTCCAAGGATATGGAATTCGGTTTTACACCTACCCATTACATAAGTTGAAATTTTCTTATGAATTTCTAACAAGTACTTTTGTACATGGATTTTTTCTTAGAAAACAAATGCTCTATCCGATGAGCTACATGCACCAGATTATGATTCAAAATCATGTCAACTCAGATTTGAAGTCTAGTTCGAGTCCAACTGTCCACAAATGTTTTTTTCATTGGGCTAACAGCTATTAGGTATATTTTTTTTTCTATCCTTTTCATGAGAAGAACAACCCCTAAATTTATGTTGAAATAGTTCCTTGAGAGTAGATGCCTTTTCTGCATTGTTTGAGACCAGTCTTCGAGGCATTCTGTTGAAAAATTACCACTCCTTCCACTCTCTTCGCTACCTGCACACCCATAATAAAGAGACTCCTCTTTCCTTTATGCTTTGAGGGACGTCTATAACTTTTTGAAAGCTCATATTCCATCATCAATAACAAGGGTGCCAGTGAAAGGTTGTGTAACTCACTGGTTTCGCACCATACAAATTGCATTTACTTGAAATTTTATTGCATCTTTTTGAGCCAAATCCATTCTGTGCTGGTCTTGGCTTCTTTACATTTAATAGAATGACATCTATTTTGAGGCATTTAAGCTATGAACTAGCTCGTACCCTTGTTGATACACTTGATTTTTTTTCACAATATGAAGCTATCCAAAATGATGCTAATCTAACATGTCTTTTAAATTTTGTAGGCATTCGAGTGGTGAAAGAGATGCACAATCTAAAGCTATTCAAAATGATGCTAATCTGACATATCTCTTAATTTATATAGGAGGAGCACCTAAAGTTAATGGTTATAGCTGGTATTGAATATGTGTGAAGGGACAGACAGACGAAGCACATAAAGTTGACAGTTACAACCTATATTAAATGATCCAACAGTTTAAGTTTGCAATTACAACTTGTATTAATTGTTTAAGTTTATCACATGTTATCGAATGCCTAAATATAGTGATTTCAGCCTACATGTCTATTCGTGGCTATGGTTGTAGCTCCCTATTAGTGTCGAATGAAGAGTATTATGGAAATGAGATCAAAGATTTGTGTGGTCCTCTACCAAAAAACCTCATCCGATTTCTTCCTTAGCAGCTGACAAACTATCCTTGGGTTAATGCCATTTAATACCTAGATGTCCAACACACCACAAATTACTACATTTAATTTGATGCTAATGTCTAGGCATTGACTATCTCCTCATCGATAGCACAAGAAAGATATGCCCAAGATACTTGCCATAAATTACCAAATCTATCTTTCAATGTGCATACCTACTCCTCCCTATTACACATCAGTAGTCTCATTAACCCAAAAGAAATAATCATACTTTGTATTGTCACTTCAAGTTATTAACACCAATCCAACATTAAATAGATTTTAATCTCAGTTGAGTTCAGAAAAACAAAAAGAATAAAAAAATAAATTCTGCTATTTAAAGTTGGAAAGTGGATTCAATCTACACATTTCTTTATCTAATGTAAGTATATGAACGTGGGTGAAAATTTGGGATGAGTATTGCATACTTTTATTCCAAGAGTCTTTCTTTTTTTTTTGCAAGAAATGTGTTAAATTGTTTTGCTCTAGAGTCTAAGAAAGAAAGATTCTTATTAATGCTTTTCTTCTACAAAATCATTGGTCTTTCATATTGTTATATTATTTGAAGTTAATGCTTAAGACAAGTTTAATTAGTCATTTGATCCTCACATAATTTGTCTTCCTTATCTCATAGGGATTTCGTTTGCACAAAGGACTTGCAACACTGGAAGATAAGAGGCAATTTCAGAAGAATATTGGAGTTAGAAAATTGATTATTAAACTTAGAATTCACAAAGCATTTTTAAATTCTTAGGGCCTCCATTCTATGCTTTAATTTTCTATTTTAGATCAACTGACATCTTTTTGAGGCTTTAAAAGGAACATTTCAATTTTTGCTACAATGGGTTTAAAAGGAACCTTAGGACAAACTTACTAGAGTTGGTTTTCAAATTTAACGATTGAACAAGACAATTTTCACATCTCGTTTTGGTGCTTTTAAAATAATCGAAATCACTACTTTTAAGGTATAAAATGAACAAGTGTTTTTCATGTTTTGCAATCTTTTTCACAAATTAATATCATTTAAAAGGCGTATGCACTTTTATCACGCCTCATGGTGATATTGAGAATCAAAAGTATTTTTTTTGATATTAAGTTGTTAAAATATTGCCTTCACACTTCAATTTGGGATCTAAAATTGAACAAAACTTGTTTAGTGTGAGAAAAAAGGCATTGTGAGTGTTCTCTTTGTTCAGACAAACAAAGATGATTGAACTACGAATGCACTTAATCACTATTATGTACCTTTAGAGGGCCTGCCTTGGTGGGAAAAATTACTCACCCCAAGGGAACGACTCAAGTGGTAATTGGCTAAAGTCAAGCTCTTCCAAACCGCTATATAAATTTGTGTTCATGGTGAAATCCATGGACAATGGGAAGTGACACATGATAACTCTCCCCCAATATATTTATGATGCATAAAGCCCTTGTTCTAAGGGTTGGGAGATCTCTCACAAGGATTTTATCATTGCACCCCATAAACTGGATGCCCTTACTACAAAATTTTGTTTAGAGGCCAAAAATACCTTATATTTGTTGGTGCAAGAGGTCATGTCCTCTGAAGATTCCCCACATATATATCATTTTTTTTCATAGAGATGAAAAGTATGCCATGGGATATTCATGGGTACTGATGCTTGGCTGACCCGAGAAGTGTATTTACTGTAAGGGGGAGCCTGTGTGGTCAAGCATCTAGTCATCCACACAAAATATGTGCAGCTAGATTCGTCCAAGTGGGAACTTGACAAATATTTCCTTTTCCAGCCTAGGGTTGTACATGTTCTTGGAATCAAAACACATTGCTTGGACCTCAAAACAAATTGGAAATGAACATTCACAAATAAATTTGAATTTCAAACCCTTTGGAGAAGAAAAAATACCTTTGACAAATTCAAGTGCTATTGCTTACCCTAGGGATTCAATCCTTAGAGGTTTCTAAGTACTTAGGATTAACCATTGTTGGTTCTCACCAAAGTCAACAATAGGTAACCTTTGCCTTGATTTACTTGATTTCCACATGATACACTTTATGGGATGAAAGAAAATTAGGACACTGGACATTCAGTTTGAAAAACTAAGCAATAAGTGATTGTGGTAAAACTCAAGTCATTAATCAAGATTAACCACAATTTAATCCCACACATGTGCTTGCAATATTTTGTCTTATGGCTTTCATGTGAACATTGGTATTTTGGTTTGAATTACTCCTAGGGAAAAACATGTTCTTCAAAACCTTGGTCCTGTAAGAAAAGTCCTCTCAGGTTCGTCTAGGATCAAGTCAAACACTTCACCCATCTCAAACATCAATCCAATTTTCATTTCACCAAGAAAATTTTAAGAACTTTGAAATATCATCCATGTTAAACTTAAAGGAAAAATCAACATCATTACATTTGACTTAATACACCTAGTCAAGTTATCAATCCTCTTGGATAAATCTACCTTTAGGATAACGCAACTTCCTAAGGTCTACTAGTTCATAATCACTTTTATTTGGCTTAACACACTTAGAAAATTCATTCTCTTGAGCAAGTCTTCTCTAGGATAATGCAACTTCCTAGGGTCTACAAGTTTACCCTCATCTTGTTTGGCTTAATGCACCTAGTCAAACTATCAAAATCAATCCAAGCCTTAAAAGTTTAGCATCACCCCTATAATTTCTCCAAGAGTTTTTCTCATCTGCACCACCCATACCCCGTTTATCTCATCATCATATTTTGATCATTAGACCTTCCTAGTTATCCTCTCTTTTGTGCCTAAGATTAAGATCAGACAATCTCTATTTTATGGTCCAAACAAGATCACAACACAAGAGGGACATGGAATATAAAATTGATCCATCCATTATGAGTAATCTAATTCAACCAAACTATCCAAGTCTCGCAATGAAAATTAATTTTCAAAACTTGCATTTGTACAATATCTCCTACAAACCTCAATGGTACAACAAATGTGAGTTTTCCCAATCTAAATTTTGGAACATCTTTTCCTATGGTAGATGTAAATCAAAATCAAAACTTACAAATCTACCAACCAAACAATCAAGATATGAGCCTTCCCCATTTACCAACCATCAATCAACCAAATACGATAAAAACCCCCTTCATAAGTCAAAGCATTCTATCAAATCCTCCCATTTTTCCATTGATATCACAACAAAATATTGCAACCATCCAAGCAAACCCGATGGTCAACACAACCACTATCCCTCAACTGTCTCAAAGACCAAGCATCTCAATCAAACCATTCACAACACAAACCCTAGAAATCAGTGCGACCATTCTACTCATCACAATGGCCAAAACCTTTCCCAAACCACCACCACCACTACCAAAGCACAAAATGACCAATTCATTTTCCATCATGTTGCAAGCCACTCAACAAGCTACCCACCAAAAGGCACTCCAAAACCAACAAGTTGCATAGCTAGTTGCTTAGCAAGCACAAGCCGCACAAGTAGCCCAACAAGCACAAGCACAAACATAAACTCAAGCCCAACACCAAACTCGAATGAAAGCAATCACAATACCAAGCACAATACCAAGCACAAATGAAAGCAATCAATTGGCAAGCATACCAACAAGCCTTGCAAGATTTTCAAGCACAACAACTTGCCCAATGACAGACTTTGTTGGCTCAATAGAAGCTCGCCCAACAATAGGCTTCGTTGGATCAAAAACAACTCAACCAACAATAGAATTTGTTGGCTCAACAAAATCTCGACCAACAATAAGCCTCGTTAGTGCAACAACAGATAGATAGACAAAAAGTATCGTTGGTGCAACAACAATTCAACTAACAACAAGCCTTGTTGGTGTAACAAAAACTTGACCAACAACAAGCCTCATTGGCACAACAATAACTAGACCAAAAACAAGCTTTATGGGAAAAAAAATAGATGGACCAACAACAAGCTTTGTTGGAACAACAATAGCAGGATCAACAACAAGTGTTGTTGACGCAAATGTAGCCATATCAGTAGGCCTTGAATGCACAATAAAACTTGCAACAAACTCCCACCAAAATTATTGAAAATGATTATCAAGATCCTTAGACCAATAATCATGTTGAAAATGTCTCTACATCACCTAATGCGTTAGAGGACATATCTCAAGAATTTATTCCAAATCATGATCGACATCTTTCACCAAGGTCTAGCAATGATCCTTTCCAAAACATATGGACATCCTTTGAACTCATGACACTTGAGCCACTTCCCATTCCTAATGAAGATATTGAGGAACTCTTGGTAAGCAATCCACCCTTTGAAATCGACCCATGTCAAGAACTTTATCTAAAGCATGTCGAAAGCAATTCAAAAATTAATTAGGATCAAGAATTTGTATCTTCGAGATACTACAATGATCTAATGGGCACTATTTTATGTATACAAGATGTCACAAATAATGATCATATCCATATAGCACATATTCCTCCATCTACCCATGATATGATTTCTTTGGATGGACATGTAGATGATCTTCATTCAAAACAAGAGTCTCATACTCTTGACATCAGTACCAAGGAACAAGAGTCTCCTACTCTTAACATTGGTACACCTGATCAAGATATAGAAAAATCCAAAGACATATCAGAAAGAGGTCATGAAGAAGGCTTCTACAAAATTTGTAAATCAAAAACATCCTATGGAGACATATCAGAAATAGGTCATGAAGAGGGCTCCTACAAAATTTGTGAATCAAAACATCCTATGAAATGAATCATGAGGAAGAGTAGTATAAGGACAATGAATCATTAACACTTCTTGAAGAATCATTACAATATGATATCTCACAAGATCAAGCCAAAGATATCAATCAGACATTCATCCCACATATGGAGGATCCTATAACTTATAAACTTGGATCACTTACCTTTCTTAGAGCAAGCTATCTCATCAATAAAGAAGTTGTCACTTTTGAAGATCCACCATGGAGAAAAGAAGGAGTAGCACCTTGTTTCCAAGGTACATCATATCCTATTGCACATAAATTTTTTGAGCAGATGAATTATCAAGGTAAAGGATTAGGTCGGCATGAACAAGGTATCCTAGAACCACTGCAGATTGTTGGAAAACTTAAGCATCAAGGACTTGGTTATTTGACAATCAAGGAATATAAAAATACTAGTGATACTTCCTCAAAATTGGGGGCAACTTCATCTCAAGAAAATGTCAACATAGGGGGCACGAAAAATCCTTATGATGGAATCGATGCCAATACTACAACCCGCCACATCATGAGTCTCCATCCACCCATTACCCCATCCACAAATTGGGACCAACAACAAAAGAAATATTTTAATCAAAGCATGAATAATTTCATAAAAGAAAAAGAAGCTAAGAATCACGAAGGACAAATCAAATACATATGGATACCAAAAAATACAAAGAAAGATTATCCTTATCAAACTCCATTAGTCAAAGAAACTATGGGGAAAAATTAAAAAGGGGCAGGTATCCATCAAAGATGTCCACAAAAGAAAAATCAAGCTTCTCAAGTGACGTACAAAGTGTATCAAGTAGTTGGTCCTAATTCCACGCACATTTTTCGTATCCACCCATCATTTCTCATCTTCCCACGTTTGGAGAATCAAAGGTTCCAAACTATCAACCAATCCATATTTTATTCCTAAACACACTCCATCACGCCTCCACACATGATATACAATTCTTTCATTGATCATGTGTTGGCAACGACCCTTCATCATAAGGATTTAGAGGGCACTTTATCATGATGTACACACAAAGAAGAAGTTAACTCCGATGTCAGCAAAGTAGATCAAGAATCTCAAAAGTTGCATTCAATTGCACGTATCTTGGCAAAGCAACTTCTTCAAGCAGGATATCGATGGCACATTATGAAAAAATAATCAATGTTAGCAGTATCAGGTGATTCAACATCGGCTTAAAATCTTTGAAAAAATACAAAAAAATCCAAAAATAACAAAAATCCAAAAAAAATCAGAAAAAGGATTGAAAATAGTAAAGAAAAAAATCGTCCTCTAGCGAAAACCGCTTTGGTGGTGCTTTGGATAGGTACCATGATGAAAATCTAGCAAATAGGTTTCATGGGTAGAATCAAGCATCTGCGTGTGTCAATTCAGAAGAAAACATCTTATCACATCCATAATAAAACCAACATTCCTATCCATTTTCTTCCATCTGCATCCATATTTCAAGGTATCTTAATCTTGATGAAGGTTTGGTGCACACTTTACACTTGTTAGTGGTAAGCATCTTGACATGGGTCATTTTCATTGATCCCATCTGAGCCTTGAAGAATTATCCAAATGAGAATCCTTTGTACAAACACCTTATCTTATCGCAAGATGATCCATATCAATTCGTCTGTCTGTCTATCCAAGAATCCACCCATGGTCATTCAAACATTGCTAGACACTCGGGGCAAATATTTGCATCTTGCTTCAAGAATAAATCTTGATATATATCATCCAACTTATATGGTGATCTGAATATTGGCAAACATGAAATCAAATTGGTCAAAGCATTTGTGAACCAAAAATCCAAATCACTAGCCCATGGCATATTTTGATGAGATGACGTTCTTTATCAAGCTTTATCTTTTGTTGGACATCAATTTGAACACTTAATATTAGTTGCATCTAACTTACATATCAACATCACATCAAATCATCAAAACAACTTTGTTCCAAATCAAGCTTCATCAATTTTGATCAATCAAATCCAATCAATTATCACCTTTTTTGACTTAACACCCTTAGTCAAACTATCATCTTATGCATGATTTTACTCTAGGATAACACAACTTCCTCGAGTTTACAAGTGCATTGTCATCTTATTTGACTTAACACACTTAGTCAAATTATCCAATCCATCATCAACTTGTTTGACTTAACACACTTAGTCAAACCATCCTCTTATGTACAAGTTTACTCTAGGATAACACAACTTCCTAGAATGTACAAGTGCATTATCAATTTCGTTTGACTTAACACACTTAGTCAAACTATCAATCCATCAATCCAATTGATCAACATTAAGCTTTATTTTCAACAAAATCCCAAAACAAAGCACTAATATCATCGCATATCCACCTCCAAATTGTCAAAATCATGCGAAAATTCAAAACAATAAAATAATCATTCAAAATCAAAAACATGTCAAAATCCAAAAAATCAAAAAATAGAGTCATCTTTGCGAACTACGTCATCTCTGAGATTGAAAGTAGGCAAGGTTGATATTTGATCATCCCCTGAGACATTTTAGGTCAGTCCTTAGGCATCTGCCGCAATGGCATCTATTTTCCCATCTATTTAGGAGTTTGTTGCAATGGCATCTATTTGCCCATCTATTTAGGCGTCTATTGCAATGGCAATCTATTTGTCCATATTTTTCACATTTTAGGTCATTCCTTAGGTGTCCGTTGCAGTGGAATTCATTTTCCCATTTATTTAGGTGTTCATCACAATGGAATCTATTTTACCATCTATTTAGGCGTCTATCGCAATGGCATCCATTTTCCCATCTATTTAGGAATCCATCACAATGGCATCCATTTTCCCATCTATTTAGGCATCCATGGCAATGGCAATCCGTTTGTCCATCTAGTTTACATTTTAGGTCAATCCTTTGGGCATTTATCACAATGACATCCATCTTCCCATCTATTTAGGCGTTCGTCGCAATGGCAATCCATTTTCTCATCTATCTCATCAGAAGTCAAGTCAATTATTGTTTGAACTACATCATCTCTAAGTGTAAATGTAGGCAAGGCTAATCCTTGATTGGCCCCCGAGACACAAAATCCAAAAATATTCATAAATCTCTCAAATACCAAAAACATTGGAAAATCCAAAAATCAAAATAGCCTCAAAACATTTTCAAAACATCAAAAAAATCCAAAAATCTGAAAAAACCAAAATGGTGCACCCGTCCCATCTCGCTTTCACCCACAATAATCATCGCTCATAATAAATCAATTGTCGCCTTCATCCTTTGGTGAAGCAATCGAAAGCAAGTTTAGTAGGTTCAAAAGTGAACACCTAATCATCAAAGTCTCAAGTCTAGATCCGTATGCAAGCAAGTTGGTCAACTCAGAGTATCAATAGCTTATCATCCAATAAATTTCATCAAAACCCTGATCACAACATGTCTTAGGAATGTGACCTTCTGACAATGGGCATCAGAATCAGGTATCACCTTAGTTTAGCCTTGGCTAGCGGTACGAAGAAATTTAGCTTGTTTTCTTATTTTATCTTGGTCTTTTTGACTTATCTTACTTTGTGCTCATTCGAAAGACCTCTCGATGATGCCTAAACAAAACAGGTTTAGAGAGAAAGGAATGGGGCAATGATGATTATCTTTTTTTCTACTGTGCTTGTTGGATGTTCTTGTAATATAACTTGGCGAATAATTTCTTTCTTGGGTCTGTCCTAGCAAGGTTTCCATATGTCAAATGTGAACAAGAGCACTCCTATCTAATTGTCGAGTCAAAGTACATCACACAGGGCACAATGCCATCCTATTTATTTATACCTTGATGCATCACACCTATGTGTGCTATCAAACATAAGGAAAGTTATGCTTTTTATCTCTCCCATCCCTGGATAAGCAATACATCATCATCAATTATCATCACATCTAATAAAGTCTCGATGACTAGTGGACTTGTTGGAATTCTACATTTTCTTAGATTCAAGGGTTGGTGCCTATCATTCTTCTATCCTCTTTCACACTAACAATGCACCCATCCTACATCCGCACTCTCATTTTTCATAATCACATCATATCATCATAGGACACATAATCCATCTTATCCAATCCCACATGCATTGCATAATCATTTAAGATGTTTAAAATAATATAGATTTGTTATTCTAAACATCTTCCAAACATCTCATTTACATCATCATTATCATATATATCATATAGTCATAGCCATCCATACATTCATTTTGAACCTCTTTGTCATGAGATCGACCTCAAATCGAATCTTTTCGCTTGATCTCTTGAGGGGGCAATGTACTAACATACTTCTTTTCGCTAGCGCATCCAAACAAAATCATATTTTTTTTTAATTTCAATGTCAGCAGAATCATTCTTTGAACCAATGCAACAAGTACATTGCCTCAAAGAGGGGGAAAATGTAGACACATAAAATAGACATCATACATCTCACTCTAACTAACATCAAATTTTCCTATTAATTAGTTAAAAAAATTTATTGATTAATTCCCTAAGCTTCATCATGCTTAATTAAATAAATCAAATTATTTCATTAAGTCCTTAAGTTCTTCTCATTTGATTCAATAAATCAAATTGATTTAAATCAAATGTCAAACTCCTAAAATCCTCCAAGTTAATTAATCTGGATTAATTAACCTCTAATCATAATCACTCATTCTCTAGCTTTTGAATCAACTAGATTCAAATCTAAACTCTCAACTAACCCACCCACTTGCACCAATAAATCATTTCTTTGATTCATTAATTCTTCTAATTACTTTCAAAAGGGCATCAAGATGGAATATTCTATCAATTTGAATCTTCCCTCCAAAGGACTTGTCCCTTCCAACAAAGCAATAAATGCTCTTGCACATGCTCTTACACATCTCTTGCACATATCAAAGTTGGCATTTAATGCACCTTTCATCCCCCCTAAACATGTCATTTCATCCAAATTCAAATTTGAAATTGGCAAATTGGCCAAAACTTGCACATTCCTCATCCTCTCAAATCTTGACAAGTGGCATCTTTTCATTGGCTTATGAATGATCCCACATTCATCAAAATATCTCACTCTTCCAACCTTGAATCTATAAAAGAAAGGATTTTCAACAAAAAAATGAAAAAACAACACATCTTCATGCAAAGTTACTCTCTACATGTGATAACTAATTTTGCTCTTTATCACAACATTTTATCTTCATCTTTCATTTTGGCAATCTTGCTTATTAGGGGGTGGGAAAGGGAATCCTTTCTACATCATGAGGAGCACCACTCCCGCTATGGAATAAAGTTTGGTCATGTTTTCATATGCTTTCATTTAGCTATCTTTTTTCTATTTATCTAGTTTGCATATTTTAAATATGATTGAATATTTCATAGAAATGTTGAATTTGGTTGTTTTAAACTGACCAACAATCTAATGGTTTTTGTTTGAAGCAATTTTGCAGATTTTTGTGTTCACATATGTATTGCAAGAAAAAGGAAAAATCATGCAGTGAAACATGAGTGTCGATGTATGCCCCCACTTTAAAGTGGTTGCTAACACCATTATTGTGAGAATTTTTTTTAAAGGAGAAGAATATATGAGGGCTTATGCAAAAATTTCTATGCAAAATCATATAATTCTGATAAGCTACATCATGAATAAGTATGTCAAATGTGAGTGAACCTTAATGCATGTCATCCACATCCCAAGCTTTCTCTTATATGTTCATAAAAGGTTATCAACTAACCAAAAGAGACGACATGTGACATACTTGGAGGAGGCTAACTAACCATTTACCCCAACTTAGTGTAGGACAAGGATGAGCCAAATAGGATGAAAATAAGTATCAGTTAGAGGAACTAGTTAATTGAACACAAGGAAGAGCACCATGATCCTTAAGATTTTGAATTTTTTTACTCAAATCCTTACATTCATTAGTGGCATGACCATGAACTCTGTGATATGCACAAAATGAATTCTTATAGTAAGAATTATTTTGTGTTCTTGGAGGGGAGATAACAAGCGACCCTAGAGGAGTCTCATCAAAATAATCTCTTGATCAATAGAAGAATATGTTCCTTTATTTTCATGAGATTTCATACACACACTAAATGATAGGGCTTTAGATGAAAATTGAGATAAGGGAGGTAACCCTAGATTTTTTTTGAAAGTGTATGGTATGTCGGTTTTCTTCATGTGTTCATTGTATCCATGTGTAGGAGGGAGATTGTATCCACAACCATAACAATATTTCAATTCAAATGAAGGGTGTTTATTCTTTTGAGAAGGATTGGTTTCTTCATGAGAACACAAATCCTATTTAAAGTTATGTGTGTTCTCCTTAATAAGTGATGGGAGTTAAATATCCCCCATCACCACCATGGGGTAATGTTGTAGAACCAAGTTGGGAAAATGAAACCCAAGTTTGTTTTGGTTTAAGTTATGATATTTCACACACTCCTATAAAGCAATCTATAAAACCCCAATCATCATTAGAACTTGTATCTGAAAAAGAATCATTCATATATAAATATTTGGACCTTAAGGGTGAGATTTTGGATTCTTTATTGAAAGGAGGTGTAAAATATAATGACCCCCATTTGTAACTAAAGATTTTGGGATTAATATCAACTTTTATTGGCTCAAATTTTGATCTTGGAATGAAAGTATTAGGGGAGTTGGAAGTGTTGTGATCATATGATTCATAGCTTTGTTCATCTGCTTCAACTGTGTATATCTTGTTGTTGTTATCAAATTTAATTATATGGTGGAGAGAAGAGGGGACTCCTTTAATAGTGTGAATCTATGGTCTCCCTAGGATAATATTGTATGAAAGGGGTCCTTGCATGATATGGATAGGTGTAGGCAAAACTACAGTTCTAACCTTAATAAGTAATGTGATCATCCCTAGTGGTTTCCTATTAACATTTTCAAAGCCACAAAAATGAATATCATTAAGTTGAATGAGCATTTTTCCATGTCAATTTTGTATAGTATTTTAATGCTACAAACATTAATTTCTAATCCATTGTCTATGAGAGTGTGCCTAACTATAGTTTCATTGATTATCACCTTTATCATCAATGCTTCATTTTTGTTTTGAATCTGAAGTGAGGGTAATTCATGTTTAGGGAATGCTATTTATGATAGTGTGACATATGTGGGATGAAAGGAGGATGTTACATTGTTTGATTTCATATAAGATTGGATCTCCTCCTACTTTATTTGTAATATTTCTTGAAATAGACACTTGTATGTAGGTGATAGTTGAGTGAGTTACCACATAGATATATTAGTGGGAATTATATTCTTAAGATATTTAACACTAGGCACAATATTTTTAGGCAATGGTGATGTTTGGAGAGTGACTTTTGGTCCCATACATGTTTGAGCAACTATTTTATATCTTGGTTGCTGCAAAACATTGCTACATTGCATCCTAGATTTCAATAAATCTCTTATTTTCTTATGTGATTCACTAATGGGAAGTGAATTAGGGAGATCACTAATTAAAGGAGATCCAATTTTTGTCATCATTAGTTCTCAACAAGATTATAGTGCTTATTTGCATGATCCCCATTGTTGCGTAGTTTTTGCACACACGCCCCACTAAAAGTGGGGACCCTCCTTTTTTCGCTTTTGGTGTTTTGGCCCTTCTTTCTTGGGGGTTTTTAATTTCTTGGGTTCGTACTTTGATGTCCATATTGCCAATTGAAGTGGAACACTTGTGAATTTCTTTGAAAATCTTGAGTTCTATATGCATTCCAGAGTTTTCACTATTTTTGGGAAAATCCACCCTCTCCAGATTTTCTCGGTTTTCTTTCGGAGTCTAGAAGTGACTGTTTCTTGACCCAGATCTGGAGAAATCCACCATGTCCAGATTTCTCTAAAGTTTGTTTCCCTATCAGATCTCTGGGTTTTTTGTGGTCATGGTTGTCTTGTCGATCATATTAATGCTGTTTGTGTGGATTTTTAAGGCATTGATATATTGGATTTTGGGATGTAGTTGATCATTTGCATTTGTCTATTTTCTTATCATTTGAACTTGAGTCTTGGAGCCTCTGGTGTATTTATGGATTGTGGATTTTGAAGCCCTTTCGACTATTGCATTTGGATTTCATGTGCGTGGCTTGTATCCTGCTTGTGTTTGAAAGTTGTTTGTTAGTGTCACCAGTTGCAGTCCTTTCTCTCTCATGGTATGTAGATATGCCCTTTTCTCTACTGGTCACTTCACTTCATTTTCTTTTTGGTCCTTCATGGCTTCATTGTTTCCTCAAGTGCATGTCATGTCTAGGAATCTTTGGGTTTCCATTATTGTACCAGTCCACCACATTGATCATTGAATGTTTATTCTTGGTCAGGTACTTCTATGCTTTTGGGTGTTTGTTTACATTGGCCTTAAAAATCCCCATCTTAGGGTGTGAGCAAGTCATGCCTGGTTCTCCGTGCTTTCATGGCAGATGTTTTAGGGTTCTTGACCTAGCGCATAGCCAATCCTTCTCGAACTACTGTGAGGAATGTTCTAAATTCATATTTGATTTGTTGGAGGTCTAGGTTAGGTCATTGTCAAGGTGCAGGCCTCAGATCCGGAGTCATTGGAATAATTTTGGTAAAGGTGAGAAAATGTGTTCGAGTTCGGGTTTTTGAGATCCTTGCAGAATTCCACTTCCCCTGGATTTCCCTGTTCTTTCTCTTTTACCACTTTTTCCTAGATTTTTTCTATCTCGCTAAAATCTGCTTCCTCTAGATTTTCCCGAAATTCGTTGTCAAGTCATTTTCCTAGATTCGTGCTTTAATGATAATTTATCTATTTCCTGCTAAAATCCGTGTCCTCCGGATTTTCCCAGATATTCTATGCCTTGTTTGTTCTCTCGGGTTAGTTATACCTATTGCTATTTTCACTAAAATCCGCCTTTGGCGGATTCTTCTGGGTTTTCTGGGAAAATGTTGAATGCGATGGTTATGAGGAATTGGCCTATTTATGATGTATTTAATTGATTAAGTGAACTTATGCTAAGTATTTTTAAGGTTTCTCCTTCATTAAATTTATGGTTTAATGTGATATAATGGGAGTTGTGTGCTTGGTTTGCTAGAATTCGCCTGGTCCGGATTTTCTCGCAAATCCTCTCTAGTGTGGAATCTGTGAAGGGGACCAAATCCCAAACTTTGAGATATTGATTTCCTGCACTTGTTGTTTCTTTTGGATCTTATTGTGGTCATTGTTATTTGTTGCAGGTAGGATCAAGACAAGATGTTGCTGGTCGAGGCAAAGGGAAGGCAACGGATCCAGGTGCAGAGACTTTTGCCATCTCTGATGCAGAGAAGGTAAGATTGTACATAAAGAGCAAGATTCCTGAAAGTAAGCTGACTTCTGTTTGGTCAGGAATCACCAATACCAATGTAGGTATGTGGGATTATGAAGAAATTAAGGCTGAAATGTCAACACTGAGCCCGCCTTTGTTGGCAAGGAGAATGGTGGACTCTAGATTGGGTCATGTAGCATGTTTCCCCTCCACGGTGCAATGTTATGAGTTGGTACTTGAAAGTGCCATGAACTATGATAGGGGGACACAACAGATAATTGGTCCTTAGGGAATGATTCTGGTAGGCTTTAGGCCTCTATCCATTGCTGCAACTTTTTTATATGCTAGACAAGTCACATGTGGTGGATTTAGATATGCATGGTGCTAGGAAGTACAATGAAAAAAATGTAGTTAAGTCCCAACAGGTGATCAACTCTTGGTTGGAGAAGCCTAAATCCCATTTCTAAGTTGTTGAAGCAACTATTTAGACTCAAATTCGAAAGGGAATATTAGAATGTCATCACTCTTCTAAGCAGACTGGTAGGATTGAAGAGTGTAGGGGTGTTCGAGAGTTGGATGTTTAATGTAATTGCTCATATGGAGTAGGGAATAGACTATCACTGGGCAAGTTTTATAAGTGTAGTGATCCATGAGCATTTATTCAATGTCTTGCAAACCAAGACCTTCACCATGACCTCTTACCTAGTGTATTCAGTGGCAAGACATCACCCATACAATGGGTTAAGCACTAGGGGTACCTTTGGACAAGATGCCATATATGAGGTGTATCCACAGTTGTACCGAACTAGAGGAAGCTATAGAAGATCCAATGATGCTTTCACTATGTGCATCACCAGATTGCTCTAGGGTGCAAACCATATGAGAATTTTTGACAAAGCTAAGGAATTGATAAAGAGATATGGAGCATGGTTTATCTAATTCCCCACTTTCTCTTTCATTAGAATTGATGGTTTTCAAAGGGCTCCCTATAGACTCCCTAGGTATCTTACTGATCATATCATACTGCTGGAAGTCACTAGGCAAATTTGTGACTTCGACATAGTTGTGAAGGGAGAAATGCACAAAATAGGTTTTGGGAATGACTTTCCCTTGAACATAGGAATGGATGAGGTTTGTCCTTCCATCTAGTCTGCTCATGCTTCAGAGGAGGAGATGAAAAATTTTGGTCTCTCTTTCCATTCCAAGAGAGCAAGGTTCGACATCAATGGCAAAGCACAAAAGAAGGCCAGTAGGGAATACAACCATAAGGCTCATATTGAAGATTACTTGGTTAACCTTGCTGATGAATTCAAGGTAAGAAGGAAGAAGTTTTCTAGATTTCTAGTGGATCTAGCAAGGTTATACAATGTGAAGGCTATCCCTGAATAGGTGGAAGAGGATGGAAACTTAATCTAGGGTCATGTTTATGAGGTAGTAAAAGATAAGCCAGTTGAAGATGTGGATTGGTTAGAAGAAGAAAAAACAGAGTTGGACCAAATCATGATCCTGGTGATCAAATACACCAAGATGTGGTTGAAGCACAAAATGTTAGAACTAGAGAGTAAGGGTATCCCATGTACTTATGATCTAATGGGAAACTTAAAGTCTCATTCTTCTTTTGAGGAGTCATTTGAACTAGATCCTAAAGGAAAAGAAAAGGTGGATTCCCCTTTCAAAATCCAAGTTAGGGATGTTCAAGTTGAGAAGTTGACAGAGGTGAGGAAACAGAGGAAACTTGTCGCCAAGAAGAGGAGACAAGCCTCAAGGAAAGAACCTAAAAAGAACAAAGAAGAGGAAGAGGAGGTAGAAATTGCTCCTCCATTGACAAGGAGAATTAGACTTGCAAAGCTATCACAAAAACAAGAGGAGGGTCCCAAAAATGATAAGGAGGTTGAGCCACCAGTGATAGAGGTGGAGAGCTCGGGGGAAAGAACCCAAGCATACATGAGGAGGTCAAGGACTCCTTCTCCAAGGGATACTGCAGTAAAGGAAGATGTTCCAGTGAATGTTCCTATTGTTGAACAAGTAAGTGTCTCCATTCCTAAGGATACTGGTAGCGCACAGGAAGAACCAAAGAAGGATGAAAATCCTAAGGATTTGGGCGAGGAATAATTTCAGGAGGGAGACCTCTATAATGCAGAGGCATAAATTGATAAGGTGATTCAATCTCCCTAGGTGTCACATGCAGATTCACCTATAAAAGAGAAAATGAACAAGTCTCCTCAAAAGGAGGAGATACCAGCTAAGGTCTCTTCATCAGTGCAAGTTGTTGTGGAGGAACAATTGTAGGATAAGGAGAATCCAGTCATGTATATTCCTAAAGTGCCAAGTGTTGAGAAGGACACAACTAATGAATAATAGGAGAAGCAGGATACAGTGTCAATTGAATCTACTGTTCCAGATTGGTTGGATAAGGTGTTGAAAAGTAAAATGGTGAGAGTGGAGGATGCTCTTCCTATTTGGGATGTCTTGATGGCTAATGTTGAACAAGGAAAGGCTAAGAAGAAGGCTAGGGTTGTGTCCTAGATTGAGAGAGACGGGTCAGGTAATAGAGTGGCCCACATTGCTACCCCTGCTCTAGATAAGGATCGGGATAATGTAACTACCAAGGATTATCATGTGCAAACTATTGACCTAGAGCATGCTTCTGTGGAATAGGATATTGAGGAGTATGAAGGCTCTAGTGCTATGATCGTGGGTAGGCTGAAGAAGGCTGTGTAAACTAGGCATGAGTTGGAGAGAGAGAATGAGAAACTAAAGAAGTATTTGTAGGAGTTAATGAAACCCTTGCAGGCTATTGGCTCCTCCTCCTCTGGTGCAGGTTTCTTGCCTCAGGAGATAATCTATGAGCTGGAAAAGATGAAAGGCACCACGCATGCTACAGTTGCTTGGTTGCAGGGTGTCCAAACCATGGGAGATGCTACCATTAAGGACATTTTGTCGACTGGAAGTGATGCTATGAGTTTGGTAGATTGGTTGAAGGCTGTATTAGCTCAAGACAAGGAAGATACTGGTCTCCTACTATAGAAAGCCACAAAAATTATGAAGTTCATCGAAGATAAGCTGGTAAAGAGTGGGATTCTTCCTTTTCCAAGGGTTTTTGAGCCTTGGGAATAGTTTGAAATCTTGCAAATGAGGCAGAGGGCCTTAAAGAAGATTCACAAACAAGCAAGGCAGATTGAGGACACTCTGGCTAGTATCCATGATAGGTGTATCTCATTCTTTGAGGTCATAACAGGAAGGAAGAAGTTTTCTCTGAAACATATTAATCTAGAGAAACTTAGGAAATGGTGGAGAGATGTTTATCTCCAATCAGTTAAGGACCAATTACTGGACATCAGCTAGATGATGCTGCAACCTATATTGCATTTATGGACAGATTTCTAACTAACAAAGCTGATTGGGATGGTCCATTTAAGCAAGAAAGAGATGACATTAGATATCTTGAAAGAAGGATTAGGGTTTTGCCTATGCCACCGGTTGTTGAGCTAGATAGAGTCTTGTTGGCCATGCATGGTGAGGAAGATCGAGCTAAAGAAAAAGATGGGAAGTAGCTATATAGGGTTACATTGACATTTGTGCTTTCCATTATTCACATGCATTGGGCCGACCCCTTTTTGGTACCTTGGTTGACTTGGATGAAATTGGTGCTAATTGCACATTTCATGGTTATGTTTGAATATCTTTGAGGCCAACCTCTTGTGGGTTATGTTTTGTCATAAAATTCTTATTTTTGGGCCAACCTATCTTAAGGATTCTCTATAAAATGGGCATGTTGCCTCATTTGGATATAGATGGATAGATATATAGACATATAGAGATAAGGAGAAAATAGATTTGATATTAGAGCGAGTTAGGTTTTATTCTCAAGCAAGTGTTGTAACAAAAAACTGGAGTTGTTGCTATTTTGGATGATTTAATATAATAGAGATATTGTGATTTGATATCTATCTTTGAAATTGCTTATAAGTTTATAGTTAAATGGTTTGATATGCTTAGGGTTTCATGTTTGGAATGTTTGCAGCAATCTCTAGTCCATAATTTTTGCAATTAGTTGATTGTTAACTGCTTTGCAAATTTAGCCTGGGCTTAAAATTGTGCTTAGTTTAGTTATAACGATTTGTTCATCTTAATTGCAATAGAATTGGCTGAATGAATTTTTGTGATTTGAAAATATTTATATACCTCAGAAGATTGCACTATTTCTATGAAATTGCAAATTCATCTGGGTTAAACATAAAATAGTTTATGAGAGATCAGTCCATTTTAAGCATTTTATCTTTTGGCATTTTCAATATTAGGTTTAGAAGTAGTCTTATAATCATCTCTGAAACTGTTATCTTTTGCTATTTATTTATTATCAAGGTTCAAATCAAGATTCCAAGTATCAATTCATTGTTAGATCTGATAAATTCGAAATCTAGTATTTTCTTGTAGTAAGGTCCCTTTGTGATTACCAACATTTTCACATTTATCACTGAGTTGTTTTGTTGCATTGTCAAGACTTGACATTAGAGACCTTGGGGTTATCTATTTTCCCATAGAGATTTAACTTTCAACAGAGATAGGATATCATATTCTGTCTGAGTTGTTGCTATGCAGAAAACACCATCAACACCCATTACATGTGTAGATGTTCATATTTTCTTACACCATGATATTCTCCCTAGGAGGAGCAATTTTAGGAGAACTACAAGCTAAATGTTCGTGACATTCAAAGGTTGTGTTTTATACCTCCGTTTTTATCTGTTGTGCGAACAATATTATTCTCTTGTATGTTGCATTTCTGTTAGCACTTTGACTTTGGTACTCGGTTTCTCTTTGATCGCTATCTATAAAGCGATGTGATTGAGATATTTTGATGTGATGGTAATTTATTTTGATGTTATCATTATGACATGCTTTAGATTAGCATAGATGATATTTGAATCAATGATGTTTTATGCCTTTGATTATATTATTGATGTTAGATTCATCAGTTGGTAATACTATATTGGTGAAGGGGATAGGATTGCATCACTCACTTGCGAGCACCCTGCGATTCCATGATTTCCTCTTCATGGTGTGTTTTATATGATACAAATATGCATGTGCGATATACTATTGTTCACAGGTTAACAGGTACAAGACATCGACTCCACCTGGTTTCTTAGGTTTGAGTGTGTCCATTTCCAACGACATTTGATTGGGAGATAGTAGCTAGGTTTTTTGTGCCAAGCCATCACCTTGGTCATAGTGTGTCATCAGTTTTAGTCTGGTTCAGTTGTTTCAATATTGTTCAATTTACTTGATCTTATTAAATTGCAAGTTAGAAAAGTTAAATAAATGGCCTATGTAGTTAAGTTGTTGATTAAATGAATCTGGTTATAATGTGAAAAATGTTATTTAATTTATTAATTAATAAAATAATTTAATCTTGGATTATATTTATTTTATTAATTAATTTAATTAAGTGTGTTGAAATAAGTTAAATTATGCATTTTGGAAATTATAGATATTTTTGAATTGAAATTAAGTTGGAAAATTTGAAAAAGGTTTAAATTTCATTTTTGAAAATTAGAAAATGCAAAATTGGAAATTAACATATTTTCTGTTTTCTGTTTTTGAAGATTTATGATGGTGGTTGAATAGATATTTTTCTTTTTTTTCTATTATGGGGATATTTTGGGATATTTTGAAGGGGATGGATTTTCATGGAGTTTTGGGGAGAGGATGAAAATTGGAGAAATAGAGGAGGAAGGAAAAACTTTTCTGGTTGTGGGTTTTGGATTGGAATGATGGAGAAGCTTTGTTGATTTTCTTGGAAAGAGCTAGAATTTGAAGAAGAAGCAATGCACCATTTTGGATCTTCTCAAAGTTTTGGAAACTAGGTTCATGTTATTAAATTGATTTTGATTTTGAAAAATCCATAGATTTGGATATGTTGTTTGCAACATCATTGGTTGGAAAACTCAAAAAGATTTTGATGAAGAAATTCATGTAAAACCTCTATTTCCATTTGGTTTCTTCTCAAGAAAATTGCAATATAAATGAAAATGATTCATTTCTAGAATTTATTCGTTCAATTGTGCTTATAATTTTTATAAATTTGGATACAAATATATATGTGTATATATATATATATATATATCTATTTTGGAAAATACAAAGATATATATACACACATATATATATTTATATTTATTTGCTTTTGTGGAAATGAAACCCTGTCAAAAACATATGATTTTGGATTTTTAAGATCCGCAAAGTTTTTTATTAAAAAAAAAAATATATATATATATATATATTTTTATGTTGAAAATGGAAGGGTTTGTGGGGGCTGGGGGCTCGACTCATAGTCGCCCCATGGGAGATGCTATGGGGGGCCACACCCAGCACGCCCAACACGCCCCACGCAACCCCCATACCCGACCGCCACCACTGTCGCAACCCCACCAGGGGGTGGCTGTGTCTAAACACAACCGTCAGCCCCCTTTGGGGGTGTTGACTGTGTTTACACATAGTCACCCCCATTAATGGGGGTTGGCTATGTGTAAACACAGCCAAATGACCCATGTGGGTGGTGCACAACCCAAAACAACCACCTCTCCTTTTGCTCGATGCGCGGTTCAAAAAGCCATGCCCTAATCCTGTATAGAAGAAAAAAAATAAAGTATAAATTATCGTTTAATATTCAATATTATATATTTTTATGATATTAAGATATTAATATTTATAGTTTGTTAATATATATATATATATAATTAATATCTAGTATATTATATTTATATATAATCTTAAAATATTAAAATATGTAGATAATAAAATATATATAATACATATAAATTAATTATATATATATATATATATATATATATATATATATATATATATATATTGGAAATTAATTAATAAGGTTTTATTTTATTTTAAATAAAACAATTTGGTATTTGTAAATAATGGTAGATATATTTAATGTAGATATTATATGAGTATATACATTTAAAGTGGATATTTAATATTTCACCTTATGTTATTTTGCTGCATGCAATTTAGTTCTATTGTAAATTTAAAAGGAAATGATTCGTATGCATATTTTATTTTGATAGAGAAAGGGGTATTTTAAATAAATTGAAGAAATTATATGTTATCAGTTGGGGAATTGAAGGGATTTACTTGCATGGATTTATGTTGATTTTAAATGTAATCAAGGGATTTAATTTAATTGTTGAGTTAGTATTTTCTCTTCTCTACAATTGATGAGGCAATTAATTATATTAACCAATTATTCAGTTAAGGCAGTTATTATTTTTTTGTGGAATTATTTTGAAAATAAAATGGATTTAGAATATCCAAAGGTATTTTATTTCAATTTCTTTCAGTGAATTTTTCTTTCGTGTTCCTGTTTAGGGAAATGGGATTAAATGTGTCTTTGATTTGTAAGTCTTCCAGAGGATGGGGGTTGTCGATTTGTTATGTCAACCTATTTTGAATCCCTTGGGTAGTGCATGGTGTCTAGTCAGTGTTAATTACCCGGTTTCCATGAACGGGGATGATTTGTGCCTCCTGTGGAAGGAGTGGACTATGTGAAATTGTTGCCTCCAGTGTTTGGAGAGGGTTTTGACTTATGTTTCCTCCTAGAGTTGGAGTGATTTTTTTATCTACTTGTATGCACTTGGGCTCCCTTAGTAACTGGTTTGAATGTGTGTTGTCATGTAGAAGAGTGACTTTCGTTAGGGGCCAGAGCTATGAGAGGTAAACTGGGTAACCTTAAGAGGTAGTTTAATCAAGTGATATCTAAAGCAATGTAATCCATGTCAGTATTTTAATGGTGTACTTGTGGGGTACACGTGATTGGTTGTGTCAGTTGGGTTCAGTTATGATTTAGCATGTGTCTAGAGGTATTTGGTCTTGTCTAGGAACCTTTGTTACTATCTCCTAGCATGGGGGGTGGGCCTTCGGGTACCACTTGGTCAGGTGGCATGTACCTTACTCCACTGGGCTTTCTTCTTGTTTGTGTTGACGAGATTTCCAATTGGAGATCTTGTGGGATCTAGTTTCATTTCATGCTTTATTCATTTCAGTTGATCTTGTATTTATTACCCCTCTTTGTAATTGAGGTGGAAGTTGTAATTTGTAATAATGTTTATTGGATTTACCTCATTCGGGGAATGAGAGTTATAATATTATTGTTAAATGAGATCTTATGGTATTTCTATTTTATTTGATGAATTTATCTTATATGGAATGCATGTGTTATTAATTTCTTAGATAATTAAATGTTGTGGTTTCAATTCATTAATTTTGTTCGTGGGTTAATAAGTAACCTCAGTCTCGTAAACTTAGAGGTTGTTGCAATGTGTAGTGAACTTGCATATTAATTTACTTAGACAAAAAAAAAATTAGTTCATTTGAGTAGTTAATTGCAACTTCCTCTAGGGTTGCGTGGCAGGGCATTACAGGTTGGTTCTTCTCAAATGACTTCATTGCAAGTAGGGGAATGATCAATGGTTCGATTGTCTTGTTTATCAATAGTGGGGATATTAGGAGAATGATCTATTTAATTTTCCTTTTTCTCTAGGTCTCATTCTCTTGTGCCCTATTATCTACCCTAGTAGGAGAGCTTGTAATATGCTCATCACATTCCATGGTTAGATTTTGTAAGGTAGCTTCATCACGAGTAGGAGGGCATCAGGACAAGAACAACTATGATTTTCATGCTTATCAAATAGATATTTCCAAATTGTAGGAGCATTAGGGAATGAAGGAACAAGATTCTCATGATTCTCAATAGGTGCATCTTCTAATACCAACCTATCCTCTTTGTATCAAGGAAGGATATTAGGAGAAGGGAAATTAGGGCTATCTATGATATCATCCTCTTTTGCTAAAAAATTCTCACCAGCAAGGGATGAATGGAGACTAGGTAAGGTGATGTATATAAATGTTTCTAGGATCTCATCTTCTTGTTTTCTAATATCTTCCAAAGAGGGATGGGGACAATTAAGATTCTCAATTCTTGTATCTTATTTCACCAAGATACCTTTGTGACTAATAGGAGAGGCATTAGGAGAAGAACACGTATGATTGTTATAATTTTCTATGCTTGCATCCTCACCAATGGGAAATGTAATATTAAGGATTGTGTCAATGGTTTGATTGGTCTAGGATGTTCTCATAATTATGAAAGATAGGAGATGGATAACTAACATGTTTCTTAATGACCTCATTGTTGTAATCTAAATTGAACTCATAAGATAGGATGTTGCACTTATGCAATCCATTTTTAACCATATCAAAGCCACATCTCTTGAAAGAAAACATGCTATTATGGAAAATTAAATAAAGTGCAATTCTATGACCTAAAGTGAAATACAATTTTCAGATTTGAAACAAGATAATTTGTTGATTACACTATGCAAAAATATGAAAGTGAAATATTGAAAATGCAAATTTTGAATTGAGCAATGCATGAAATGGACTAAATTAAGCTAGATTTAGTGAAATGAATGTAACAAAAACTCAACCAACTTGAATAGATAGTTCATGGCAGCAAACAAAATTGAAGAAACAAGGTTTTCAGTGTTGTAAAAGGCA
Source organism: Sequoiadendron giganteum (assembly GCA_007115665.2). Classification (NCBI taxonomy): domain Eukaryota; kingdom Viridiplantae; phylum Streptophyta; class Pinopsida; order Cupressales; family Cupressaceae; genus Sequoiadendron; species Sequoiadendron giganteum. Next base: position 646,716,555 of record CM021102.1, read on the forward strand.
GTTTCAGGGGTGCACTAGTACTAATTCACCCAAGTTGGCAAATGAGTCCTAGTAGGGGATTTTTAAAAATTTTCTAAAATTTTCAATTGATTTTTTTTCTTTTTAGTTTGTATGATATGTGTCCTAAATGCAAATGCAGTTTTTAGGTGATTTTCAATTATTTGAGATGTAAATATGCAACCTATATGCACTTTCACTAATGGAAAATTTAGAAACCCTAGATGTCAAATAACTAATGAAAATTCAATGCAAGCTAGATCTAGGATGATGATGGACTCAAAATCATAAGAGAAATTATTCTAAATGAAGGTTCACCAAAATGATTAGTGGTAAAATGGGTGTTCTTATGGTTTTGGACATAGAACATCACTTTTCTCCAACTAACTTTCAAAGATGGCCTAGAGACCTAAACCCAATGAAGGATGAAGGAAGATATCTAGCAATAGGGTATCTTAGGATATGAGTTTAGATTATAAGAGGGGTTCACCACCAAGATTAAACTTGGAAAATACAATGACATGCAAGATGAAATGGAAAACCCTAATATGATGAAAACTAACTCTAAATGACCTAGAAAGATGAATGAAATGAAATAAAAAACTATAAAATAGAAAGTGTGCATGTAGAAACTTGTTAATGATTGAATGAAGACTAGAAATGATGTCGATCCTAAAATTTTGACCTAATGGGAATCATTCACCATTCTAAGCAAATCAATCCCAGATTTTTATTTTTGCACAGGAGCAGGTTTCGGGCAAATAGGTATCCAAATTTGCAAATATGTCTGAAAAAATATATAGTGGGACTCATTCACCACTTGTGATGAATGAGTCCAATTTGGATTTTGTGGAAATTAAAATTTTGGATATGTTCTTCTCAGTCTGCTTAATATGTTCCTCCAGGTTTCCAGATGTGAAACCCTGATGTTAGGAGTGTAGATGACCTTTTAGTGAATTTTCTGACCTTGGAAATGGGGAGAAAACTCCGACAAGATTTAAACATAAATTTATGGAGGAATCATTTTCCTTCAATGGTGAATGGGTCCTCTAAGGCTTTCAGAAAACTGATCTTGGGATCTTGTACCTTGATGTCTACACTCTTGAAGTCTCGGTTATCAAGTTCTAGAAGCTTGTAGTTAATTTTGTAGAGCTCCTTTCGTGATATTGCACTTTGAATGATAAATTTCACAACTTTTCAAATTTTCAACTTTGCTCCAAATCTTGCTCCACTTGATCTTCAACCTATAAATCTACAATAACACACTCAAAGGCAAAAAAAATTGTTGATTTTTCAATAACTGGGGGTTTGCATTAGTCAAACCCCTTGTAGGTAATTAAACCAAATGATGAAATGAAGCATGAAAGTGCAATAATGTAAATGATGTCACCTCAGAAGTTGTCTTGTGAATCAAATCTGCATACTAACATGTAGTGGCCATGAAGAATGTAGATCTTGGATATAAGATAATGCTTTTAAATGAATCCTTAATGCAACATTCACCTCTTAGCTCAACACACATGCATGCATTAAACCCTTGACATGATCATAAGACCTTGAATTGCTACAATAAAAACTTAAAGTATGCATTGAAATTCCTTGTAAATGTTCTTGAAGTGCTCTAATTCTCTTACTTTTGATCTCATGTTGTCACACAAAATTGCTAGGAGAAACAATGTGAATTAACCCCTTATTTGTACTAAATTAAGAGATTAACCATGAATTTAAATGAATTAAGACCGACACCAGATCTAGAAAGAAAGGTAATGAAATTCTTGCCATAATGGAATTAAAAATTAGGGTGTCATTAAGGGAGGATCTATTCACCACCAAAGGCGAATGGGTCCTAGCTAACTTTCCAGGACGAGGCTTCGGGTAGCTGAAAGAAGGCCAAAAACCCATTCCAGATCACTAGAAAAAGAGGGGTCCTATTAAGAGAGGACCCATTCACTACTAAGGGCAAATGGGTCTTGGCTCAACTTACCAAGACCAATTTTTTGCCAATGAAATAATTTTATATTTAATTTATAATTGTCGAGAAAGATCCACGAGAGGTGTCAAAATTAAGGCCTAAATTTGAATCAAAATAGGGTTAACAACTCCAATTAATCACAATGAATTAATGCCTCCTAGATGAGTGTGAAAGTGCGTTACAACACTTTGCAACACTTAAAAAAGGTACACATTATGTACATTTTTATTGAAAAGGGTCCCATTAGGCTTAATTAATCAAATATGTCCTAAAAAAGCATGAAAGTGTGTTACAACACTTTACAAAATCTTTGTAAAGGACCAATTAAAGAATATTTTAGTTAAATAAAGGTCTTAGAATAGTGTTAACATGTAAAAAACATTACAACACCACTCCAAGACACCATTAGTTTAGCTTTAAGGTCAATTATTGGAACAAGCAAGAAAACAACTACTTTTTATGTTACTACAATTTTTAAGTGTCCCCCACTCATCTGATTTGTGTGAAATAGATTGTGTTTGTTAGATCTATGGTTAATCTACTTAGATGTGATCTTACATTTAGGTTTTGAGTTGATTTACTATTTTTAGTATGTCTTCCAAAAGTGTTGTTTGGCCTAGAATTCCATCCTAATACAAAAAGGGAAATTTCAAGATTCCTCAAGGAATTTACTCACCTAAGGGTTGAAAGTTGATTTTAACTTGAGAGATCTCATTTCTTGAATGAAATAGAAGAATAGGTGGGTTAATCAAACTCATTTTGACCTTTCCATTTATAGTAAGTAAAATGAATATCCCAAATTTAGTATAAAACCCTATGTGTTTGAAACCCTAACCTCATTTTTCTATGTTTTTAAACCACAAAATTTATGCTTTGGGGTGGGGTAAAGGAATAGGTCCCTTACAACTTTCTAGGGATTCCACCTAGAAGGAAGAGAATATTCCTTTTGCGATGTGTAGCATAAATCTTGTGAGTCATTAAATATTGGGGATTGAATATGTGTTGGAGTGCTAATATGAAGTATGCTAAATGCTGAAATTTGATAAGTAAATATAACTATTACACCTAAACTAAGAGAATATATATCACTAGAAACCACATTATGTAATACAACAAAGATGAAGCGAAGACTAAACTAAGCAAGATAACCTAATAAAATAAAATGAGTACACCTGGAAACTGTTGTGGACCAATGTGGAGAGTGTTGAAGCCTTTGGAAATCTAGAAAATATGAGTTTTAAGCCCACTAGGACACTTATGCCAAGTTGAGCGACCTTGTCCCTTTTTTGGTAAATTTCTCCAGGCTCCGTTCTGGCCAACTTGGTGCTCAAATCTGCAAGAATCTTTGTTGGAAACCTCTAGTGGGACTAGGTTTCCACTATTGGTGACCTAGTCCCTTTTAGCTTTTCCAAAAAACTGAAAAATTGACATAGAGGCTTGTGATCTGTATTTTATTTCTTTTGAGAATCCGGACTCATACCTACAAAATAACCTAAAAAATAGAGTATATTTGGGTTTCTAATGTGGGTTTTTCCTTGGTCAAACCCCTAATTTGTATTCAAACTTGTAAAGAGATAGAAAATCTGCATAAACCCTGGCCCTAAGTGTGTCTAGAACTAGGAAAACCTGAAATAAGACAAAACCCTATTCTATTGTGCTAGAATAAGATGCATGCAGAAGATTTGAATGATGCAAGACTTCAACCTAGGAAAACCTACAAAATTACAAATGTATGTAAAAGGAAATCAAATGGGATGCAAACCTCAAATCTGAAGATGGGTTGAAAATAGAAGATGGAGTCACTTTGAAAATAGTCTTTAGGTGTGACTTGGTGGCTAGATGCACTTCCTCAACCTAGATTTCTCCATGAATCTCCATAGGAATATTTTTTCAACCTTCGAAAATGTATGTTCTTGAATGTGGAGTGAGCTTGAAGACCTAAAAAATCCCTAGTTTGCTATCCAAAAGATTCAACTTTGTTGTGAAAGAGAGATGAAACTTCTTAAGGAAGATGTTTTGCACTTGACTCTTGAAGTTGCTTGTGAAAAATGGCAAAAGGAGAGAGACAAAATGACCTCAAAAAAAGTATTTATAAAAAACAAGACCTAATTGTCAATAATTTTGACCTAAGAGGTTGACACCCATTGGTAAGTTTTAACAAGATAGATATTTTCCCACTTAAAAATGCAAAAATCCCTAAAAAGGACTAGGTCACCAACCTGGGCGACCTAGTTCCACCAAGGGATTTTGAAGTGGGATTAGTCTCATTTGAATAATTCCTTAGGTATAATATGCCTCAAAGTCAAAAATAACATACCTTAGAGGACTTAATGTTTTTCTAGGATGATAATTGATGAAAAGTGACCTAAAGTAGGACCAAAATAGGCACAAAATTGTCCTTTTCTTCAAAGGCATACAATTTTTGGTGACAAATTTAGCCCCCATTTTAGTGCCTATATGACTCTACATGCATATGTAAGGTAAATGACTCTAGACAAATAATGCACCTTATTTTCATAAAAAGGATACTCATTTAAAGGCGGGAGAATGAAGCCCCTAATGTAGCTATCTGCAAAACCACAACATTAGGAACCACATCCTACAACACAAATTAATTAGAAGTCCAAAATCCTCTTATCTAATCCCTAGAGATAAAATTCAAGGGTAGATGTATGACCCCCCTTGATTCTGCTTGATTTACAAAGGTGGAATCAAGGTAGCAATCTAGCCACGTCGAATGAGAACATGCATATTGAAGGGAATTTCCAAGTATCATGCCACATAATGATAGGTGAGTGATGATGTAGGGCATGGAAAAATGATTCTAATGCAACAAACAACATAAAAAATAGAGCTCACTAGCACCCAATATGTTGATTTGAATAAATAAGCACACAAATAGGTCTAACATGGTGAAAGTACAATGTGCACATATGAAAAAGTGAAATAGAGTAAAAGAGATGGAAATGGAGTAACTTGTAACTTACTTGGAAATTTACCTTATGTGTAGCGTGAGAGTGATGAGGAGAGATCAAGGACAACTTTAAGAAATCTGCCCCTCAACAAAGGTGTAAAATTCTGGCGAATCTTTCCTTTTATTTGAAAAAATTATTAATTTTCGTTGGCGAATCTTATGCACATTATTCAAAAATTTGTAAAATCCTAGAAAATGTTAATGAATAATTGGTAAAAAAAAATAATCACACTGGCAAATCCTAGTGAATAATCAGTAAAATGATTAATTATAATGGTGAATCTCTCCTTTAAAAATTTGCATAGTTGGTCAGCGCAGTTCCCCCATATTTTTTTATTTATTTTCAATATTGAAGTAGGGGCTCGAGGGAGGCAACCACTAGTGGGGTCAAGGGGGAAAAGCCCCCTTGTGGGGGTTGAGGGAGCAATTCCCCCTCGTAGGGTCTGGGGACAACATTAGAGACAACAAAGCCCCTTGCCACCAAGCATAAATTCACTATTGAAAATGCATTGGAGCACACACGGATGAAGTTTTTTTTAAAAATCTCACTTGAAAATTAAGACGAAATGAAACCTGAAAATTCTACCATCAATTAGCTTTTAAATTAGATGGTTGCAGTGCAACTTCATTCCATGAGTTAATATTGGCATGAGCGAATGTCATCAGTGAGACACTTAGGGATGTCCTACCGATACAACGATTTTATATGAACTTAGTAAATTCTATGACTTAGTGAATTCCATGACTTTATATGCACATGCCTTTTAAAAAGGTTATTGAGTCCCGAAATTTGTTCTTGGCCACATGATCAAATCTAATCGTGTGACCCAAAACAAATTTCAGGCCTCAATAACCTTTTAAAAGGCATGTGCAAATAAAGTCACAAAATTCACTTGCAACCATTCAATTAAAAAGATAATTGATGGCAATAAATAATAAACCTATTCAAGGCTAAAATATCCCTAAAATGAGATGGTAAACTATTATTAGTGGCGATATTTCCCAAAAATTAATTGTAAGAATATAAAATTACTGGTGAATATAAGTAATATTTGTATTTATAGTATAAACTACTGGTGAATCATTTCCAATGACGCGTCGTTTAAAAATAAATGCATTGGTGAATTAATCGAAACAAATTTAATTTTTTGTAAGAACCTGGTGATTCGGCATCCTTTCTAGCTTGTATTATTCACCATATTTGGAGGTCCTGATTTCAAATATTCGCCAATTGGAAAAGATTCTCCACTAAAGTTTTCCCTGGGAGAGAGCGAAAGATGCCAAGCACACAAGATTTTACACCTGTGAGACTGGATGCATTGCAACACCAGGTGGCCAGTGGCAAACGACAACATGAGGTGAGTCAATTTTGGACCCTTTGTTTTGTGATTTTTCAATTATAGGATGAATTTAGTGCATTATTAGGTTAATTTAGGATCTTGGAATTTTTTTTCGCAAAGTGTCCCTTTTTTTCACAAAGTGTCCCTTTTTTATGCAAAGTGTCCCTTTTGTTCACAAAGTGTCCCTTATATTAGCAGAGTGTCCCACTTTTTCACAAAGTGTTTTGTTTCTTTGTGAAGTGTCCTAGAAGGGTCCTAAAGTGTTTAGGGACTTATAAAAAGCACACTAGAACAACATTATTACACTTGCATGCTGAATTAGAGTAAAATTGAAGAGATTAGATGATTTAGAGAGCATATTGTGATGATTTTTATAGCTACCCACATGATCTCATCAACGTCTCAATGGGAGACAACTCAATTTTTTAGAGATCTAGCCCCCACTTTGTTAGTGGAGGAGACAAAGCACCCATATGAGGTTGGTATATATTGGGTGTACCTCATTCCCCCATGAGGTACCACGATGTCATGCTGATGGCATTGTGTGAGTGCTCGAATGTGGATACATGCACATTTCACCTTCCCACGAGAGAGGTGATCATCACTTTAGAGGACGTACAAAGGATACTCTGAGTCCTTTTTTGGGGGGGAGCAAGTGCACCTCCAAAGGGGTCAATCCTTCTAGGAGAAACATGTAGACATGCAGTATTTTCTCATCGAACCGGTGCATGATGATAGAGTGGTGGGATAGATTGACTTGGCCATGTTACTTTACTGATGAGTGCTAGTAGCGAGGCAAATCATGATGCATACGGTGGCACTAGTTCTCCTCCTAGATGGATGAGCAACACAACTAGAGGGTGGGTTAGTACACCTAATATGCGGGATGGTAGAGCATAGGATAGTATACACTTGGGGACAGTGCATCCTGGCACATTTATATTATGACCTGGGTTGATTCATCTTTCAAAGGATGGATAGCATGATACACTATGCACTTCTACAGGTATGGTACCTTGAGCATATCATGTGTACTAAGGCAGTTGGTTTCCCGTGTCTGAAAATAGTAGGGTATCCTTGGGCTTTTGGCTATCCTCTTTGATGGATATGATAGTATGAAGATCTACACTTTTAGAGGGTGAGATTCAATTGACTAGAGGAGGATGATATCCTATAGAGACCATATCAACTCATACTTCAGTAGCCAGATCACACTAGATAGATGAGGAGACAAAAATTGGACATATTTTTGGTTGGACAAAATGATCAAGTAGTGCAACCCTTCTACTATGACCGAGTGATGAGATGGTTTGGACAGGTTCAAAGACCACCTTAGGCATGGTCATATTTTAGGAGATTAGTGTGGAGTGCCTGGAGGCTAGGTGATAAAACACAGTTCATACTAGAGGATGTTGTCCAAAGTGACTCTGATTATTCTGATCATGATAAGTTGTCGATCTCCGATGTAGATGATGTCAGTACCACATGGGATCATGAGGAGTGGTGGATAGCATCAAGACTAGCTCCATTGTTTTCGATTGATGAGCCAGTAGGGGACACAAGCCTAGTACCTGATGAGGGAGACAAGAGAGAGGATAGAGTCAAGGAGACATGCTATAGGGCTACAGATATATTTACTGACATTATCGATGAAGAGTATGATGAGGATGCAAACCTAGATTATGATTTACAGGAGGGAGAGGAGGAGGATCAGGATCAGGATTAGGAGGAGGATGAGGAGGAGGGGCCTCCTATGAGTGAGATTGATGAGGCAGTAGCTGGGGAACGATATGATTGGCGAGGGGCCTCAACCATCCATATGACTAGATCTGAGATAGAAATAATAGTAGGCACTAGTACTCATAGCCAAGGGGAGGTGAGTACATCATCCATGCCCTCTACATAGGATGAGGTTGATATAGCTCATATCACTAGAGATATAGGTGATGATATTTGGTTTCACTACATATAATTTATGCTTTAATGTATGATTTGATGCATGTATATATATCATGATGTGTACTTATTAGATTTTTTTCTATCTTGGAGGGATCATAGAGGATTGGCATAATCTTTATTGTCAAGCAGGTGCAAAGATAGTGCCCACATATTTTGATGATGAGGAGATGGACTCTAATTATGCACCCCTATTGATTGTGGAGCGAGATCTAGAGACATTGAGACCCTTTGTGAGACTATGAGTAGCCTAGGAGGGCTTGAGGAGATAGATCCACTGAGTTAGGATGTCATCACAAGAAGAGTCATCATAGGCCCTAACAGAGGTGGAACGGTTACAAGCAGAGAGGGATTAGATAGTAGGAGAGCATCATGTGGCACCTGTGCAGATGCATGGGATGGATTTTTCTATTAGATTTAGTGGATCACGATCATGCACAACTGTCTCTTGACATCATACTTTTGTTGCAGTGTGAGTACCAGATCCTGAGGGATCTGGTAATGACTGTCCTCATTGACACTCTATATTATGATGACATGTACACAAGAATTTTGATATATGTATATATATAAATTTGTATTTTAAATGTTGTTATTTAATGTGTGAATGTTAAATGACAATGTGATTAATTAAATAGCCTTTGAGAGTATTTAATTAATGGCAACGTGATTTAACAAAATTTATGTGATCTAATTAAAACATGTTTAGATTTTATATTAGATACAACATTAATATTAAGTATGTTATGAACTTATGATGTTAAAGCAACTTAATAAATAGGAGGGAACATTGAATAGTATGAAATCTAAAGAAATTATAAAAATGAATTAAATAATCACTTTAGTGTTCAAGACACATGCATAATGATTTTTCAAGAATGAAGCAATGAGAAAGCCAATAGGATATAATCCAACATCTCTAACAACACTACTTTATAAATTATACCATTCAGACAGGGGAATAGCCATAATACCGATGCAAATGCATGACATTAATAAGGTGTTTAAGAGAAATACCATCATGCTTGGTTAAAGTGTAAGGACCAAATCCATAATTCATATCGATCACATAGGGACCTAACCAATTAGGACTAAACTTACCTTTGTCAGTGTAATCAATAGTAGTGTTTAGTTGATTTTCGTATAGGACCAAATCCCCCTTGTAAAATGCTCAAGGAATGACACCAGTATCATGTTTGTGTTGCAATTGTTTAGCGTAAGATTGAAGATGCTCGAGAGCGTTAATGTGTTGTTCATCAAGAATTTCAAGTTGGTGTGATCGTTGTTGTTTGTAGGTCTCATTTTCGACAAGACCTTGGAGAGAAATCTATAATGTTTGGATTTCTACCTCTAAACATAGGATTGCCTCAGTGACACAGACAAGGTTGAAAGGTGTATTTCAATTAGTGCTTTCAGCTTAACCATTGGATTGTGGGTAGTAAGGTGTAGAAAAACAATGTTGGATATGAAAGATCTCTAAGAACTTCTTCACATCAATATTTTAAAATGGTGTGCCATCATCTAAGACTAACACAAAAGGAAGGTTAAAGTGAGAAATGATGTGTTCCAATAAGAAATGACATATCACATCAGTAGTTGTAGACCAGAGAAGAATAGCCTCTACCCATTTGGTGAAATAGTTAGTAGCGGTAATGATGAACGTATGTCTAACGGAAGAAGGAGGTGAGATCTTTCCAATTAGATCCAAGCCCCACATAGAGAATAGCCAAATAGGGATTTGGGCACGGAGCACAAAAGCAGGAGAATGAATCAAATTACTATGTTCTTGGCATTTATGACATCGCTTAACATGTACATAGCAATATTTTTCCATGTTCTTCCAATAATAACCCATGTGAAGGAGCTTTTACACTAAGTTTTTTCCTCCAAAATGACCTCCACAAGTGCCAAAATGGGCTTGTTCGAGGGTAATATGAGTTTCAGCATCCTTGAGACATCACAGAAGAATACCATCAAGGGATCTTCTATACAATGTGTTAGCAAGGATTATGTACTTAGTGGCTAACTTTTTAAGGTGAATGCGAGTATTTATGGTTGTGGGTTCAAGAATAGTACCATCTTTTAAATAGTTATAAATGGCATCATACCATTCACATGAATTATTTGGGAAGGTTGAGAGGACGTCATTTAGGTTTATCACTAATGGAAGGTTTCATGATGGGGTGAATGGTAAACATGATTTTTTCAGAAGGATTGGTAGGGGAGATAAGAGAAGATGCACTAGCCATTGCATCCACATGTCTATTATCTTTATCAGGTATGTTATCAATGGTGAACAAGTCAAACTATTCTAACAAAGATAGAACAAGATCCTTATATTTCGATATCTTTTCATGCTTAGTTTGATAGAGACCATTGATATTTTTAATCACTAATTGTGAATCACCATAGATATTTATGTCTTTGATTCCCATGACTAAGGCGGCATGCAAGCCAACAATTAATGTTTCATACTCGGCTATGTTATTTTTACATAGGAAATTGAGGCGATAGGACAATGGAATAGGCTTATCGATGTGCGGAATTAAAATAACTCTAACACTAGAGCTTGTTCGATACTTGGATATATCAAAGTACAATTCCATGTAGGAATTTTTATGGTAAACACACTATCATCAAGAAAATAATCATTGGTAGTTGCTAAAGGGGAAGGTGAATCAGCTAAATGGTCGGTTAAGGCTTGGCCTTTGATTTCTTTTTGGGAGACAAACTTAAGGTTGAATGCAGTTAACAACATTACCCATTTAGCAAGACATCTTGAAAGGTCTATTTTGTTGAAAATATATCTAAGACGATCAAACTTTGTCATTTCTTGTATTTCGGAATTTAGTAAATAATTTCACAACTTACTAGTAGTGAATACAAGAGCTAGACATTATTTTTTGATTTGTGTGTAATGGGTCTCATAATATATAAGCATTATATTGATATAGTAAATAGGATTGTCCTTGCAATTGTTATCTTGTTGAGCCAATAATGCAGCCAGAGCATGGGTAGAAGCAACGATATAAAGGATGAAGGGTTTTTTTTTGTATAACAGGTTGTAAAATAGTTGGAGCTGCTAGGTATTCCTTCAAAATCTCAATGGCCTATTTACAATTGTCATTCCAATCAAAATTTACATCATTTTTAAGGAGGTGTGTAAAATGCAACATATGATCGGCTAGGGATGCAACAAAATGACGGATGGCTTGAATCCTTCCTTGTAATGTATGAAGTTGGGAGATGTTGTGAGGAGGTGGCATATTAATTATAGCATCAATATTTTTCATATCCACTTCAATGATTGTGTGAGATATGATAAACCCTAAGAGTTTACCACTGTCTACTCCAAAGACACACTTTTTTGGATTTAAGCACATGTTATATTTACGCATTCGCTGGAAGATTTGTCGAAGAAAATTCATGTTATCTTGATGGGTTAGGAATTTAGCTAGAATTTCATCAACATAATATTCTAAGATTTTATGTATGTAATCATGGAAGATTAAGGTCATTGCTCATTTATAAGTATCACCTACATTCTTTAAACCAAAATGCATCATAACCCAACAAAATGTTCCCCAAGCGGATGTAAAGGTAGTCTTGTATTGATCTTGTGGGTTGATGAAGATTTGATTATATCCAGAAAATTTGTCCATAAAGCATAACAAAGACTTTCTAGAAGTTGAATCAACAATCATGCCAATGTTAGGAAGAGGAAAGTCATCCTTTAAAGAGGCTTTGTTCAAGTCTCAAAAGTCTATGCATAACCTAACATGATTATCAGGTTTAGAAACTGTGATAATGTTTGATATCCAAGGAGAGTAATCAATAGGGTGAATGAAACCTATGTCAAGGATTTTTTTCAAGTTCTCCTTTAACATGAAAGGCTATCTTAGGGTTCATCTTGGGTATCTTCTCTCAAATGGGCTTAACAGTTTCAACAAGAACAATGTTATGGGTGACTATATTCAGATCTATTTCGGGCATATCAAAAAATTTCTAAGTGAATAGTTCAGGAAAGGTATGAAGCAAGGTGGAAAGATCCTCTTGTTATTCATCATAAAGGCACTTCCCAATTTCAATTACTTTGTCTTTATCCTTGATGTCCATGGGAATGTCAAGGGTATCTCCTAAAGGGAGTGCATTTGACTTAGGAATTTCAGGAATGGTTCCATGTTGGTGGGAGTGTCATTGATGTCAATAATGTTGAGTTGAAAACTTATCATAGCACAAGAGGCATGCCCCCTAGAGGTAGAAGGCTTATCCAAAGTGCCTAATAGATATTTCAAAGCATGATCATTATCAACATAGAGGAATGATGGAGAATCCATATCAAGGAATTCAGGATGTTTGAGCATGATATTGATTCTTGGTGCACATGTGATAGTATTGATGTTGAGTGAGGGTCATTGATTGGTTGTTGTAGCTTTAGAAAATGAAAACCCTAGACTGGTTTTAGTTCCTTGCGTATTAGGTTCAATGGGAACACAAATTCCTTGTTCATGCTTTCCACATACTTTACCATTATAGCCTAATTTTTTTACAAGATCATAACCATGTCCATAAAATCTTTCCATTTCATGTGGGTTGGGTGGTTGTTTATAATATATCTCATAAAATTTTGTTGTATATGTTGCATTTTCTTCCAAAGGAGGTGAGATAGATGTGTGATAAGGCTTATAATTTTGGGTAGAGAGGATTGTTGGTTGTTCTTGTTGCTCGTCCTCTTTTCGTGTAACAATACAATCACCCATAAATGAAGGTGTAAATTCTAATGAGCCCCAATCATCACCAAGGAGCTTAAAATTGGATTCACTTTTTGCTTCAGTCTTCTCAAAATGGGCGATGTTTGAGGTAGGAATTAATGTGTGAAGACGACTTGATGTTCCCATTTCAAGTTGTAGGCAACTCTTAGGTTCAGGGTCTATGTCGATTTGATATATTTTGTTATCATAGACATATTTCATTTTGCAATGAAGGGTCGAGGGAAATGCATGCATCTCATGTATCCATGGTCTTCCTAAGAGGATATTATAAGAGAGGTCATAGGGAATGACATGAATAGGGGTTTTCAGCATAACCATTCTGATAGTAATAGGTAAGGTGATGGCACCAAGAGGTTGCTTTGTAACATTGTCAAATCCTCTAATAGATAAGGAATCATATTTGATTAATGATCTATCCACACGTAACCTATCAAGGAGCTTCACACTGCACACATTTAGGGTAGAGCCATTTTCAATGAGGGTCCTTTTGATACCTATCCAATCATATTGGGCTATTATCATAAATGCTTCATTTTTCCATCTTAATTCTAATGGAGGGAGCTCATGTTGGTAAAAGGTAATGTATAGATTAGTTGTATTCATTTCTTGGAGGAGATTTACCACATCATTAGAATTTGTACTAGGAGGGACCAATATCTATTGCAATGCCATTTGAAGCATACAATGATAGTTAGGGGAGTTTTGAAGAAGATCCCAAAGAGATATCTTGGCGGGGCTATTCTTAAGTTGTCCAACAAAATCATACTGCCTAAGTTGTGAGTTTAGATGAGGTGCTACGGGTAAGATGGGGTTGGGAAATGATAATGATGTTGAAGGATTTGGTTAGGGATGTGGGTTATTTCGAGTATAATGGGTATGGGCAACGATATCGGATTTAGGTGGGAAGAGGGTAAATTCAGGTTGAGATGGGTTTTGGGGTTTATGGGAAGGTGGGTATAGAAAAAGTTGAGATTTGATGACATTGACACCTTTTATTTAAGGTTGTTCAAAACAAACCTTAGTGGATGAGTTAGGTGAGAGGAAATCATAAAGAACTTCATCTAACATACCCATATCATCACAACTAAAAGGTTTGAGGGATGGGCTATTGTTGGCTAGTTTAAGTTTTTCATCACAAACCTTAGGGGATGAACTTAGTGAGAGGAAACCTTGTAGAGCTTCATCTAGCTAATCCAAGTCAACACTACTAAAAGGTTTGGATGATATAGTTTTCCTATAGTGAAGAAGTGTGTTCATTGTTTCATGTGATGTTTCTATGATTTTTTTCAGGTTCCAATGATTTTTCTTTAAGAGAACTAGGAACTAATACTGAAATTGAAACTTGTAAAGACCTAATGCTATTCATAAACACCATTTTAAGCTAATGATAACCATATAATAGAGAATAACAAAACTAAAATAGATCATAAACCAAAGGAAACATAAACTACACAATCTCGAAAGTGAATTCAAAAATTACTAATGAAAAATGTGTACTAGGACTAGGTCGCCCAAGGTGGCAACCTAATCCTAGTATGGGTATTTTTGAGTTTTTTCTACTTTTTTTGATGAAAAATGTAGTGTTTTATTTTTATTTTTTATTATACTATAGGAACCAGGTAGCACGACCCCCTATAAACTGTAGTGCGCCTGGTAAAATTTTTAACATGACCGGTGACACTGGCACGACATGCCCTCTAGTACCATGGGGGTGGAGGAGACTAGACCTCATGACCAACCTCTTGCAATAGGAAATATTTAGCAAACCGAGCTAGGGACCCAACCCTGAAAAATGTAGTGTTTTGAAATGTAAGGTGTAGATCTATTTGGTATTTGCAAAATTTCTCTATTATGCAAGGGAAGAAGTGAAAAATATGACTCTTTTTCACTAATGCAAAGTATAAAACCCTAGGATGGCTTTGAAAAAATGCAACATACAATGCAATGCTAAAAGGAGGTCCTAGGATGCAAATGCAAGCTAAATCTAAAGCAAGTTGTGTCTATGTCATCAGGTTCACAAAAATGAACCACAAAATTTATGCTTTGGGGTGGGGTAAAGAAATAGGTCCCCTACAAATTTCTAGGGCTTCCACCTAGATGGAAGAGGATATTCTTTTTGTGATGTGTAGCATAAATCTCTTGATTTATTCAATATTGGGGATTGAATATGTGTTGGAGTTCTAATGTTAAGTATGCTAAATTATGAAATCTAATAAGTAAATCTAACTATTGTACCTAAATAAAGAGAATCTATATCATTGGAAAACACATGATGTAATAGAACAAAGATGAAACAAAGACTAAACTAAGCAAGATAACCTAATAAAATCAAATGAGTGCACCTAGAAACTGTTGAGGACTGATTTGGAGAGTGTTGAAGCCTCTAGAAATCTAGAAAATCTAATTTTTAAGCCCACTAGGACACTTACGCCAAGTTAGGTGACCTTGTCCCTTTTCTGGTAAACTACTCCAAGATCCATCTTGGCCAACTAGGTTCTCAAATCTGCAAGAATATTTTTCAGAAACCTCTACTGGGACTAGGTTGCCACTATTGGTGACCTAGTCCCTTTCATCTTTTCTAGAAAACTGAAAGTGGACACGGAGGCCTGTGATTTGTATTTTGTTTCTTCATGGGAATCCAGACTCGAACCTATAAAATAACCTACAAAACAATGTATATTTGAGTTTCTAATGTGGGGTTTTCCTTGGTCAAACCCCTAGTTTGTATTTAAACTTGTAAAGAGACAAAATTTGCATAAACCCTAGCCCTAAGTGTGTCTAGAACTAGGAAAACCTGAAATAAGATAAAACCCTATTCTATTGTGCTAGAATCAGATGCATGCAAAAGATTTGAATGATACAAGAATTCAGCCTAAGAAACCCTACAACATTACAAATGTATGTAAAAGGAATGCAAATAGGATGCAAACCTCAAATCTGAAGATGGGCTGAAAATAGAAGATGGAGTCACTTTGAAAATAGTGTTTAGGTGTGACTTGGTGGCTAGTTCACTTCCTCAACCAAGATTTCTCCATGAATCTCCATAGGAATATTTGTTCAACCTTTGAAAATGTATGTTCTTGAATGTGGATTGAGCTTGAAGATCTACAAAAGCCTTATCTTATTGTCCAAAAGCTTCAACTTTGTTGTGAAAGAGAGATGGCACTTCTTGAGGAAGATGTTTTGCACTTGACTCTTGAGGTTGCTTGTGAAAAATGGAAAAAAGAGAGAGACAAAATGACCTAAAAACAATTATAATTTTATAAGCAACAAGACCTAATTGTCGGTAATTTTGACCTAAGCGGCCGACACGCATCGATAATTTTTAACAAGATAGATATTTTCCTTCTTAAAAATGTAAAAATCACTAAAAAGGACTAGGTCACCAACTTGGGTGACCTAGTCCCAGCAAGGGGTTTTGAAGTGGGATTAGTGTCATTTGAATAATTTCAATGTTATTTTTGGGGGTTGAATAATTCCTTAGGAATAAAAGGCCTCAAAGTAAAAAATAACGAACCTTAGGGGCCTATAAATGTTGTTCTAGGATGATAATTGATGAAAAGGGACCTAAAGTAGGACCAAAATGGGCACAAAATTGTCCTTTTGTTCAAAGGTATACATTTTTTGCTGACATGGTTTGAAGACGAAAATATTTCATCAATCAATTGGTGATAATATTAATTCTACCTCTATTAAGATCAATATGGTTTTTTTACCCAAAAACATCAGATGTAGTTGTGGACAAGACAAGCTAGAAGACGAGACTTATGACTTTGAAATACTATGGGTTATAATGTCTTAAAAAATAGTCCAGTAAACCATATTCCAAACCATTAGTTGCAACATAACACTCAATAAAAAGGTATTGGTATGTGAGGAATACCTCAACAACAACAAATAGGGAAAGAACCTTATATAGGAAATTATGTACCAAATAATCAAGTATATAATCAAATGGGTTTCCAAGACAAAGATCATGAGATATAAGATGACCTAACTTTGGAATACCTTTTTATTCATTTACTAGTTTTCAGGGGTCTTAGGATCCATATTGAGGAGAATTTAGATTACTTGCCATACCTCCTAAGGCTCCAAATACTCTAGATGAAAATGGTTGAAGCTCTCACATTTATTGGAGGTATGTGTTGGAGCATGGGGATTGTTCTCCTTGAACCCAACAATATTTAATAGTTGGTCTATCTTTTAGCAACTAAGCAGACTATCACCATTGTTAACAAGATATCAACTAGAGATAGAACAATGACAATTCCCAATACAAACCAGTTTAGAGAATTTATGGATCTCCTAATCAAAGAGACACTCTCCAAGGAAGTAGATGAATGTAAGTGACACATCCCACCAAATAGATGTATATAGGATAAGATACAATGTAATATAGTAAGGAGAAATGAGGAAGACAAGAGATAGAATAACATAAAAAATAATATTAGATACTGATTACTAAAAGGGATTAATCCTTCAATTTATCTCATATGTACGCTATGGTGGAATATAGTTAGTTTATTTTTTTTGTGTTAGTGTATTAGTTAATCTATTTATAGTTTTCAATAACCTCTTATCTCTATATCATTATTGAGTATGCAACATCAATACATCATATAGAGATTACATGGGGCTCAATACTTCAGTCTATGGATTCCCATTTTCTTTCTAACATTGGTTTCATTAAATTTAAATCTTCATATTAAAAGGAATATTAAATTAGAAACCTTGGTTATGTAGTTTAGAGTAGACCAAGAGGAAAATTTAACTCTAATATTGAAAGGAATATTTAGGAAAAGAATAAATTTTTTTATGTTCGTTAGTGACACTATCTCCTTCATGTCAACCTCATGAGTGGAGGTTAGATAGAAAGGGGATGGAGAATGGAAATGTGGGGATCTCCAAAAGAAATCGTTGAAAGGATGTGACCAAAAGAAATAAGTTATAAAATAACTACCAAGGGGAAGATAAAGGAATTAATACAACACCAAATTCAATACACCTATGGAAAAATGAGACAATAATAAATTTCGAGAGAGATTAAGGAAGAAATTGAGTTGAAAAATAAATTTATCATGGCAAGACCAAATAACGAAGAATGAAGACAAAAGTAAAATATTGAGAGGGAAGAGAGACATTGTAGAAGGTTGAAAATTTCAAAGAAGAAAATGATCTAGTGTGCCAATGTGGGTACTAAAAAGAAAGAAAAAGGGAAAAGTAGTCCTAGAAGAAGAAGATAAGGGTTTGGAACAAGTGATTTATCCCTTAGATAGAGAAAATTAAATCCTATAAAATTTGGAAAGAAGTATAGATGGATACATGGAATCTAAGATGTAGTTGGTAGATAGATTGAGGAATAAAAAGAACCCAACACTACCACACTTGACTAGGAAAATATTAGCAAGACCAAATTTATCCAATATCAAAATCAACTTAGATGAAAATTTTACAGAATTCTTAAAATCTGATGGAACCCCTAAATTTTGTTCAGGTTCCATTTATCATCTTGCAAAGTTTTTGATGTATCTATCCTTTAAGCTTAGGGTTTATTCCTTTTCACTATTATGGGGTTTTACGTTGCCTAAAACCCTTCTACAATAACTCTTAATCTTATGTCTTGTCCATGGTTCTAATTCATCATTGACCTTCTATTTCTTGTCCCTGATCATATTAAAACATCTTATATCATTCGAGTTCATGAATGGATTCGGCTTGTGTCCCTAGGTCTGAATTTATTTTATTTTACAAGGTTAAGTGATTAACCTTGTTTGGCCTTTACATCCTTTGAAAATATGTCTCTTAGTGTTCACTAATGCCTATTGTTTGTCGACCTAGGTGACTCCCCATTTTAGAACAACTTGTGAGCACATGCTAAATTTTTCACTTAAATTCATGTCCAATGTCTCGTTCTATCGTTTATCAACAATAGCTTTGAAGATTGTGAACTCAAATGAGTGATGAGTGATGAATGTTATCTCTTTGATTTCGTGCATCGCGGATTTGTTTTAAATGTTCAAATTTGTATTAGTGATCCATGACGGGCTTTTTCTACATGTTATTGCTGGTTTCTCTTGTATTACTAATAGGTCATATGTTTTGTAATATGGATTAGCGATATGCGATGACCATTTGTGCTCATTTTTTTTTCTCTCTTCGATCATCACAGATCTATTTTAAGGTTTGAGTTTTAAATGGGAGATGAGAAATTACATTGGGTCTCTTTGATGTTTGTTCCATTTCTCATCATGGATGGTTGTGTGATTGTTCTGTTCAAATTGGTGATGAGCGATGAGGTCATTTATTCAAAATTTCTTTCATTGATTTGTGTTGATCTTATGAGCAATATAGTTTATGCCTTTGATTTTCACACAGGTGCATGTGTCTTGATCCTTCTCCATCTCCTTATCGCCTGTCACTAATATGATCTAGAGAATTAAGAATGAATCTATGAAATGAGATGGAGAAGAGGAATGTAATCAAGGATGGGTCTTAGATCCAATGGCCGAGATCTCATCATATGGATGTTCACATCGCTGATGGGACTTGTAAAAGATGAAATTTATCAATGATGAGTGATGCCTTCCACATTAAGGACAATGTGGAAAAATACTCAGGGCATCTTTCAAGGAAGAAAAGAAAGCTATGAGGTGGAGGATAACCATTGATATGGTTTTAAAGCATAATGATCTACAACTAGATTTTAAATATGAATGGCTAAATTTTAGTTTGCTTGTGTGATATTTCTATCAAAAATTTATGATGATACATTCTATTTCCTAGCCATAAATATGGTGGTTGGCTTGTCTCCTACACATTTGGAGTTGTTTAGAAGCGAAGAAGAAAAAAACCAGAAGCTGAAGAAAAGGTGTGAAGGAATCCAACAAGGAAATTGTAGCAGCATTTATGTCAATCACTCACCCAAGTAAGAAAATTATATATCTCTTCATGTCAAAAGTGTTCAATTGTGCTTCCTGAACTTTCATAAGGAATTGAGAGATAATTTTCTTATAGTTTATTTAGCTAGGAATTTTCAATTAAGGGGATATATATTGTTCAGGGTTTGGGATTATTTTTCTCTAAATTTTTTGGCTTGGGTTTTAAGGAAACCAGGTGAGTCTTTTCAATTAAAGATACCATAAACCCTAGTCCCATCACCCTACTAATATGAGTAAGCCATATCCAAGTGAATCTAGCATTAGGCTAGAGAGAAACCAAAGTAAAAGAGAGTTAAGAGGCTCAAGACCTAGGATGTTTCATCCATAGCTAAGTCAGAGCCACCTGTAGTGACAAACCCTACACCAAGTACCCCTGTTGTGCCTACAATGTTAAGAGGTGCAAAGAATACTCAGGAGAGATTTATGGAAAGTGCCACTAGAGAAGTAAAAGTGGGTAGGTCACGAATTGGAAAGAGAGCCATAGGTCATGTCACTATGACAAGCTAACTAATTGACACTGGTGGTGAAATTGGAGAGTTAGCTAAGCCCCATAGTGGGTGATAGTTGTTCACACATGCCTTTAATAAGAGGTATTCTAGAAAGCCGACATGTTACTTATGGGGGCTCAACCTTGGAATGTTGGTAGTACCCAATGTGTTTGTAGAGGTGGATGTAATGATGGAATTGACCAGACATTATGATCCTGTAGAGAAAAAAATCAAAAGTGCAAATGGAAATGTAATCCTTGAAGTAACAAGGGACAAAATGATAGAGATATTTGGGTTAAATCCCAATTATACTATGGAATCAAGCATGCAAAGCTATATGGTGAATATGAGAGTAACATACAAGAATAGATTGCTAGTTCAACATAGAAAAATCAAGGAGAAATTTCTCCCCAAAGATATTGAGCCCTTCAAATGTGAGGAGTTTGTGGATTATTTTAGGAACACATATTATTGCCTAAATCAGGTTCTAGCTTGAATTTTTGAGGCAAGGATAGCTCTTGAACTATTGGAAATGGTTGCAGATATACATGGCCTTAATCAGAACATTGGTTTTCATTATGCTTCTTTTGTTGTATATTCGATGCTTCGAGATTTCATCAATTTATAGAGGGAGGTTCTTCCTTTACATTTTCTACACTATTCCCTGTTAATGTATATGTTGTTGTTTGAAGGTGATTATAATTGGAAAAGTAAGTTGAAATTGATGATGAGGGACAATGAAAATAATGTTCTGCCTATTCAAATGTGGACATATATTTGGGACCAAGATTGTCCCAATTCCAATTATTTAATGTTTTCTAATATTATCAGGTATGGTATTATAGAAAGTTTAGGTGTGGTACCTGTTCATAGGATTTCCCTAGTAATCAGGTATGTTATGCATCCAAGGGATGTGACGGGGCAAGATAAGCATCATAATTGGATAGATTGGTTTTTGCACTTAGATTATACTTAGATCAGAGCTTATGGCTCCAAGGTGGCACCATACCACTTTCTTTTGTATGTTTCTGACTGATTGGATTTTATGGAGTTGATGTGGAAAATTTATTTTATGGAATACTAAAATGTTCAAAAAACCCAGGATGGGTACTATGGTAAACCCTCAATGCTATTTTTCTTACTTTGTAGTTACTGCCTAGGATGGGTATGAAAAAATTGGAATCATGGTGAATAACCTCATACTACCTTTTGATGAGGTTAGTATTTTTAACCCAGAGGGTTTTGTTTTGGAAAATAGAAGGGAAAAAAAATTATGTGGGATTAGTCATCACTTCTTATACTTAGGTGATGTATTTTGTAACTTGTCAAGTGATGAGGTTGTTATATCCAGAAAGAGGGAATGTACATTCATAATGGACATTGAAGAGATAATTAAAAGGAAAAATGCCTTCTACATAAGTCCTTATGATGAAATTGAAGATCCTAAATCTTTTGCAAAGCTGAGGGATTATCAAAATGGTGAATTCAAAGAAAAGGTGAAAGAGGCTTCTAAGAGAGCACAGGCTCTCTTAGCACAACAACCCATGTCTATGGATATTCCAGAATAGCCTGCAGATGTACAAAAGGAGAATGTCCAAAAAATTGAGGTAGATCAAATGGATGAACATGTGCCTAATGATGGGGAAGTGGATATGAACTTCCCTCCCCTTGATATTGAAGATACCACTAGTTATGAGGTTCCCCAATATAGGATGATTCAATGGCACTATGATGAGATGAATGATGATGATCCTAAGATTAAGGATTGTAATGAATTCCTTGCATATGATAAGTTTGTACAATCTAATGAATTTTAGGAATTCATGATTCAAAAAAGGAGCAAAGAGATAAAAGAAAGGCTTGAAAAGGCTAGGGCTAGGTTTGAGCCTTCTCAACAAGAAGAGGCTAAGAGGGTATAGGAGGAGAATATCAAAGCTAAGATTGCAACTATCACCCCTGCTGAAGCTAGGAAAATTTTCACAAATAATGGACTAATGTTGTTGTCAGGATGCACTATCACTTAAGCTATTACACTTGATGCTATAACAAAGAGATCCACATGCTTCAATATCTGAGGAACAGATGGAAGATAAGGTGTTTGGATTTGGATATAGTCTAAAGTTTTAGAATCCTTGAATTTGGTCCATGGAACCTAATATGGGAAAGTATGAGGTTGCTTTTCCTATTGAAGAGGTCATGGTTTCCTTGGTGGTGAAAACAGCCACATATATAACACATGTCCATGCTGCAATGCTCAATGTAGACATTGTACAAATAAACCAGAAGAAGTATGTGTTGGTTATTTTTTAGGAACCAAACTTAATCTCACCACAAACCTATGAACTTGCTAAGAAAAATCATCACTCAGGGTAAGGATTAGCCAACACATAAGTAGAGACCCCTAGATGTCTACTTCTTCTATTTAGACTATGTTAAACTAGGGAGGCTAATCCCAAAACAACTATATTCCTAGATATCATTGTGTCTAGTATCAAAACAAAAAAAAATAGATAGTTCTACTTATTTGCTTAAAATAATTACACCTTGAAATTTTGGCAAAATTTCATAATAATGATTAACTTAAACATGAGAATATGTGGCCCATTAACATTCATACACACCTAGTAAAAAATTCAGAGAACGATTTAATTATTATTGTACGATCTTCAGTCAAGTCATTTACCAAAAGAGAGAATGAATATTAAACCATGTGAGTGCCATATTCTAGGGAGCGGAGTCAAACCTTAAGACTATATTATTGGATAACACTTTTTTATTTTAGAGAAAATACCTATGGCCTTAGAGATACTACCTTACAATATTCCCACCAATTATATCTACAATTAACTTCTTACTAACATCCTTATACAAATATTGTAGCAAACCTACTACTAAATTAAAGAAATTACGTGCATTATTTGAATGAACAAGCAAGAATGAAACAACACATCCATTGGGACTCAATAGAGATAAACAAGATAACCCTCCATCATTGTATTTATAGCTTGTATAATTTTCGTGAGGGAGAGAAAATATATAGATATTTTATATCACGTTTTCATCTATAGAGCTTATCCAAAATATATATTGGTCGACTTGCTTCTAAAACATGTTACTGTAAAGCTTACTACCCATGTTCTTTTTTCTATTTTCCTTGAAAATAAGTACCTATTTACCGATCGAATCCTTCACCTACTTGACTTCTCTATCTTTCCAACCTTAGAATCCCTTTTATAAGCCAAGGGAGCAACAAGAACCAGTCTAGACTACACATGAAATTACATTTTATTTTCATTTCAAAGTGAATTTTAACAAGGAACAAGAAAATATCTCCCAACTAATTTTGGGGAATTCAACCTTAAAACAAAATAGAGACCAAGGAACCATTAATCAAAGCCACTCTACGAGTCATCAAAAAGTGTCATCGTGGTAGGATAAAAAATATGTAGGTCCATATCACCCCAGAAAGCATCCTTATCAACACAAAAAAGCCAAAAAGGCCAGAAACCCATTTGATGTCACACCAACCCAAGAGAGAAAACACCACATAGGACCAAAATTCTGAGAACATAACAAGGAAAGTAATAAGATATTAATTTTCCTTGTCACCACGTGAATAGTTGTGCCCACTCGGTGTCCTTATCTTTAGAGGAGTAGCCATCATCACTTCATCCTCAAAGTCGATTCAGTCCTTCGTGGCCATATGATACTAGCGATAGCCAAAATCAATTTCATCCCCACTATTAGAAGGATCATCAAAAACCTCAATGGGAGACTGATGACATCCAATATAGGTGCGATGATACCAGTTCCTCCTAGTTGCTTCTCTTTTTGGCCTTTCAACCTTTTTACCTTTTCCTTTGATCATTTCCTCTGAGATGGTTCGAACCCTAAGGTGGTAGGCACGACTAAGAACACCTGGTGTTGAACTTGTGGTAGCTCATGTCTTCTTCACCAGAGTTATTGGTATCTCGGGTCCACATTCCTCATCCTGAGGAGAGTTCTAAAATTCCAAAAGGTTGAGCCTCTTGGAACGGAAAATTGGGCTGACATTTACACTTATATTTCCCATTTCCTACTCTTCTACAAAATTTCTTCGAACATAATTACCAATTCGCTCAGAAATGACTATCTCAAAATCACTTCCTTACACAAACCTTAGATTCTTTCTCAATTGGATATAGTAATAAAATCAAGTAAGTGATCCTCATTAAATAAAGCGACTGGTGTGTTTCTGCATTAAATTTCTAGGAGAGCTTATGTGAGAGCATTATCAATCAACCAAGCTTGTTTTCAAATCTCAACTGTCGATCAAATTTTTGAACTAAATCAACAACCAAAAATTCTAGCTTATTAATGATGACAAGATTAAGTGCATTCATTTTATAATCATCTCAAATCAAGAGACTTAAGTATTTCCTTAATTTACATGTCAATCACACATTTAATTTTCCAACCATACATTTCATGTCACATTTACCTGCTTGCTTGCAGAAAATAAATTGCTTGTAATTCATCATAGTAGGACAACGGGGAACGATAATGATTTTTCTTTAGCATATCTGCCTGTACCATGCCTTACTTCAATCTCACCTTCCTACATGTACCATCCTCTGATAGATTTGATGGCCCTAAAATTATTTACCAATCTCTCAAGCGTTCTAAAGAATTAGCTCTAATTTTAGCGCTTCTTCTACCTTGGAACAAACTTACCTACTATCTCTGCTCACATCCAACTTTATTAGAATTGTAGAAGTAATATACGTGGCACTTACTTTTGTGCACGTCTAAAAATGTAGGACATATGCGGGACCCGCATGGGATGGCAGGGTGTGGTTAGAATTAATCCACATCACTCACCATCAACCATCAACTTCAATACATACCTAAGAAAAACATGGTTTCCCAAGGTCTAGAAAATCAATCAAAATGACAGATGTTGTTTCGCCCACCAGCTCGTGTGACCATTCTTTTTCAATATTGAAAATATACGGGTGAATAGGGAGTGATCTTGATGAGAACACATTCCATAAAATTTGTTGTTGATCTTTCCTCAAACAACTTCCACTTCCTTGTGAGGATTCAGGTCCCACCATAAAGTAGTACCACGTGGCCATCGCCAGCTAGTCCATGTCTTTAAAATACTATTTAATAGAACAAGATAGGTTGTCGGGGAGCAGTCAAAATTGATTCCCTTAATTAGATGGCTGTCACATAAGTTATTTATAAAAATGGGGTGTTCCTAGGTGAATGAGGTGTCGACCCATAATGAAGGCTAGGGATTTAAAAATTTCTTTGGATTACACCTTTGACTATTAATACTTGAGAAGACATGAGGCAACCATCAACCTATGACTAGGGGCCGATAAATTAATGATTTTGATGGCACAAGTGTCAACTTAAGTGACTTGGAATGGAAAAGATAGGACAATGTAAAATTAAAAGGATCAAGGGTTTATGACAAGATTTTGGGAAATTTATGAAAGTAAAACCCTATCACAGTGACAAGGAACATGACCAAAAACCATAAAACAAGGGACCAAGCCAAATTTTTCACAATTTTCATGATAGAACCAGGAAAAATTTTAGAGGCTCTATCAGTGGCTCTTATTGGGGACTGATGCCTTTCATAGGCATGGTGAGATCCCAGAATCTATGGGAAATTAGACCAAAATTCCCTATCCACTAGGTGACAAATTCCTTTTCAAATTTTCAATCCACATTTGCTAGCCCCAAACAACAAATGAAAAAGAACAAATAATTTTTTCCTCTATCAAAGACACTATTTTCCATTGTCTGTATTAAGCCTAGTCTAAAAAACCTACCATGAACTACCCACAAACCAACCCTGTCATTGACATGTCTTACCATGCCACTGTTCTTTCCAATGTCACCAATAATTTTGCTGATCTGCAATTTGTAATCAGACACTAATTGAAATCCATTATCATTGTGACATTTTATCTCGGTTAGCTCATTCTTATCTTCCACTAAATTATCATCAAATTGAACCGAGAAATTAAAACGTTCATAGTCCATTTGATCTTTGGCATCATCACATTTGACATCATATTTAGTTTGCACATCAAACTTAAAAATTTCATAAACAACTTGTTGCTTGTCATATAAATAATCTTTGAATATGTCAAAAAAAAAAGGTAGCATAGTCTGGAGCATCCTTATATTGATTACTACAACATGGGCACATTTTTTGACATTTCAATTCAAATATATCAAAACATACCTTGGTATCATAGAGATGGGGATCACATGCATTATTAACATCTAGGAAATGAATAAATGCACTCATCTCAGGTAAAATAATGTATTTTGATTCATTCTTCACATCATCATTCATTTCAATGTAAAATACCTAAAAGGTAGGTTCAATCCATTCAACATCAACAAGGGCAGTAGAAGGACATCCGTGTGCATCGGTAACTTTATTTGTAATATCAGTTGATATGTCTGTTGACCCAAATGTGAAGGATTCATTGCAATCTGAATGTTTTCCATTAACAATTGAACAAGCATCTTTGTTCTCCTTCACATAAATTATTTCCTCTTGGGATGAAAATAAATCCATATTCATAGTATGGAGATAAGGAACATTAGCAAAATCCTCAATTTCACATTTACGAACATGAAATCCATTATTTTCCGCACCATTAGGATCAACATATATGTTGCTTGTGAACTGATTACAATTTGTATTTTCATCCATACAACGAGGGGAATTTTCATCTTGAGATACAACATTTTCACTTATGTGTATCATATTTTGATTTTTCTCAATAGGACAACTGCTATAACATCTTGATGCATTAAAATTTGTGTGTGATCATACTAAGCTCCTTCAATACTCTTCATCCATTCAAGTACCTAATCAAGACTATGAGACTTTAATTCATATGGAATTGTACTCAACCATGGCTCAAAGATTTCAAAAAATTAAATCAATTCATGTTGAATCTTTAGGTTTGGAAATTTTGGGGATCTCCGAAAAGGCATCCAAAAGTCTTGAGAACAAATCACAAGGTGATTCATCCTTATTCCTCTTCGTATTAGACAACCCCTGAATAAAAGACACTTGATCAATTTTGCTAAAATCTTGTTGATATTCAATTTGGAAATCATCTTGGTCAGTGTGTTGGAGTGAAGGAAAAATGGATCAACAAAAACATCATCACTTTGGTAATCATTTCCATTTTTTAACCCATGAGTTTCGTTTACATGAGGTATGCTAGGATAGCCAACACTTGGAACCATGTATCCTTTCATCATTGAATATTTCATATTGTTCTCAATATCCATAGCTATTTGATATGCTTGATGTAATGTTGTAGGCTCCTTATCCCTTAACAAGTAACTCATTTCCTCATCAAATGAATCAAAATATACAAAAAAACACACTGCACCATTTGGTCTCAATTTTCAGTAATATTACCTAATGTTTTTGAAAATATAAGATTAAAAGCTGGGACCAATTCTTCTTCTTCCCTCTCGATTGTGTTAAATCTTTGTCTCACTGAGTATAGATTGATTCTTTCTCCAAACTACTTGATGAATACTACCATGAATTCATTCCATGAAGAGATAGAACACATAGAAAAATATGAAAACCAATCTCTAGCATCTTTCTTCAGAGATTGAACAAAGAAATTCATGACAAAATATTCCTAATTTATCTCATAATCTCCCATTAAATCAGAAAACTCGTGTATATTTTGAGATGTTGATTTTGACCTTGTTCCTTTGAATTTTGGAAAAAATTCCCTAACTTCATTGGGATAGGGTTTGGGAAACCTTGAATATCATTAAAATTCAATGGTCTATATCTTTCCACAGAGAAGCTTCTTTGATGACATGATAAGGGTTGCACACTCTTCATGTTTACATCATGCACCGCACAAGGATGTATATTTGAATGATACATTTTTTACACCCTATTACAACTTAAAACATCAACTCTATTGCTGATTACCACCCTGTTTCATGCTTTTATCATGAATTTTTGTAAAAAAATGAACACATTTAAGATCTTTCGAATGGGTGGACTACAAAACAAGTATGCTTCCTATTCTAGATATTACAAGCTTCAACTTATGAAGCATGTAGAACAATCTACATTATCCCCTTGCTTAGTGCTTTATTTCACTGAATTGGGAATAGATTATTACTTCTCTATTTCTTAAAAATGGCACCCATATAGATCTATTCTCTTTTGTAAGTTTGAAACAAGGGAAAATACCTAGATATTTTAGTAGGCATCATACTTCATCAGGTTTTTTTCTTATAGAGTCGCCACCTCCTTTGTAGAGGACCAAACTTCAACAATATTCTTTATTGGCACAAAGTTCTTCGGAGTCACCACTCACTTTTGATGAGAATTTTTTATTCAAAACTTGATAAACTCTATCAAGGCTAGATGAGCTACTGTAGGTATTTCTCAAACTGTCCCCAATGGAGTCACCATTTATGTTGGTTATTTTTTAGGAACAAAACTTAATCTCACCAAAAACCTATGAACTTGCCAAGAACAATCATCAGTAAGGGTAAGGATTGGCCAAAACATAAGTAGAGACCCCTAGATGTCTACTTCTTCTCTTTAGGCTCTGTTAAACCAAGGAGGGTAGTCCTGAAACAACTATGTTCCTAGATATCGGTGTGTCTAGTATCAAAACACATAAAAAATAGATAGTTCTCGTTATTTTCTTATAAGAATCACACTTTGAAAGTTTGGAAAACTTTCACAATGATGATTAACTTAAAAAAGAGAATATGTGGTTCCATTAACATTCATACACACCTAGTAAAACATGCAAAGAACAATTTAATTATTGTTGTATAATCTTCAGTCAAGTTATTTACCAAAAGAGATCATTAATATTAAACTAGGCCAGTGCCATATTCTATGGAGCGGAGTCGAACTTTAAGACTATATGATTGGATAATACTTGTTTATTTTAGAGAAAATACCTATGGCCTTAGAGATACTGCCTTACAATATTCCCACCAATTATATCTGCAATTAACTTTTTACTAACATCCTTATACAAAGTTTGTAGAAAACATACTGTTAAATTCAAGCAATTACGTGCATTATTTGAATGAAAAAGAAAGAATGAAACAACAAATCCATTAGGACTCAACAAAGATAAACAAGATAACCCTTGATCATTGTATTTATAGCTTGTATCATTTGCATGAAGGAGAGAAAATATATAGAGATTTTATATCACTTTTTCATCTATAGTGCTTATCCAAAACATATATTGGCTTACTTGCTTCTAAAACATGTTACTGTAAAACTTACTACCCTTGTGATTGTATCTATTTTCCTTGAAAATAAGTACCTATTTACCTATCAACTCCTTGAACTACTTGACCTCTCTTTGTATCCAATTAGAATCCCTTTTATAAGCCAAGGGAGCAACAAGCACTAGGCTTGAATACACATGACATTACATTTAATTTTCATTTCAAAGTGAATTTGAACAAGGAAAAATAAAATATCTCCAACTGATTTTGGGGAATTCAACCTTCAAACAAAATAGAGACCAAGGAACCGTTAATCAAAGCCACCCTGCCAATCATCAAAAAGTGTCATTGTGGTAGCATAAAAAATACGTAGGTCCATATCACCCCGAAAAGCATCCTTATCAACACAAAAAAGATTAAAAGGCTAGAAACCCATTTTATGTCTCACCAACCCAAGAGAGAAAACATCACACAAGACCAAACACGTGAGCACATAACAAGGAAATTAATAATATATTACTTTCCCTTGTCACTAGGTGAATAGGTGTGCCCACTCGGTGTCCTTATCTTTAGAGGAGTAGCCATCATCACTTCATCCTTGGAGTTGACCCAATTATTCATGACCATAAGAAACTTGTGATAGCTAGAATGAGTTTCATCCCCATTGTCTGAAGGATCACCAGAAACCTCAATGGGAGACTGATGACATACTGGCATATAGGTGCGATGATATGAGTTTCTCTTGGCAGCTTCTCTTTCTGGCCTTTCAACCTTTTTACCTTTTCCTTTGATCATTTCCTCTAAGATGGTCCGCCCCCTAAGGTGGTAGGCATGCCTAAGAGCACTTCATGTTGAACCTCTAGTAGCTCTTATCTTCTTCACCAGAGTTGTTGGTATATCGAGTCCACATTCCTCATCTTGAGGAGAGTTATAAATTTCCAAAGGGTTAAGCCTCTTGGAATGGAGAACTGGGATTGCATTTACAATTATCTTTCCCATTTCCCACTCTACTACAAAAGTTCTTCGAACAAAATTACCAATTCACTCATAAATGACTATCTCAAAATTACTTCCTTACATAGACCTTAGAATCTTTCTCAATTGGATAGTAAAATAATCAAGTAATTAATCCTCATTAAATATAGTGGATGGTGTGTGTCTACATTAAATTTCCAAGATAGCTTATGTGAGAGCATTATCAATCAACTAACCTTGTTTTCAAATCTGAATTTTCGATCAAAGTTTTGAACTAAATCAATAGTCATGAATTCCAGCTTATTAATGATGACAAGATTAAGCTCATGCATTTGATACTCGTATCAAATCAAGAGACTTAAGTATTTCCTTAATTTTCATGTCAATCACATGCTTAATTTTCCAACCATACATGTCATGTCACATTTACGTGCTTGCCCGTACAAAATAACTTGCTTGTAATTCATCATAGCAGGACAGCAAGGAACGATCATGATTTTTCTTCAGCATATCTTCCTGTATCATGCTTTATTTAAATTTCACCTTCCCATGTGTACCATCCTCAGATAGATTTGACAACCCTCAAATTATTTACCAGTCTCTCAAGCGTCTTGAAGAATTAGCTCTATTTTTAGCTCTGCTTCTACCTTGGAACAAACTTAGCTACTATCTTCGGTTGCATCCACCTTATTAGAACTGTAGAAGTAATCTACTTTGCACTTAACTATGTGCCCATCAAAAAATGTAGGACATATACGAGACCCACACAAGATGATGGGGAGTGGTCAGAGTTAATCCACATCACTCACCATTGACCATTGATTTCAATAAATCCCTAAGTAAAACACGGTTTCTCAAGGTCCAACAGATCAATCAAAATGACAAATGTTGTTTTTCCCACCAGCCCATGTGACCATTTTTTCTCAATGCTGAAAATATATAGGCAAGCAGGGAGCGATCCTAATGAGAACACATGCCATAAAGTCTATAATTGATTTTTCCTTGAACAACTTCTAGTTCCCTATGAGGATTTAGGTCCCACCATAAAGCAGTACCACATGGCCATTTCCCACTAGCCTATCTTTAAAATACTATTTAATAGAACAAGCCGAGATGGCGGGGAGTGATCAAGATTGATTCCTTCAATTAGATGGCTCATACGAAGCATAATTCTGCACATGTCACATAAGTTATCTATAAAAATGGGGTGTTCTTGGGTGAATTAGGTGTCGACCCATAATGAAGGCTAGGGATTTAAAATTTTCTTTGGATTACACCTTCAACTATTAATACTTGAGAAGAAATGAGGCAACTGTCAACCTATGACTAGGGGCCGGTAAATTAATGATTCTGATGGCACAAGTGACAACTTAAGTGACCTAGAACGAAAAAGATAGGTCAATGTAAAATTAAAATGATCAAGGTTTTATGACAGATTCTGGGAAATTTGTGAAAGTAAAACCCTATCACAGTGACAAGGAACATGACCTAAAACCATAAAACAAGGGACCAAGCCATATTTTTCACAATTTTCATGATAGAACCAGGAAATCGTTTAGGGGCTCTATTAGTATGATTCCTTGGTGAAGGAATATAACAGTCCTTAGATGAACTGAACAGAATGAGAACCACTCTCTAGGCTAATCAATTAGTAAAGAAGATCTTCGTTCCATCCTCTTCTTTTTCTAACCTGTCTACACAAGACAGGGAGACCCTAGCTTTGAGAATAGATGATTTAAATAATAAATTAAAGATAGAAAAGAAAAATGTCAAGAAGGCCAAAATTGAAACTCTTAAGGTGGCCAATGACATTTTTGAAGATGTATTAAGATATAGAGTGACCAAACTGGTCAATAAGGCTGATGATGTATGGGTTAGCTATAAGAGCATTCATGAAGCAAACATAAAGTATTCACAAGTTCAAGAAGCCTTCAAGAATGAGTGAAGAAAGTGGAGCACTAGAGTTGGTGCTTTAAGAGAAATGATACCTAAAATGGAAGAAGATCCTGAAGCACCTACAAATATCCCTAAAATATTGCAAGTTATTGACCTGATGAATGAGATAAAAACTTTTCATGGGAAGCTAGGGATGCAGCTCCACGGAAAGCTAAATGTGCATTCAAAGAAATAGATAAGTGTCATATACCTAAGATATTGAAACAAAAGGGTGAATTAAAATTGTTTAATGAATGTAGGTGTGATTTGGGAGAGATGCTCACATCAGCTAAGATTGCATTAACTACAAGTGACTACTCCATAGTGAATCCACATATTGATATAATGGTGGAGATTGAAACAAGGATGGATTCTTTTGTCAAGGAGGCCAAGGACTTAATTGATTCTAAATATACTTAGTACAGTGTGAAGGTGCAGAGGCTTTTGGACATAAAATGGCCAAATGAGGAAGAATACATCATATGGTTGGATAAATATAATAAGTAAGTTTGTAAGAGGGTGATGGATATGATGAATAATGGACAGGAGAACAACAATGCATATCCTAAAAATAGTGCACATTAGGCTTTTGATGAAGTATTGCAAAATTATTTTTTTCTCCTCAACGTGAAAGGTGGTGGCATAGGTGTTGATGTGGATAAATTAGTTTTGTGTTTTTTACATGTTTTTCATATTTTCAAATTTTTCTAACTGGGTTTTCCTATGGAAACACTTTTTGAGCACATGGGGAGTATTTTGAAGCTGTTGTAACAACAAAATATGCCTTTTGATGGTGGGACCAGATCTCTAGTAACAAATGCAGATACTTTTGCTTCATGTTTATTCCCACCACTTGAGAGCTCGAGTGTAACTGAAAAATGAATATATGTTACAACAGTCCAATAGAAAGGCGACATGCGTGCTTTTTGGTCTAAAGCTTGTTTTGATCCTTCTTTTCTATAAGAAGGGTTTTAAGACTAGAAAGCAAGGTTCGCTGCATTTCAATTGTAATACCCCTCTGTTTTGATCTATTGTTCGAACAATGTTGTTTCCCCTTTTATGCTTTAGTATTGTGTTGTACTTTGACTATGTACTTGGTTATAGTTGATCACTATTTTATCGTGATGTACCTTGATGTGATGATACTATATTTTGAGGTGATTATTATGGCATGTTTTGAATTAGCATAAGTGGATATTTAAATTTATGATGTTTCATTCTTTGATTATGTTTCTATGTTAGATGCGTTAGTTAGTACTACTGTATTGGTGAAGAGGATGGTATCGCATCGCTCGCTTGCGAGTTCCCTGCGATTTCATGATTTCCTCTTCACGGTGTGCCTTATTTATGACATATTATTGCATGTCGATATATTCTTTGTTCGCAGGTTGACAGGTACGGGACATTGACTCCACCTAGTTTCACAGGTCGAGCGTGTCCAAGGCCCAACGACATTCGATTGGGAGACAGTAGCTAGGATTTTCATTCCAAGTCATCACCTTGGTCATAACATGTCATCGGTCATAGTGTGGTCTAGTTGTTTTATATTGTTTAAATTGTCTTGTTTTAGTTTGTTTATGGAATTAAGAAAGATGTTAAAGTATATGCTTTGAATTTATGTGGGTGAGTGAATTAATCTGGTTATATGTTTGAAATGAAATTTAATTTATTAATTAATTTAATTTAATTAATAAATAATTTAATCTCATTGTAGATCAATTATATTAATTAATTAATTAAAATTATTTTTGTTGAGATGGGTAAGATCATTCATTTTGGAAACACATATTTGATTTGAAAATGGAAATAAAATAAATGCATTAAAATTTCAATTTATCAATTTTTAAATTCAAAAAATTGAAAAGAAAGACTTTTGCATTTTTCTATTTTGGAGAATTGATGAGGGTGTTTGTAGGATTTTTTGGAGAAAATTTGCATTGTCATTGAATTTTTTCACAAGTTTGGATTATGGAGTTTTTTTGGGAAAATTGAAAGAGAAGAGGAAGGAATTGTTCAAGTTTGTGGGTTTTTGGAAAAAGCTCAAAGAATTTGAGGAGCTTAAAAGGGAATCATGACAACATCAGGATCTTCTCCCATCTTGAAGAAAAAATAGATTCTCATCTTTTATTTAATTGATTTTTTTTTATTCAAAGGCATTGTATTGATGGGAAAACTATTTGCAATCTATTGTTTGTGTGCAAAACAAATATGTTTGAAATCTTGCATTCAAAAGTTGAATAAGATTGTTCAAGTTGGAAACAAATTCTTGTTTGCAAATTATTATTTTCATTTTGTTTTGTCCTCAATTGTTCTTCAAATTGTTTGAGTTTCAAACTTGGATGAATGGAAATTATGTGTGTGTGTATATATATATATATATATCCTTATATATATGTACATATACTTGTTTATATATATATATATTTTTTATAAATTCTCCTTTATAAAGTTATGCTGGCAAAATTTTACCAGGTTCGAATTTTTTTAGAAGTCTGTATTTTTATAAGTTTTGGTTTTTTTGAAAAAATAAAAATAAAAAAATAGAAAAAATGACAGTCAATTTTTTTTTTAAAATAAAAATAAATAAATAAATAATTAAAAGTTTAAATGGGGGCTAGGGGCTCACCCCACCGCCACCCCCATGGGAAGCGGCGAGGGGGAGCACACCTAGCAGACCCCGCGGCTCGTGCGGACTGCGTAGCCGAGACCACCAATGGTGGTGGTTGGCTGTGCAGTGCACAGCCCACACCACCACTATTGGTGGTTGTCTATGCTAGCAGTGTGCCTGACACCTCCTCCTTCTACCCATGCTTGCAACCTCCTCCTAAGTCGCTCGTAGCAGTCGGCTCCGTCGGCGCCATCCCAGTTGAAATTGCTGTCGCCGCCTGGGTAAATCCGTGGCCGACCGACCTCTTCTCCCACCCAGAATCCTTATGCATGTGCCTCGAGGTCACGTGACTCAACCCTAAGGGTTGGCGTGTGAATTGAGGCACGTGCCCTATCTTTTAAAAAAATTCAAAAATAATAATAATATTTTATTTTATTTTATTTTATTTTAATATTATAATTGTTATAATATTTTAATATTAAAATTTATTATTATATTTTAATATTATGATTTTTATATATAATATTATGAGAGATTTAAATGATAGTAATAATATTAATGTTTTAATATTAACATTTTAAAATGAGTATTTACATTATATTATTACATTATTTAGATGGGGATTTTTTTTTTTTTTTAAATGGGTTTTATTGAATATGGGAAACAATATTTCATTTAAACATGAGATTTTTGAATTGTTGATGTACTGGTAAATGTTTCTTGTATTCAAATGTTAATGTGGAAATATATGATTATTATTATTCCCCTTATTTGAAATGACGTTTTTAATTCAGTTTATCTAATGCATTAAATACTGAATGCTAGTGAGGAAATGGGTTTAGTGAACCCAAAGTAGATTTGATTATTGTCTTGTTTGAATTGTCTGTATGGTCATTTGGTAAATGTGGGCCTTAGCCTTTGACAAGTCTTCCAGTTGGGTTTTCAAGTTTGTGGGTTGTTGTATTGTGTAGTCAACCTTTCGATTGCCTTGGGTACTATGTTTCACTAGTTTGTTCCCTAATTATTACGAACGAGAGTGTGTTGACTGTATGTCATGGTTAGGAATGTGGTACCCTTATGTCGCACTTGTGTACCCTTGGATTATGGAGTTGTTCCACATGCCATCTTAAAGGAGTGGCTTGTAATGAGGGCCGACAGACAAAGTGGTGCCAGGATAACTCATTGCAAGTTAGTTAATCCATTGATAACTTAATTAATTGATTCGAGGATCACATAGTATCAAAAACTTAATAAGATAATTATGCCTCACTCATGAACACAAGGGCTTGTAAAGACTTGGGTTGAGACGATAAGGCCTGGAATGGCAAGATCATTATCTTGTCTCTACGAAAGATAACTGATTCTGCATTGGATTATATAAGGGGCCAGAAGTCATTAGAGGTTACTAGGATAACCCGTGTTGGGGGCTGGGGCCTAGGAAGACTTACCAGGATAACCTATGTAACATTGTGATGACACTTCTCCTAGGTCGACAGTATGTTCGCATTAGTGATGCAGTTGATTATGTTAAATTCTAGAAGCATGTAACCATTGTGTTAGTGATGTCATGGTATTTATTTCAGTTTGGTTTTGTTAACCTATGTCTAGAGGTTGACGTCATTGGTTAGAAATCCTTGTTACTATCTCCTAGCACGGGGGATGGACCTTTGGGTTCCACTTGGTTGGGTGGAACGTGCACCTATCTCCGTTGGGTTTTCTTCTTGATTGTGTGGACGAGAATTCTAGTTGGAGAGCTCGTATGGTCCAGTTCATTTCATGCCTTGTTAATTCAGTTGTTCTTGTAATTTATCACCCCTCATTTGTTATCGAGGTGGAATTTGTAATTGTAACCTTATTTATTGGACTTGCCTTATTCGGGGAATGAGTGTTGTAACCTTATTGTTTAATGAATGGATTAATGAATTTGAAAGTTTTCTTTTATTCTTGATGTAAATCATCTTATTTGGTATGTATACATGTGGTTATTTTATTAATTAAATAATTGGCATGGTTTAAATGTATGTTTTGTTGAGGTTCTATATAACCTCTGTCTCGTAACCTTAGAGGTTGTTGGCATTAGTTAGTGAATTTACTTATTAATTGTACTTAAACAAAAAAAAAAATAGTTTGTTTAAGTAGTTCTTTGCAACTTCCTCAAGGGTTGCGTGGCGGGGCGTTACATCAATTGAAATAGTGAATTGTAGAAGGAATATAGAGAATATTTTGAATTTTATTTTGTCTTAATATTTTATTCTCTAGTCGCATATGTAATTTTGATAACAAGATAGAAAATATGAAGCAAAATGGTACTAATTTCATGACCATTTTCTCTCCTTTGTATGCGTTTTATGAATCATGAATAATATAATCAAGGATTGTTCTATTCATCTTCATTGTTTCCAATGGTTGTATAATTTCATTCTTGCTAATTAATTCAAAGAACTGGTATAAATTCTTGAGTGAGGTTATTGATTCATATGACTTGTCTGCTAGGATATCTGTATGAAGTAGTGGTCAAGAAAATAATATGGGAATGTTTTAATGTAGTTTTTTTTGGAGCTCATATATTGTTATGTGAAGGATTGTTATTAGTTTGCATAGGTTATTAGTGACTCCGCATTAAGGATAAGACACTGGTTCAAGTATAATCTTCATAGTACGGTTAAAGGAATTACCTACCTTTTCAGTATATTACATTGTTGAATTGCTATATGAGAATTATCTATTGTTAACAATGTATTTAAATATTGGTCGTATGAATCCTTGAGTATGCATTCTGGCTCACCCTCTCAGGTTTCATAGAGCTTGAAGTGTAGGAGTAAAATTTTTATAGCTTTTACTCATTCGTTGGCCAATCTCTTTAGATTACTAATCATTGGAAATGGAAAATTCCATAGGAAATTATGAAGATCAGCTTGGTTACCATAAAAACCACCAACAAAATCCATAGAGAAAAAATTATTATTCGAGAAAGAATATTTGGAACAATTATTCAATAGAATCATGAGAAAATTAAGAAGAGAAGAAATAAAATAAGAAACAAAGCCATATTTAATTTAGGGAAGGAATTGTCAAATAGAATGCCATTCAAAAAATAAAATATATCACAAGATGAAATGACATTATGAGGAGTCACAACCCCTAGACTAGGACCCATCTCCTATGCACTATAAAGCAATAATATCTATAGTTAGTTGAATAAATACTGTAAAAATAAGGGGAGAATTCATATACATAATAGATTGAGAAGAAGTTTTAGGAAAATATTATTTTGAGATAAAGTTAGAAAGGGAGAAGGGTAGGGAAAATAAACTTGTAACAAGAAAAAAATATTAAAAAGGAAAAGAAAGAAACTCATAATGTCCACAAACCTAAACAAGAAAATCATAAACACAAAATCAAGTTGTCCACCAAACTTCTAGTGTTTGGAAAAGATAGCCTTGAGACCGCAAAACATATATTTATTCTTGAATCGTTATGGGAAAGAAAGGACATGGCTCTTTGGTGAACCTATAATTTGTGCTCACCTATCTTTTTAAAGAATTTTTTTTTAAGAGAAAGGTTTCAACAATCAAATGGAGTCAACATAGTATGAGATTTACAAAATTTAATTACTCAAAGTAGGATTTTCAATTAGTATAATTTATAATATATCTAATTTAATTAGTATATTTATTTTATATTTTCTATTGAATTAGGTTTCTTTGTCAAACATGAATGGTCTATGTTCAATGCATGTAGAAAAATAAAAATATATATCAAAATTTTAAAAATACATGCAACCTTTGTATTAATGTGGACTTGTTTCGAATAATTTAAAAGAAAACATATGTATATACACCAAAGGTCATGCATGCTAGCATAATATTACTTTCAATTATAATTATTCATAATTTAAAAAATAATAAATAAAAATATGCAGGTTTTTTATAAAATATGCATGTCCTAGAGATCAATGTTAATAATATATATTAAAGAAATTATAAATTTATCTTTCTATATAATAAAAATATGTACAATTTTATAACATCACTCTATTAAAATACCATAAGATATTAAAAATAAGTTATTAACAAATATTCAAAAAATAGGACAAATTATTTCTAAATTAAAAGAAAGAATATACGCAAAAAATATTAAATAGATCACTACTTCATATCATCTTGAATTTTTTAATAGTTTTCTTGTTATAAGTGATAGAAAGTTAAAATTTATTTGAAACCTACTAATTTGAGTGTCCCACTCATATCAAAATATGGGGCACACTATCATACTCTCACCCAAAGTTTAAATCCATCATATAAAATACCTTGATGATGTATGACATGTAATGTTTCTATAATGTGAAAGGACATACCCAAATATCCATCAAAGTGCTAAGAATATGAAAATCTACAAGAAATATTATGGTGTGATAAAGGAATTTAAATAATGGTTGGTTTAGGAGACAAATAAACATGGTGGTTATTTATATTACTTTTCAACTAATGAACACAAAGAAAAAGGTTGGGATATCTTCTAGCTTGCTTATTTAATTATTGTTTTCTAGGCTTTAGGTCATCTTTGTTATGGTTAATTTAATTACCAAGATAGGTAAATTTATTTTGACCACTATTTATAATAAGACTTGATTTCATAGGGTTGCAATCTAGTCTTATTCAACATAATTACTAAGCATACATCTTATATTTATAATAATTGCACATCCTTGTGGTCCACTAGTATCTTTAACATCTATCGAATTTCATTCTACTATTGTTGTCAACTGTACACTTGAAAAATGGATCATGGGATTCCAACTAAGATTTATATAGATGTATTATTAAAAATAAATAAACGATTTTCTCAAAATAGTTAGTTGTTGAGCAAGATGCCCTATCTCTTAGGAAAATTCTATCTTAGATTCGTTTGTTCTTAATTAACAAAAATTCATATATTTTTAATACAAATAATTTAGTTGAGTTATGTAGAATTTATGGGTCGATATTTTGGCTATGTACTGTATCTTCATTATGCTATAAAAATCAAGTTTTTAAATACAATTTATCTTGATTAACCTTACTTACAATCACAGAATTATCACCCACCCTCTTTTGTGTATTAAACAAAGTACAAAATAAATTACAACAAAAGCTTATAAATAATGATTTTAGCCTCTTGGAGTGTTCCAATTAGGAGGCAATACTATTTCTTTTTTTAAATGAGCTAAGAAATCTTGATGATAGTTCTAAGTGTACTATTGATATGAATGTTAGAAATAATCTCACATAAAACTATTAATTTTAAATCTTACTAATTATACACAAAAGTGTTAAATAATCACCTTATTTTAACAATTCAAAATAAAATACACTTGCACGCATGTGAAGAGAGACATGTCTTTGCGAATAAAGAAAATATGAATTAAATGTAGTTCTAAAATTTATAACCTAAAAATGGGATGG
This sequence comes from Sequoiadendron giganteum, assembly GCA_007115665.2. Lineage (NCBI taxonomy): Eukaryota > Viridiplantae > Streptophyta > Pinopsida > Cupressales > Cupressaceae > Sequoiadendron > Sequoiadendron giganteum. The sequence goes on from CM021102.1 coordinate 646,757,215, forward strand.
AAAAATATTAAATTAATACAATATTATCATGTATAAGCTTAGTTGTATTGACTAAATGAATTTTGATATAACAAAACACTATATTGTAATTAAGTGAATCTAGATTAATTGAGATATACTGAGATATAATTATATAAAATTTAATTTGAAATTTGAAGGAAAATGAATAAGCTAAACAAATCCTTGAATAGTGAGGAATAAGATATGAGAGAAGACCTATGGTTTAAAATAATAGCAAGATATTAAGGATGGATTAGTGAGCTGAAAAAGGTTTAGAAAACCTATTATTAATAAATATCAATGAAAGACTAGTGGTAGGGTATCGAGGCTCAAATACATTCATGACTTAACTATTGGAAGCCTTAGGAATTAAGATTGTGATCAATTTCTTAATTTAGTCAATATCAATGCATAAATAAAATGCGCATCTTGAAACACAAGGATAAGATGTCATGCAAGATAAGGAATCTAATAGGCTATCCACTTGTCATGTATTGAGGCTCAATTACATTGATGACTTAACTATTAGAAGCCTTAGGATCTCAAATAATATTTACCACATAGTTAGGATTGTGATGAAATTCTTAATTTAGTCAATGTCAATGCATAAATAAAATTAAAATAAAATGTGCATATTGAAACTTAAGGACATGATGTCATCCAAAACAAAGACTATGATAGGCTATCCACTTAGAATATAATATGCATTTGGTATTTATACCTAACATGGTAATAATATAGGAAAATACTAAGACAAGAGTTCAAGTGATAGCTAAGAAATATGATTGTATCCCTAATTCTTTGTTATTACACTAGCATCCAAAAAATTTCTTGAATCTTATATGAGATTTCAATAATAGTTTTTTTATGGTCATGTGATTTGATAATACAACCATTCGCAATCGCCATCCATGAATTTGATACCACATAAATAAATAAAATTGTAAAACATGGTAATTAAATAACTCTCCTATTTGCAAACTTGCAAAATTGATTCAACATGGGGGAAGGGATAGGCGATTGATTAATCAAACAACTAAACCACCTTTTTATTGTATTTTCATGGATTAATGGTATAATTAAATATTGAGAGGATAATACTAAGAAAATGGGCACAAATTTAAACAATATTCAAGTGATGTAATGAGTCTAAAGATTGCCTAATCTACATATCTCCCTCAAATTCACTCTCCAATGACTTACACACATGCAAAACAATATATATAAGTAATTTAATCCTACAAAAAAATATGAATCTCTTTTAAAAATGTCATCTCAAAATTCATACAAATCCATTTAATTCATCTTACTATATATTCTACAAAAATAATATTATGAAAAATTAAAAGAAAGTAGATTGCCTTTTATGTGTTATGTTTTTCCATATTGATGATATTACACTCTTATCTAAATGTTGCATGTCTCTTCCAAATACATATCTTTCCTACAATTTCTTCTCAAACACATTAACATTCCCACTTATAATATATTTACTAATAATTAGTATAATTACCCTTTAAGACAAGTGACTAATAATAACTTAAGAAATCATTACACCCTTATTCACAAGGGTGAAATGTCTCGAAATTCATTGTTCACAGAATTGCTGTATACATCATTGACAAAAGCCAAATTACAATTATAGGTGAAGGGTACCAATAGCCATTATAGCTAATTTCGTGCACTCTAAGCTCCTAAATGGTATGTCAAATTTTGACAGTTTTTTTTTCAGTTTCTTTGTAAGCAATTTAAGAGCTTACAGCTATTGTTTTGACTTCTAGGTAGTTATGACGAACACAAGAGGGTTCATTATAGACACAAAGGTCAAAGAGTGGTCATTTCAAGGTGATGTCCGATACATATTCTCTATTGTCTCGATGATTGTTTGCTTTGACCACAACAAAATTTGCATAATTGAACCAATACATACACACAAATGCCCCAGAGCTAGTGGCACTAATAAAGTGACATCAATAAAGTTGCACAACTCCTTCAGGTATGTATTTTTTTTTTTAACTATTAAATATACAAGTAGACAACTATTAGTACATTTGAAATTTTTTAATGGACTTTTAATTAACATGTATCAATGAATGATTATTGATAACTGACACCTTTCCCCAATTAAAAAATCTCTAACAAAACCAGACTACGAAAAAGCACATACATCTGATGAATCTCCTAGCTAATTCTGAATGAACCAAAGGATCTAGACGGAATGTACAAAGAAATCTAGACAGTTCATGCTCAAACAAAAGCATACTAGGCCAAAAATATTCTTCCTTGTTTCCCTATAACGCAATGAAAATAAGTCAATTTTAAAGGGAATCATTTTCTTTCCGATTTACACAATGAAAATAAGTCAATTTTAAAGGGAATCATTTTCTTTCCGATTTAAACGATTTGTGGTGTTTGGCGGTTTTCTTCACAACGGTGGCATTCTCGATGGTGTAGACGATTATTTCTATAAAAATTAAAAACTTGGTATGCGATAAAAGATATTTAATTGTATTTTTTAAGATGGGATCCAAAAATTTTGAGTGATACAATGAAGATGAGGCTCCACCAACACCAATAGTGCAATGAAGATTATCTATTTAAAGGGGATTCATTTATTTCCAATTCAGATTATTTGTGGTGTTTAGAGTTTTTCTTCACTATGGCTGGTACTACCATTCTCAAGCTTGGGCTGTGTGGAAGCATACTCTGCCTGATGATGCATCTTCTTCTGGTATGTTGTAATTAAGAGTGTATATGAGATTTTTATAGTTCATTAAATTGAAAGTAAAAAGGTTTGTACAAAATTGTGTATGATTTATTTTTATTAAAATTTAAAATTTATCCTGAGAAAGATTTTTAATTGTACCAATTAATTTGATTCATATTTACATCAAAGATCATTTATCGGGATGAAATTTTATATGTTTGTTTACATTCATCGTATTTAAATTTGGCAGGCACGTGATGAGTCAGCATTGTCTGTATGGGAAGACGAACTCCCTGGCCTAAATATGCCTAGCGAACTGGCTCGCTTAATGTCTCCCTTAGATCATGAGGAAACTTCGTTGCTTGCAGATGAGACCGCAGCAAAAGGCCTGCAGGCTATTGCAGAGGAAAATAGTTTTTGCAAAAGAGCAGGACTTTTATGTGAAAAATCTCAGATATTAAAGTTGGATGGATGCGGGAGGATCCCATACAAGAAAAGAAAGCTACTAGACTCTATACAAGATGGAGTTGCGCTCGGTTGCCCAAAAAATGGACGGAAAAATGATGTGGAGGGGAAGCAATTACACAGTAGTTTCTTCCGAGTAAAAGAAATCATTACAGTTGGAGAAAAGTTGTTATTTCCTGATTTGCATGAAAACGCTGCTAATGATAATGTATCCTTTCTCCCACATAAAATTGCCCAAAACATTCCTTTCCAGAGCCAACAAGTCTTGGACTTAGTAGAGGCCTTTCACATTCCATCCACTGGATCAGAGTTTCTAATAAAGGAAATGGCTGTAACTCTTAAGGTATGTGAAGCAGCTCCTTCTAGCATAGAGACCAAAAGCTGTGTTATTTCCATAGAGTCTATGGCAGAGTTTGTGTCCAGTGTCATTGGTGGGCACAACGTTGGACTAGTGGAGGGCGTTGTCTCAACCACAAAACTTTCCAACCGTGTGATTACAGTAAAGGGCGCAAAACTCTTGGCTTCCTCCTCCCTCGAGCATGTGGCTTGTCACCCTATGTTATTTCCTTTTAAAGTATATTACTGTCATTATGTGAAGAGTACAAATATGTATTTGGTAGCATTGAAGGATGAGAAAAGTGGAGTTGAGCAGAGTCTGGTTGCTGAATGTCATATGGATACTAAACCTTATCCTGCTGAAAGCCTGGCCCTGCTTGAACTCAAACTAAAACCAGGAGATGGAGAATTTTGTCACTGGGTACCTAGTGATGTTCTTCTTTTCGTCGAGAAGGTGTGAATCGCATGTGATAATACTATCCTATTTGAATAAAGGAGCTTCGAAATCCTGTGATATAAGGTCACACCAGGATGAGATTGGCTTCAGCTTATGTCGATAATATCTATTATATGCAGCTTCAACATATGAAGATAATATCTATTATCTGTTGCTTCAACTTATTTCTATAATGTCTACTATTTGCAGCTCATTATTCTCTTCGTATTGGTTTCGCTTTTTCAATTAATTGGAAATTACACATATGGAGGTTCACCTACAATCACCCTTAATTAAAATCTTAATAATATTAAATATGTTTTTTCAATTTTATTTTGAATTAATTTTGATTAGATTAGTTTTTCTTAATAATTAATATATATGACGTACTTTCATATATATCCACATATTTGATAAATAACCCTTTTACTAAATATTAAATATATTTAGTAAATAACTCTTTTACTAATTTTATTTTGAATTAATTTTGATTAGATTAGTTTTTCTGTGTTCTAGACAATAATTTTGCAGCTATTTTTGTTGCATAAATTATTAACATTAGTAATTTATTTTAATTTAATTTAGAAAAAAATAGAATAAGATTTTTTTTTAAGAAGTAGAGTGGAGAATAAAGAAAAAATAACATTCAATTTAAGATATATATAATTTAGAATTTGAAAGACAGATATTTTTCAATAATGAAACTATATAAATAAAAATATATTTATTTTATTTTCATATAATATGTTCTATAAATTCAAATTAAAAATATCTTAAAAGTGATTTTTTAATCAATAAAACAATTTCACCAAAATCTAAAGATTAAATCTGATATAATACATATAAAAAAATAAAAATTGAAATTTTAATGAAAAGCATAATAAAAAACATATACTATTTTCCTCACTAAATATATTTAATAAATAACCGTTTTACTAAATAAGTAAACTAAACAAATTATTTGACAAGTAATCTCAAGCAACAAATTTACCCCTACGAGACCGACGAAGAATGGAGTTGTGTGTCATGTCATCAATCCAAATGCAAAGGGATTTTCAAAGTTTGGACAAAAAAGCAAGAGATGCTTGCTTAGGATAGTGATAATTTTTTTAAAAGTAAAAGGGTGTAAAATGAAATCCCTAGAATCGAGGGATAGAATCTTTTTTATTTCTAAGAGAGGGATACTTGGATATTTAAAATGTCAAAATCTGTACGACGACACTTTGAAATCTTTTCCTATGGGATGACCACTATGTTTCCGTTAGGTTTTGTTTAGTTTAATTGGTAACAATTCTAAAAGATTTATATATTAGCAATTGCATCTTGGTGTGTAATGGGTATGCAGAATAGTTGTGAAAGATCAATTCCAAAAAAATAACTTAAGAATCAACATATTTGTTGAATCTATTTTGATTTTATATCCACATATTTTAGAAATCGGTTCGAATATTTAATTTATCTATTTACTATAACTATCGCCTCATTCCTCCTCACTTCGCGAACACAATCAACATAGATTCCTTTCATCAAATTCCTCCTTGCCATCTCTTGCCGCCGTGTAACCCTTATACGACTTTATCCGTTTTTTCGACCTTGTCTTTAGTAGTCAGACACTTTGTCTTCATAAAAGAGATTTATTTATCCAGATTGGAGTATCACAACGCCTTCCTTAGTTTCTTATAAATTGAGAACGAGGCATTCTTTTTTCTCGTCAATCAATACTGTATATATGTGTGTTTAAGACAAAAGTCTTTAAAGTTTATTTTGGTACATCTGTTTTACTGCTTGGTCTTTATTTGAGCAATGTTGAAGATGGGTGTCGTGGCTCTTGTTTTGTCTTTATAAGTCAGATGTCATGAAGCAAATAAAGCAACTTGTTAGTCCTTGCAAATAAAGCGGCTTATTAGTACATCTGAGTTGGCCTAATGGTGGAGAATTTGTATTCTTGAAAGAGAGGTCACAAGTTCAAATTCTGCAAGGGGTAAGGTATGTACACCTCATATTGTAGAGCATGAGTTAGGTGTCTCCCTCATATTGGGAGTACGAGGAGTCCCATATGTTGTAAGCCATTTGTAGACCCAAAAATAGACCGCTTGGTATCGTGGACTATAAAAGGACCTTTCCTTTCCTTTCCTTTCCTTTTATAGGTGGGAGACTAATGTTTTCGTCAGTATTAATCTCTGCATTAGGAACTGAGTGAGCATTAAATGTAGTCTTAACTAAAGTTGGTTTTTTTCAGTTTTGTTTTGTTGCAAGGAAAATAGCTATTTATTTGCCTCCTTATTCGTTAGAGGCTATTTTCTTGGAGCTTTATATTTTTCAGCAATAATTTTGATTAGCGTCTCCAATCAGAAAAAGAGGGCAAAATATTTGCATCTTTATACCAATGTTTTGTTTGTTCTCTCTACAAAGGGCACATGTAAGGAGTTAGGTGCATGGAATTGTAATGCTTGCACATTTTACAACCATGCATGGCAAGGTAATTGGAACAGGTTTCAAATCAATGAGGGAGAGCCTGAGCCATGTATGCTCGCTTGCTTGTGAAGGTACTAACATATTCCATCTGAAATCAATTTATACTCCAGAGGATTTTGCTCGATTATGGCTTTTTCTCTTACAAAGGAGGCTACACAGACTTGGCTTCCAAGGTATTTATGCATCTTATAAGTTATTCTTTCTCTATTTTCTTCCACTCTCCCACATGGCCAGATTCTACCTTTACAGTTAAAACCAATAGTCTCCATGCTGTGTGAAAAAATGGCATTGGTTCTGTAGTTTTTTTTCTATGGCTATTTTATTTTTTAGACCTATTGATCATTTACTATGAATTGATTTGAAGTAGTAGTTGTAGGATGATAGGTTTTATCCCATCTTATTTAGGAAAAAATTAATTTCTGATTTGGTAGGATTCTATAAAAAAAATTATCTGCAAGCTCTACCCATTAAAGCATATTTTGAAATGACGGTATTCCACGAGGACTTGAACATTTTTTTGAAGTCTTCTATTTTTTAAAAATCCATTTTTTTAATGGATGTTCATACCCTCATTCAAAGCCCCAATTTACACACAAGCCAAAAGGATGCTTCCAAAGGTTAAGGAGTTGGGCACTTAAATTTTTTTAAGGATGTTTCAAAAAACCCATTTTTAGCATGTCATGTAATCGCGATTTTCCATGAAATCACATTTCTTTGAGGCGTTTTTTAAAATAGTTCACTAGCCTTGTCTATTCTTCCAAATTTTTATGTACCTCTAGCAGGGAAATTGAAACTTCAACAAATGACGGGAAAAAAAAAATCTAGTTGTCATACTTTGATGGATGTTCCTTCATTATTTCTGGATATCTAATTTAGACTGTTTTATTTAGCATCGCCAATTTTCGCCTCAAGAACATGGTACCTGTTTAAAATGTGACACATTGATGGATATTCCTTTCCAAATATCTCAAAACACATGAACATAGTTGGTCGTAGTAATAGTCATCAAGAAGTGCACATATTTTCTTTTTGACCCAGAACATGTAGGAGGCCATAAAATTTCCCTCTCTTTCTGCTTAACTTCTAAATTTTTCAATGTTTTTTTTGAATTGAACATAGAGTACTATATATTAGAAAAAACACCATAAATAAGTACACTTGTGGCCTTCTAAATTTGTCAATGTTTTTTTTTTTAACATAGAGTACTATTTATTAGAAACAACACCATAAATAAGTACACACTTGTGGCCTAGAGAGCTTCATCATCAAGTTTAGATCTGTTCAATTCAAAAAGGACACAATAAACTTCTTACTTGTTGCATCCCATACTACCTATATTACTATTCAGAGTATGTCTCTTTTTTTAAATATTTGCATAATTACAAAATTCTATCATATTTTAGGATCATTCTAATCTCATTCTATCTATCTTTTTGTTTTTCCTTTGCTGATTGGGTGGGGTCTTTTACAGGTTTCTACTGTCCTGCTTGAAGGAAATTGGATTCTTTGATATTTGTGCTTCCCTATCGACTTACATTGTTTATACCACATTGACTGTTTCCACCTAGAACATGAAGCTATTGATTGATCTGTCTCACTATGCGATCCCCATTATCACTCTCATCAAATGAGTCAAGCCCTCAAAATGTTCCAATTGGAGGGGATACCCTGACCTGACCCTCGCTAATGTTGAAGTTTTGAAATATTATTTCAAGGTCCTCTTTTTCCTCATTTTTTATCTTTTCCCATTTCTATAGATTACAATACCTGTTCTATAAATCAATATATTCTTCATTGAATTTTTGGTTCACCTTCCTCAACTCATGTGGCCAAAGCTCATCATACCGTATATCTACCCTGTATATGACTTTTGAGCCTTCTTCAATGATCTTCATAAATTTGTCGATGGGGATCTCCATAGTCATAACAGCCTACACAGAGATGTCAGATAACATGAGTCTAAAAGAAGACTCAAAAAACAACCTCCTCTTGCCTTGAAAGTGGTCCTCATTCCTTTTTTTCAACAAATCCCATAGGATTTCAGTTGACAAACACAACCAAAATATGTTAGACTTGAAATTCAACCCACATATAAATCCACACAAAATTTCTTTCCACAATAATTTGTTCACAAAAGACCAGTTTTTGATGTTACCCATAAACATTGACCACACACAAACAACAAAAGGACATTTAAAAAATATGTGATCACAAGACTCTACAATTTCACAAATTGAACACATAGTAGTCTTAATCCCAATGGGGAGTTTATTAAGTAATACAAGCCATCTAAAGATACCCTTTTTTCATTTTAACTATTTTGACCAATAAAGATCAAATGAGGTTTTAAGTTCTTTTTTATTTAGATTTAGACTCCAAACTTTATTAATATTCTCATACGCATCCAGGGATGCAGGGTGATCCCACAATGTTGGTTTGTAATTTCTAGGAGATTCTGATTTTTGCTAAAATCACATATTTTTAGAAAATATAATGATTTAAGCCTTAAAAAGTTCTATTTTAAGGATTCCAATTGAAGAGGGTTTGATCAAACCACCCTTGGATAGAAACCCACTAGTATTAAACCATACCTATAACGGAGTTTCCTTTACACCTATCAAAATGTTGATAAAAAACAACTTTTGATTTACCTTTTGGGGGATTAAATGAATTCATTTAAAATTTATTTTTTGTAAATATGTAGTCCTTATTATAAGCTTCCGAAAAAGTATAATTTTAAATAAATTTAACTTTATTATTATATTTTTTTTAATTTCTTGTGAATGTAGGTTTTTCACCAAAAATCAAGATCTTTATTTTGCACATGTGGAAAAATAGCAGATTATCAATTTATTTTTTTGAAAAATATGAGTGCACTAGATATTGAAATCCTTGATCCAATAAAAAAAAAATGAATTAAATTTCGATACATACAAAAAAAATTATTTTGTATACAATCCGCCTATGTCTGAATTGTAATTGGTTTGACTTCAAAACTTGATTAAAGAAAAAATATTCAATAAATGTGCTATGAAACCAAATAAAAATGGTATATATCATAGTTACAAATATAAATTCGAAAAAAGTAGAATTTTATCCCTCATGGAAAAAAAATTATGTTGTATACGGTGAGCACCACTCCTTAAAAATGGTGTTTATTGAAAAAAAAAACTAGTTTTTGAAGGAGATGAAAAAAGAAGTGCAATTTGATTCCAAAATTTTTGAAAAAAATATATTTAGAATCTACAGACAAAATGTCACAAATCACTAGTTTGCATCATCTCCAAATTCTTCACGGTTTAGCCACTATAGGTGCTCAAAAGTGAAGATTTAGTTAGAAAAAATCAGTTCAGTGTCCAATTTGGCCAAAAATTGTAAACCAGTATTGTGGGATCACCCTCTAGTTAACATCTAGTATAATTTCTTAGAGTCACCTTTCAGAAATTCCATACCAGCTCTTTCAACCAATCCACCTCATCCAATTTTCTTGCATGAATGAGACTGGTTGAGACATCCCTGCAAATTATAGAGAAGGTTCTTTTTTGAGATTCTAGTAGATTATACTCAGATTTTATATCTTCCCAATTTTTAATTCCATCTTCATTCAATAGATCCTTAAATGTTGCTAGACCACTCGAACTTCACTTAAAGGCAGAACATCCTTGAAGCAGTGCCAAAGGTTTCCCCTTCTGTTTAACATTCCACCACAACGATCTATATTCACTTACCCATTTTTTCTTGCCATTTACTACGTCTTTGTTTACAATGATTACTTTGACCTTTTCCCATGCATTACATATGGATTTAAAAACCACAGACCCAGAGGGTTTAGATAGGAATTCTCCAAAAACAAATTCATGCATATGTAGATTGTTCCACAAAGGGGTCTTCTTAGGCCGAAACTTCTTAAAATTATTTCTCAATAGAACCTTCTAGGGTTCTTTCGCCTCAAGAGATATGATTAAATCCACTTTGTTACAAGTGTAACACCTTGGATCTTCAAATCCTTTAAACCCAGTCTACCATTCTCTCTACTCATACAACACCATTCCCATTTAACTACATGATTTTTTTTCTTCCCTTTCCTATCTGACCACAAGAATCCCCTGATAAGTTTATGAATAATCTCTATCTGATAATTTATTGAAGCATAATACATAGTGTAGGCTAAAAGTACTTTTTGACACACCTAGACTCTCCCTGCCAAGGACAAGGCCTTCTTGTTCCATCCTTTTAGTTTCATTTCAATTTTGGAGTACATCCACTTCCAAATCTTGTTGAGAGATGGATCCAAAACAAAGGGGATACCTAGATGCCTGACCTGCCTATTAGGTTCCCCCATTGTCATTTATCCATCTCTAAGCATTCAGGGGGAAGTTCTTCCCACCCAAGTAGAATAGACTTATTCATAAATATTTTGGCCCTAGAGGCGTTACAAATAATTTATTTAATCTGAGTTCTATATTTTCCATATTGCTTTTGTTAAGTATGGGGAATATGACAGTGTCATTGAGGCAAACTGCATGTTCAAAAGCCAATTTGTAGATATTGTCAAGATGGCAACAAACCCATTTTGTGCATATCCTACAATCGTAACATTCCATGAGATTGTATCTCATTGGGGCATTTTGTTAAATAGTTTAAGTGCCTTGTGCGAAGTTAAGCTATGGAACAATCTATATACATCCATCCAAAGGTAATGGATCAGGCCAACATTTAAGCAAAGGATCACCCGTGCACTTTGTAGTTTGTGCTTCACTGAGTGCTTTGGATTGAAAAAATGCCTCAAGGTTCAAACGTGGTCTCATGGTGATGGAATGCCATGAAAATCCATAGACAAGGCATGGACAAGGTAGTGAACTGTTTGAGAAAATTCCTCAAAGAAATTTGGTCTCATGGTGATGTAATGCCATGACAAGCAAATGAAAATATTCGAAGACCATTCAATTTAAACATTATTGAAATTTTAGTGTACAAATTTGTGCCTTTTACTCTGATGCATACATGCTTAAACATTACCCTATGGTGTTTTATTTCTAAAAGGAGGAAGGATTGACCTGGATCTGTTTAGCAACGATAAGAAGTTGGATGCCAATGATCATAGTTTTATCCCTTTAGGACTAGGGAGTATAGAAAAATGGTACCGGATTCATTCCAGATCTTATGGTATGCTCTTTCTAGTTGGTGTCATTTATTTTACAAGGAACTATGCATAGAGAGGTGGAAGACTAATATTTTTGCCCATGCAAAAAGAATATTAATCTCTACATTGGGAACTGGTGAGCGATTATATGCAGCCTTGACCAAAGTTTAAATAGCTATTTATCTGCCTCCCTATTCGTCGACAACTATTTCCCTAGGGGTTTATATTTTTCAACAATATTTTTGATTAGTGTCTCCAATCAAGAAAAGAGGGTAAAGTATTTACATCGTATCTCAATTTTTTTTGTTTCTTCTCTCTGCAAAGGGCACACACAAGGGAGTTGGGTGCATGGTGTTGTAATTCTGGCACATTTTGTAGTCATGCATGGTAGGCTAGTTGCAACAGGTTTCAAATTCACTGCAAAACATCTATATAGTTTTAAAATATATATCTACAATAATGTGGAATTTTTACTCTACATATTTGAAAAATCCACTACAAGACATGTATAATTAAATATAATCTTATACAACGTATTGCCGTACACCACATAATTTTACTCAGTTGGCATGATTTACTCAGTTTGCAGCTTGCCATACCATCCAAAATTTATGTCCGATCAGATTTAACTCTAGAATGATCTTTTATCTTCTCCTGATACACTATAATTTGTTCTCGCACTAATGTTTGGATTGTATGACAAGTTACGAACTGAGTATAGAACACAAAAATCTTGGAAGAGAAAACATCACACAGACGAAGGAAGAATATATTTTGTAGCAGTAGAAAGTTACGCGAACGACAGGTGGGGGTGCTATAATTTTTATACTATTATTGGTGGTTTCTATTGACTTGGAGGGGGAGTGGGAGGTGCCCCCCTGCTTCTTTCCGACCTAATTTGCTATTCTGTAGTTGCACAAAGTTGGTCCCGAAACACCCAATGTACATAAGGCTAAAATTTGATGTAAATTGCAACCAACGCTGCAACCTATGTCCTTCCTATCTTTTGCAATTCTCATATGCCAAAACACATGCTCGGTGTAATAGAACAAAAAACCTTGATGTCCAAATTACTGTCAAAGTATTGAATTCAGTTATATTGGCTGAAATGAATTCAGAACTATTCCTAAAATCAGATTGTTATACATTTTAGAGTGAAAATCATGACACAAAATTTACAATAGGGAATCCCACTTGGGCAAAAAACTCTACATCAAAAGTCTACTTTCTCATTCAATCTGCCAATTAAAGATAAATACAAATTTTTGACTCTCTTTTGTTGCATCACAAGCATTACAATTCCTCGTCTATAGAAGATATTGTTCTTTTTCTGAATCTATGTGCATTCTTATTGAAGCTCTGCTACTAGACAACTATGGAGCAAACCCCTGACAGTATTATTTTTCTCTTTTTTCCGAATAAAGATATGCTGGTTGGGCTTTCAACCCTCCATTTTCCTTGGGTTTTCTTTAAGATTACAGACGAGGTCCATTTTTCTAGGATTTAGAATATCAAATAAATGATATTGGGGCTAATTTCTAGTGTGCATAGGGGCATTATGTGCAATCATGTTGTATTTGCAATTTAAATCCATGGATTTAATTTAGTCAAGCCAAGGAAGACCTTATTTTACCCTTTTGGATAGTCATTTGGACTTCATTAGCCCAAGTGAAAGACTTTATTTCACCCCTTCAACCATCTTTTTTAGGTGACTCTTTACTCCTCCACCAACAATTTGAATTGTTGTTGTAAGAATTCGGCATGCAAATTGCATAACTATTTTAATTGTCAAACATATCTTGACCAACAACCTAATTGGGGTAGTTGAAGGATCAACTCTAGTGATATGACTCCCTTGTGTCTAAGGTCTGTTAACAAATTCTTGCTTTATGAATCTCTCATACTAACAAGTAATTTCTATGACAATTTACATCTTGGTGGTGTTTTAACATTGGCAGTAATAAAGATATCTTGACAAGGATTTTAACCATTTGAACAGTAGTATTGAGTTATTGACATCTATAATGAACCCATTCAACCTATGGGTTCTACCTCTTTAAATCTATGTGCATGTTATGACCAATTTGCCACACATTTAATCATCGTTGTACCTATCTCAAACAGCAATAAGATTGTGACTTATCGAGACTAGTTAGTGTCTCGATAACATGAATAATGAAATAAAATGAAAGACAAATTAGTTCCTATTCTTTATCCAAACATGATTAGGGGGCCACCCCTACCTCTACTATCATGTTGGCATGTTACGTATATAATCTCTCACTCCAAATCTACCCCATTAGAAGTCGTGCACTTGTGAGTGCATCTAAGTTCTCGTTGGCTTGAAACCACTAGTTCTCAAAGAATGGTGAGTGAGGAGGGTAGAATGGTGAGTGGAGGGGAGAGTGGTGACTTGGAGGGAGTGGGAGGTGGGCCCCCCTCTACTTTTTGTCTACCAGATTGACCATTTTGTAGTTGCACAATACACGTCAAAGATGGAGACTCACACAACGATATGGCTATTGTAAGATGTTTTGCAATAATATTAAACCTCACCCTCTCTCTTTTCCATCATGAATTTTGGGGACTATGACAAATGACACAATTCTCCACTTTATAGGTTATAGTACCTAGCAGCCATGTAGAGCCCTATGCCAAAATACAAATAATATTGGCATCATAAAAAAATCCACTTTTATTGTTCAAAAATATCATTCGCAGTGGGTAGATAGGATCAACAACCATGCAAGCAATACAATACACCTTCATTGATGAGCTCAATGACCTATGTACAAAATCTTTCCTAGAAAAATTGGTATCTTCCAGCGCATAGGTATCTAGCCTCGTAGTATTGTACACTTATCTTCAAAAGATTTAGATTGTTTGACATAATACAGTCTATAATAGTTCTTTGTTTGAAGATGCTTGCTTGATCATATTCTTTTCTTTCTGGATGCTTAGAACACATGATGACAACATTGCTTACACATATGATTCTCCTTATTTTTTTATTATTAATAGAAGACTAGAAGAATTTATAGCAGCTTGCCAAGAAATATGAAACGTGATACATTTTAATGTATTATTTTCTGTTGGTTCATTTGCATCTTTTATTCTTATTTTTGTTGTGTATCTTATGCAAGTACACTTCTATAGATTGAATCGGTAAGCATATATGCTTCTCCATGTTCATTCCATAATTGAGAAACTGAATTGAGTTAAAGAGAGGTTGATGTTAGAAACTGGAGATGAAAATGTGATGCAGGTCAATGTATTATTTTCTTCTGGTGTTGAGTCATTTTAGTTTTTTCTTTTATTTGTTTAATTGTTTGATTGCATAAATTTTAATTTTACTCTTTATCTTATGTGTTCAAATTCAAAACTATCAAATTGATGTAATATTTCTTGTTGATCCATTTGCACCTTGGCACGAGTACTTATTCTGCACAAAATAATTTCTTGAATTTTACAGTTCATCTAGTTTCAATTTTGTTCGGTGAAATAAAAACATCTTTTTGGTGTGAGCAAATAGCAATGATTGTTGTCTTTCTCTTTCCTGTTAAAGAATCTATTTTATTTCACAAGTGTTGGAAGACAAAGTGGTCAACCTATGGAGATGCTTTTGAGATAAAAGGGGGTGGATGTTATCACTACTAGAGAGGCTAGATTTTGATTCAATTCTTGATGAACTTGTAGTCAACCTGGCTTATGCTATATTCCACTTGAATCAAGGGGTTTAGCATCTTTTGGCTAGAATAACTTCTTTGGCAAGTAGGCTTTGGAAGACAGAGTTGTTAAAAAATTAATAATAGCATTTTGTCCTTTGATATCTTGTATAAAGAAGACTGCATTACATTTTGATATTTCTCCTAGCAAATTGAATAGACTAACAACAAGAATGTCAAATGATGTAGCATTGGTTGAGGGATACATCCCGGAGGATTTATATTATAGTGGACGTTAAAGAGGACATTGATAAATATTTCATATCATAAACAAATAAGATTGGGAAATGCTTACTTGTTTACTGTGAACATACTTGTAAAAAGAACAATTTTAAATCAAATATCAAATAAAAGTATCTTTCCAACTTGTAATGTTGAATATAAAATTTCAGTAATTATTATTGTATATTATTGGCCTATACTGTTGGGTCTTCTATGAGTGCACATTATTGTTATGAGTTAAAGTGATAAATTCAACTTCTATAAATTAGTTCTAGAAAAGCAAGGGTTACAAGGTTTAACCTACCAGTCTTTGGTGCTGATGAGGCATGGCTAAATACATGGTCTCCTATTTTGAATTTAAATATCTGACAATCTAATATCTACTTCATGGCACATCATGATTATTAAGATAACACACTCTTTTCTAGATTTTATTTTATCCCTAAAGAATCCATAAAATTCTTCATAATTCTCCTTCAACCTCATGGCATTATCAGTAAAAATTACCAAGAGATGCAGGGTTAAAGGGAGATGGATATTTTATATGTAAATATCATAGGATATAGGGATGGGTAGGGTCCATGTTTGTATGGAATTTACTGACAACAATGTGTTATACATAATGATCATAAACTCAAATAGATGCCTTTTTGAGATGAACCTTGCCCATCCATGCCTTGGAACTTTGATCCATTAACTTAAAAATCATTTTTTTTACAAAATTGTGATAGAATTGGTTCAAATCCATCAAAACTAATGTGGTGCAAATTAAATATGAAACAATAAACTTCTCTATACATCTATCGGATTATTGAGTGGAAAAAGGTACTATTATATCTTTTGGAGTCTCTATATGGTTTGTTTGCTACACCATGCATCACATTACTTGAATAATATATGAATGCTACCTTTGTTTGTTGGACCTGTATTAGTTTTAGAGTTAAAATTTAGATTCTTTATTACGCAGTTTTTGGAGTTATGTTAAGCACTCTTGATTGGCCTATGTTAGTTAGTCATGGACCTTGATGTAATATCTTTCCTCTTGTAGGTTTTGAGCATTGACTTGAGTTATGAAAGGCCTTGTATGTAGATCCATGTGATCATGTATTTTTCAGTTCTCTCTACATAATTGAAGGATCAACTCTAGTGATATGGCTCTCTTGAGATTTAGATACTACGATGGTGAAGACAATAGAAAAAACCAAAAAGAAATGATCAAAGACCAATTGCAAAATACTCATAACATTACTTTCCCTACACCTTGACCTGCTTAAGGTAGGGACTCCAACTCACATAGAGTGCTTTTTAATTAAGCATTCATGTTATGTATTTGCAAATGGTTGAGTTGAGAGTTCTTTACAACCGAACTATATTTATCATCTTCCAAATGCATTTTCTTGAGATGAGAAATTAACTGATAGGTTTGGAAGGTTTATTGATGCAAGGGCATTTAAATATATATTATTATTATTTTTATCTACCTCCACTTCCATCGTACAATTCTATTGAGGTTTTACATTATAAATTTGAATTTTGTTTTGTTTTCAGGACGTCAATATCTATCTGTCAATTAAAAAATGATAAATGGTAAATCTGAGGTGGAGATTTTGAACTCAAAAATAGGTAGTTGGAGAAATTAGTGATAAATTTTGGACATTGCAGCTATTTTGGCGAGATTTGGGAAGAAGTTTCAAAAAAATTAGGGGATTTTTTGGAAGAGAAAGAGAGAACAACAAAAAGAGGGGAGAGGAACACGAAAAAGAGGAAAATAGATGGTAGAAGCAACATAAAACATAGAGAATAGAAGGAAGCAACATAGATTATCAAGGATCATAAAATAATATTTTGAGGGTAGTCAGAGAGGCCCATATCAAACAACAAGAAGACAAAATGGAGGACAATAAACTCCAAGTTTTTTGTAGTAGTTAAAAATGTATAAAAAGATTGTAAATGTTTCTATTTTCTAAGTTAATGAAACTAGTGTAATGTAGAAAAATGTATCCCTTTATATTTTCACAATTTTGTGTGCCCTTCAATCAAAATTGAGCTTATTTATGCCTTAATTGGTCTTATTTTACATCCATAAGCGTAATAAATTGTATTTTTCTAAGGATAATCCTGATATTTAATAAATAAGACTTCATAATTTAACATTGTTGGTTATGTGTTCTAGATTTAGGGATCTGGGACACATACACCCATCTGGGCATATGAGTCCTCCCTAGATTTTGGCCTCAAAATTATTCAAATTCCACATTAAGTATCACACTTTTCAAAGTATGTGTCCTAGGTTTTACATCCTAGGACTCATACGCTCAACTGGGCATATGAGTCCCACTTTAGCCTAGGACCTATTTTGATTCAAATTTTTGGTGGAATTTTATTATCCTTAGTTTCAATTTTTGAATGTCAGCTTGTAGTGTTGTAATTTCAGGAAATTAAGCATAAACAAGTATAAATACAAGGTTATTTCACCTATTTTCACCTAGATTTTCAAGTGTTAAAATCCTAGAGCAAGGTTTATAATCAAGAGTGATTTCAAGAGAAATGAAGGGCATATTTCTACATCATTTTTTTCAGCAATCAAGATTTCATTATCATGTCAAATATGTGTTGCATCATGCATGTTGTTTGAGCTAATATGACGATGTCTAGTTCAAGATCTATTCAAAGGTATTATCTCTAGTCAAGTTTCACAATCAAGATCCACATCCATTAAAGCCAATGCATGCATGTTATAAATCTACAATCCAAAGTGCAAACAAGGTTTGGTGAGTTGTTACATAGTGTTTTTCATTCATCATTTCTTTCATGTTTTTATTCATTTCAAGGTTTAATTACCAAAATGGGTTTGACCAAGGAAAATCTCCATTCTCTAATAAATTTATTTTTTTCCCTCTTGTGATTCATGTTTGTAGATCTAGGTGAATTCCAACTTGAAAATCCTTTGAAGATGAAATTTCAAATTTGTCAAAGTTTTCATCTTCACAAAAACTCGCCTACAAACCAGGGTTTAGACTTTCGAGACTTGAAGATCAAACAAGAAGGAAGTTATAGGAGATCACTAAAGGCTACAAAAACATCATTTCAAATCTTGCAAGTGGACTCATATGCCGAATCTAGCATATTAGTCCCTGATAAGGCCTTTTGACAACATCCAACAATGTCAGATCGAGGTTTGGAAGGTTTATAAAGATCCTAAAAAAAAAGAAAACCTATAGGAGGATTCATATGCCCAACCTAGAATATCAGTCTTGAGAAAAAAATTTGTAACCATCCTGCAGATCTTGATCATCCTTCAAAGATTCCAGACTATGCTTTGAAAACCCTAGAGAAGGACTCATATGCCCTACTTGGCATATTAGTCCCAATGCAAACAAAAAATAAATTTTCATAGTTTGTAGATCTTGTTTTGACCTCTTCATTTCACTAGGTACTGTTGGAAATGTGAACAATAACCCACTTGAATTCAGTCACACTTCAAAGAATCAACCACAAATAATACCATCAACATGAATAAGAAAGTGTTGGAACATAAGTAAGAAGACAAATTGATCAATTAATGATCTATGATGAATTAATCTAGAATCTCTAAGATGATTTACAAATGTACAAGATCCTTTCTTATATAATTAGGGTGAGAGGAGGTTGGATAACCACCTTATTTACAAACATTAAATGCCTAATACTTGATATTAAATGCATGAGAGAAATATTAAATGCCTAGATAACTACATGCCTATTAATGAGATATGGTCCCATTAAATACTAGTTTCTAGAATGCCACCTAGGAAAATAACTCCTAAGTAAACTTATTAATGATGCGGATAGATCCTCACTAATATCTAGTTAGGAAATATCCTAATTCACACTAACACTTTTCTATTTCCATTCTTTGTTTCAGTCTGATTTCACATTCTTAAGTTTCTAGGTTACATAGTGAGTTTGCATAAGTGTTTTCATTTCCCTTTTTGAAGTGTTATTTAATGGTGAACCACCATCCAATTACACAAAGGAACCCACTATATTCCTCAAATGATTTGATTCACTTAAGGTTTGATAGTCACTTGATTAAGGGATCTAGTTTCCTAATGAAATAGAAGGAAAATGGAGGATTAGTATCCCTTCATTGAGAATCATCCCCCCTTTTCATTTTTCTATGTTTCATTTTGTAAACTTGACCCTTGGACCCTTCAATTTTTGATTTGGAGACCATTTTGGCCCTAGATTTAGGTTGCATTAGATTGGCATTAGATTTTCCATTAGCTGAATTGTATTTAGGGATCCTAAAGTTTACATTAGTGAGAAGTGCATATAGGTTGCATTTTTTGCATGTTTCCATCATCTAATTTCATCGAAAACAAACAAAAAATTGTTTTGTTATTTCATCATATTTTAATTTAGAATAATTTTTCATTCACCTACGATTGGAATTGGATTCAAAATATATTTCAAATTAGTCAAAAAGTTCATCATTTTACCTTATTTACATTTGCATCTAGAGATTCAATTTTGTAGAAATATATTAAAGACCTGACTGTTTGCTATAAATAATAGAAACCAAACATAGTTAATCAAATATCCCAAGCTTCACTTTCAAAAACCTTGAATAGGGACCTATATGTCCAGTTGGGCATATTGGTCCCTATACAAGCAAATTCTGCTAGAGTTCTGAGTGTTTTATGATCTTTGTTTACATTGTTCATCAATCTAAAACCCTAAAATTGAGACTGATACGCCCATTTCAGAATATAGGTCCCTAATCGATCAAAAACCCTAAGAAAAAGTGGAATACTTTGCAAAAAAGTGGGACACTTTATGAAAAAGTGGGATGGATACACCCATCTAAGCATATAGGTCCTTGATTAGGGGTTTGATCTATTTTTTCAAATTTCTATATGTCCCTAGTTTTAGCCTCTACTCTTGTGCATAGTTCTTGTCAATATTTGTCTAAGGCTGTTTGTTTTAAGATATAAGATCTTGCATGTTTATTTTACAATGGATTGCATTAGTTGCATTATACTTAGGGTTTTTAATAATTTCATTAGTTTGCATTTCCTATAGGGGTTTAAATTTGCATTTTTTTACATTATTATATATAAAAAAATCAACAATTTGCAGGCATTTAGTGTTGTCATTTCTGCATAATTCAAAAATTATTTCAGTAACAAAAATCATGAGATCTGAAAATGTTTACATTCCTCGAGCTTTTCATAATATGGATAAAAGTACTTTCACTTTCACATACACAATGTTTACATTCTTAAATCTTTGCATAAGTTTGAGAAAGATACTTTTCACTTTTGAATACTCAATGTTTACATTCATGAAATCTTGCATATGTTGTATAAAATTACTTTTCATTTTTGGGCACACATTGTTTACATTCTTGAAGCATTACATAAGATGGATAAAATAAATTTTCATTTTTGTTCAAACAATGTTAGTATCCTACCTTTCTAAGCATGCCAAGAACATATCCTCTCCCACTTATTAGAATGTTTTAACGAAAGAGAATACAATAGTGGAAAATCATGACAATCAAATTTGGTCCTGTCCTAATATCTCCCCTATTTGTGACAAATATATTTTGGTGTTAGAACCAATCATTGAGTGCCATGAGAATCCTATTTGTTTCTCTTCCCCTACTAAGGAAAACATCATTGAACAAGAGTATACCATCATTGATATAAGAAAGAAAATCTAACCATAGATGACTCCCCTACTTGTGATGAAGTTATTTCAGAGGAACAAACTTTTGAATGCCATGAATGTCTAGTTTGTTTCTCTCCTAAACACTCTCTTACTAGGGAAGATATCATGGTGCAAAAAAATGACAACATTAGCAATAGTGATATGGTTTCCTTATATGAAGACGATGAAGTGAAATTATACTCTCCTTCACTAAGATATCATGAAAATAAGGATAATTCTTCTAGGGTTATGCACATTAGATATCCCTTGAAGTACTCTCTTGAGCCTAAACTTATCATTTATCCACCCTCACAACAGCCACAAGTTCAAAATAAACCCATGATTATCTTAGAACCACATAAAGGGCAAGTTGATAATGACAATGTTTCACACCAATTGAGTTACAATACCATTTATCTTACATATAACACTAGAAAAAATATAAAACCAAGACAAACATCTCCAAAATTCCTCTTATTACCTCAATATATCTTGCCTAGTGCCCCTCATTTTTCTTTACATAATGGAAAGGTGTATGATCTTGTTGAATAGTTGAAGAATACTCCTACTAAGATATCCTTTTAGGATCTAATTCAAGCCTCACCTAGTTATCATAACATACTTCAAAGTGATTTACAACAAGTTCCTACCCCTCCTAATGTGCAACCAAATGGTGTGGCAACCCAAATTAAAGCTATAACTCTGATCAACTTAGACATTACTTTCCATCAAGATGAGTTACCTTCACTAGAAGTGCAAAATAAAAAAAGCTTTCATTATAATAGCTATCATCAATAAGAAAAGGATGAAGAAAAGCCTTGTTTACAATGCCTCAACTCTTAATATGTGTAGTGTAACCCTTTTGGATAAGCTTGGTGTAGATAAATCGAGAATTGAGCTTGATTCCTTATCATTTTGAGGATTTGACAATGTAGGAAAACAACCACTTGGTGTGATTACATTACCTATTACATTTGGGAAGGTAACATTACAAACCCTAATCCATGTTATGCCTCATGATCTTTAATATAATATTCTTTTAGGTAGATCATGGATTCACGTGATGAATGGGGTGCCTTCTACCCTTCATCATAAAATGAACTATGTCTACAACAACAAAGTGTATAAAATTAAAGCTAACCTTGAACTAGACAGTTGTTCAAACATTGAGAAAGAAAAGGAAAATCGTTTAAAAAAATTGACACCAACTATACAAGTGGAACCCATGCAAGAGAAATAAAGATAAAATCATATTGAGAGACTCATGAAGCTATTGGAAGATGATTAGGGTTCCTTGGATTTCATACCTATATTCATGGGAGAATAAAAGATCATAACAAAAGAGTCTAAAAAGAAAAAAGAACCAATGGTAATGTCAATAGGAAATTTAGACAAACCTTTGAAAGCATACACTTCAACAAATTTAGAAGAAAAGACAGCATACACAACAAACTTTGGTGTACTTGATTATGAACAACCATCGAATCCAAAAGAAATGAAAAATATTTATGGAAGAGGTTAGGAACTTATGAAACAACTTGTGTCTAGTGGAAAATAATGTGGTGCTAGAGAACAAGGTATTCACATCCCTATAGATCCTCACATATAAGAAATGACTAGTGGTATTTTATATTGTCCCTCGAAAGAAAGAAACAAGCCTTCACTCAATATCAATACTCTTACTAAAGATTCAGATTCTCATCCAACTTTAATAGTAGTGCATCCTAAACTAATAGACACCAGTGGTCTTGGTTGTTTTCCTTGAAAATAAATGAAAGAAACAACAAAATATTCACTTAGTATCAATTTCATCATGTAAAACACTAATGATTAGAGTTTGTTAGATTTTATACCCCCTTTCAAGGAGAGAACAAAACCTTTCCATACAGAGAGTCTTGTGTAAGTATGACACCTTGTACTAAGAAAGACATATCTTTTTCATAAAATAATGGAGCATCTTCTACTTTTGATTAAGATAGTATCTTGTTGAGACTCCTCCAAGATCACTTGATATCTCTCCCTCCAAGAACATGAAACAAATATTATATCACAAGTTCATTTTGTGGATATCATAGAGTTCATGGTCATTCTACAAATGAATGTGAGGCTTTGGGTAATGAAATTCAACACCTTTAAGATTTTGGTGATCTTCATTGTGTTGAAGAACCTATTTCCTCTATTTTATATTAATTTTCATGTTTATCATCAATCACCTTGGCTCATCCTTGTCTTGCACTAAGTGGGGGAAATGGGTTAGGAAGCCTTGTCCTCATATGGAAATTTTCATTTTCTCTTTTGGCTAGTTGACAGCCTTCCATGTATATATAAGAGAAATCTTCGGATGTGGACAACATGCCTTAAGGTGGCTCACATGTGGCATACTTTCTTTTTATGTTTAGCATTACATTTTAGGTGAAACCCTTTATTCATGATGTAGTTTCATTTGGGAAAATATGACTTAGCATAGGGCTTTTTGAATAAGCTTTCATGTCTTCTTCAATGGATACCTTAAATCAGATTACTCACAAGAATGGTGTTAGCAACTACTTTAAAGTGGGGGCATACATCAACTTTCATTTTTTAATGTGTGATTTTCTTTATTCTTGTGATGTGTCATTTTCTTGGTGTTGTCATTGGGTTTGATTTAATCTAAGAGTGTGATATTTATTTGACTTGTCCTCTCTTGGAGACATTAGGCATGATTTTCCCTAACAAGAGGCCTTACACGAACTAAGAAAAATCCCTTGAAAAATAGAAAACCTTTTACATGCATAAATGTTCCTAAGTGCTTAATGTAGTTTGTTAGGCCTTTTGAAGCTTGAAGTTTCATTTTGTGGTGCCCTATTGAAGTTATCAAACAAATATCTTTGACAAGGGAATTAATTTATTATTGTACGATGAGAAGTCGACATAGAGGCATGATTAAGACACCCTTTTTGGATATTCACCCAATAGACAACCTAAAGTTCTATTACCACAGAGTGAGCATGTGCTTAGGAAAAATAACCAAGACCTATTCCACATTGTGTTGGATATACTATCAAGGCTTGATCCACCCCTCCTTTTTTTTCTCTTTTCTTTCTTTAAGTCTTTGATATTGTATGTTTCTCTATATTTTCTTGTTGCAATGTATCATACGCCTTGTGTGTATTATTTTTTTCTTATGTTAGTTTGACGTGGGATCTTGGATCCTAGGGGTATAATCACCCTACTTGATCTTTATCATCCTAAAATGTGGAAAATTATTTGCTTCTTCTAGGGTTTAGGACCTAGAATGACAATCTTCACTAACTTTCACTCAAGAAAAAACCCTTCAGATCTCAATGAAAAGGAGAAAGAGATCTTGTAAGAGGATTGTTCTAGGGGCTGAATATAAGCTAATAAGGGGTTCATCACCAATTTTATACATGGAAAGATAAATGGAATGCAAGATACAACACTAGACCCTAATTTGATGCATTGACCTACAAAATGACCTAGAAATGTAAATAATTTTTTTTTTAAAAGTAGTAAGATGAATGGTGTACACCTAGAAATCTATAAATGATTGAATCTCGAAAATGCTAGAAAGTCTAACTTTTTGACCAACTAGGACTCATTCACTAACCTGGGTGAATCAATACCAAATCTAGATTTATGCATAGGAATAGGTTTCGACAAAAAAGGGTATTTGAAACTACAAAAGTATCAAAATTGAAATAAACTAGGACTCATTAACCAATCTAGGTGAATGAGTTCAGTTAGGA
Organism: Sequoiadendron giganteum; assembly: GCA_007115665.2. Taxonomy (NCBI): domain Eukaryota; kingdom Viridiplantae; phylum Streptophyta; class Pinopsida; order Cupressales; family Cupressaceae; genus Sequoiadendron; species Sequoiadendron giganteum. The sequence continues at coordinate 646,782,164 of CM021102.1, forward strand.
TTTTCTAGAATTTCAAAGTCTAAATCCGGTCTTTAATGTCTTCTCTTCCTATCTCTCTTGATGTACGAATTTGAGACTACCAATTTTAGGCCTGAAGGTGACTTTGTGTGAAGATGACAACCTTGAAATTAAGGAGACAACTCAAAAAACTTCCTTCAAGGTCAAAGACACCTAGATTTTCAATCACACATGTAAAGAGGAGAAAAACTTGTTGATTGTTAGTGAATGTGGGTTTGCCTTGGTCAAACCCCTTTTAGGTAATTAAACCAAATGATGAAATAATGAAACAGGGAAATGAAACATGCAAAATGAACAATGATACCTTGAATGATGCCTTCTAAATGATGCTTTATAAATCTACAACTCAACATGAAATAGCCATGAAGGATGCAGATCTTGATCTTGATAATAGGTGTAGAACAATTCTTGATCTTGAATCTTCAATGCTACATCACAACACTAGCTCAATTACATGGTTGATGATTGATACCCTTGACATGATAATGGATCTTGAATTGTTGCAACAATTGATGAATAATTTTTCCCTTGAATGCCTTACAAATGATCTTGAATGATATGTTGATGATCTTGTAAAGTCTTGGAATGCTTAGCTCTTGCTCACTTGACTTGATATCATGTAGTCTAAATGAATAATTATTTGAAAGCTTGTTTATATAGGAAATACACTCAAATGACCATTTATTTGATCCCAAAGGCCGACATAAAATAAATTTCAACTTAAAATTAAATTTTCTTGGTTAAAACTTTGAAAATAGGCCAAATGGGACTCACTTTCCAAGCTGGGTGAATCAATCCCACCTAGATGGAACTCATTTTCCCAAAGTGACGAATGGGTCCCACAGGGCTTATTTTGAGTGCTAAAGTGTTTGGGACCGTGTAAATTAAGTTTATATGTTGATATTATAAGGTTTCTAATTGAAATATGTCTTGGGATGCATAATATAGGGTCATAGGGGCCTATATTAAGGCCGTAAATCAAAGGGAGCCCAAAATCCAATGTGAAAGTGTAAATAAATACATTTTACAACATTAAATTAAGGAAAAATTGGGTTTATTTAGCTTAGAAGGGACCTAAATCCAATGTAAATGTGTAAAAAACATTACAACACTAGATTAGGTCTATTTTATTTACAAGCCTTCTAAATTTAATGTGAAAGTGTAGATAAATACACTTTACAACACTTAATTAATGAAAATTTAGGTTTATTTAGCTTAAAAAGGGCCCAAGACCTAATGTGGAAGTGGGAAACACATCACAACACTAAATCAAGGTGATATCAGGTCTACTTTACCATTAATTATTCCCAAATTAACTATGACAATGTACACGACATTTTTTGACACTACGTTTAGCCCCCACTTTAGTGAGAGGATGAACTTGCTTCAAACTCACACTAAAGTAGACATTCAAGAGGGGTCCTTGTGTATCAATATGGACAAAAAAGGATGGAAAAGATCAAAGGAGGTGGCCAAGCCCCCAAGATCCAAGATCCTACGTCAAACCAACATAAGCATGAAAGGACATGCACAAGGTGTATAATATGCAGAGTAACAAGATACATGAACATGAAATGTCGTAGATTAAAAGAAAGAAACACAAAAACAAAATAAAAATAAAAAGAGGTGGATAAAGCCTTGACCATTTTTCCAAAATGCATGATCACTCTAAGGCAATGGAACTCCTGGTTGTCCACTAGGCTAGTATAGAAAGAGGTGAGATACATACACACCTAGTCGATATGCACTCACACACACATGCGAGTGGCTATGGGGAAAATCATGCCTCACTTGGAATTCCCACTCAAACCATATCAAAGTTATATCCCCTGATAACTTTAATAAGGCACCACACAAAAAATGAACTTCGAGCTTCATGAGACAAGCAAAACTTTGTATGCTTAGAGCTCATGAACAAACAATATGGCTCTACAAACATGCAAGGTGTATTATGCAAGGTGGCCATATAACAAAATATGAAAATGCAACTATAAGGAAAATTTAAGGGAGTCTTGATTAGTTCATACAAGGTCTTTAAATTAGGGGACATTATACCTAATGTCTCCAAGAGAGGACCAGTCAAAGAATAGAATTTTCACAACTTAGGGGATGTAGTATGTTGCATCAAGACACTAAGAGGAATGTAATATGCTAAGAGAGGTCACACTCTTGAGGAAAATCACACCTGATTTCACCACAAAGTGAAAAATGCATTGCATGGAAGAAGAAGACTACACCATGAAACATGAAAAAGAATAATTCCAATGTATGCCCCCACTTTAAAGAAATTGTTAAACAACATGCAGTGAGCAGTTACTTTAAAGTAGAAAATGATATATCCTAACAATAAAGAAGACATGAGAGCTAACTTGGAAATACCTATGCTAAGTCATATGTTTCTAGATCTAACTACATCATGGATACGTATGTCACATGCGAGTCAACTTAGGGAATGTTGTCCACATCCCAATCTTGCTATTATGTGTACATGCGAGGAGGTCAACTAGCCAAAAGAGACAACAAAAAGTGACATACGAGGATAAGGCTTCCTAGCCTCCTTTCCCCCACTTAGTGCAAGAAAAGGGTGAGCTTGGAGCGGATGATGCTGCTCCTTGCCAAAAAAAGGAATGACTTGCGATGAGTGTAAAAAATGCAATAGTGAGTATGCTATGATCCTACAACTATTACATGGAAAGGAGTAGCAACTAAGATTATTTATTATGATGAGTACAAATTTTTTCAACTTGATACATATTTAATGAGATATCTATCAATTTCAGATGCATCAAAGATAAATTTTTCTTAGAAGACTCTTTTTTAATAGTTTTGATATTAAATGAAGGATTTTATTTTGAGGGGAAATAACCAAGTCCATTAGTCATTTCTTGTGTTTTAGGCTCTATAGGGACATGGATACCTTGATCTATAATGCCACATACTTTCCAAAAAAATTCCAATCATCATGAAGGTGAATTTAAATTGTCAACCCAGGGACGTAAACTTGAAATGGGTCAACACTGTATGTGCACTAGGAATCCAAAGTAGCCACATTCATCCTACAACTTAAAAAAGGTACAATACTGAAAGTAAATTGCCCAGAAGGAAATAACATAAATTCTAAACAATAACCAATAGCCAGACCAAAATTAAATGCATAGCATAAATGAAAATTTGAGCGAACAAGCAGGAAAGTACTTTGTCTGACTTGGCTATAGGAACATTCATAGAATGGAATTCTAGTGGTTGTGGGAACAATCAATGCAAAATTCTTAACTAATTATTGAGCATAAAATAATGACTAAACTAAACTAAGGTACATGATGGAATACTCACCAAGTGGTCCCTCTTGGATAATTATTCCCTAAAACTAAGATAGACTCGGATGCATGAACTTATAACTTCATTTTATTCACTAGAAAAATACGAGTAAAATCAACATAGTTGTATTGTCAAGAAACTAAGAATGTGAGTACATCAGTAAATTGACATTATTCAACTCCAAAGCATTCAAAAGGAACATCAAAGTCATTATTTATCCAATCACCTAGCAAGGCATTCAACTCCGGCAAACATTAAGGATGCCACATTAGGGAAAGCATGGAAAAGAGTAGAGGTGACTATGCATGCACAAAACTTGTCAGGCATGATTTCCTTAATTCGAATCTGGCACAACAGTAATGTCAATGTATGGTCAACATATTTTAAGACCACTACAAGGTGGTTACAATTTGATGTGTGAGGAATCTCTAGTCGCTAAGAGTCTTCTGTCCATAAATGACAACCCTATTTGACTGATATAGCACATGACTAGCAGGTAGAATCTTCTTGAATTCTAGGCCTCAAATTATCTACATGACAACGTTAGCACACACAAAAAATGCATATCCATAATCATCTTTAAGTGACATTCATTAATCACATGCAAAATTATCACAAACAGTCCACATAGTATGCCAATATCATTTGAACGCTTATGAAAATAAATTCATGTTCAAGGTCTATGGTTTCAAGGAAATATTATGAAAGATCAAATCTCAAGCATCAGAGTCTTATGTTACTACAGGAAATGGACAAAAACCCTATCAATAATTTGACCATAAACTAGACTCATCATTCCCCCCAACCTAATGTCTTGTTGGTCCTCTAAAAAAGGAAGAGTTGTGCTTTTCTTTGGTCAATGCTCTAAATTGGCAACTACAAGCTATCCCATATATGTTTCTACTATATCTGAATTTGTATCCCAATAGAATCCTTGTTGTCTCTCTATCCTGCTCCATCTCTGTCTTTTATCAACAATTTCATACCTATAAAACCTATATTTTGACACCTATTACAATCGAATAGGAGGCTGAAAAATTTTTGGAAGCCAAAACTTCCCTTTTTTTTTTCCTAAGCTGCATATATTTTGAGTGTTGTGGCATAGTTGTGTGTGGAATGAGTCTCTGCTTGCTTCAAATCATCAGATAGGGTATTGCATCTCTATGAGAGGTATACCATTACAGAGTCTCCTATGGTTCTTGTCATTTCTTCATATTCTTTGTAAACTATCTCTCTCTCAGAAAGGACCCTATAGCTATAGCTTGGCTGGTATAAGATTCAGTGCCAATCCTTAAAAATATCTCCTAGATGTCTAGACTCAATCCTAATGGGTAGGGGAATGTTGGATTCAACTTGCCTATAAGTCATCTACTTCTTTCCTCAACTTACTTAATATTGTACCTGGTACATGAATGCCCATAATTAGACATCACCGACATATAACAATGGATTTCGCTCATGGTCTTCGGTTACAAAAAAATTATGTAAATAAAATTTGCACAAAATATTTTTCACCTTAGGGGGAGCAATCCGAAAAACAATAAAAAATTCAGTAGGGGTTTCAATTGAGGGGTTCAAACCTGAAACAATTTTTGTAAACTTGAAAGAAAGACTCTTCTCTTTTAAATACAGGGCATATACCCTTAGAGGATCTCTACATTCTAATATCTATCACACTAAATTTTTCATTTCATCCATGTTCTTCTTCAAAACAACAATTTTTGTATTCTTATCTTCAATCTCCTCCTCTTTCTATTCAATTTCCTTCTTCAGCTTGCATTTTTCTGCTTTCCATAAATTCAGGATTACCATGTTCATTGAAAAATCGGAAGGCCTATGTACTCCTACCATTTTTTTACCTGACACTTGTGCTTTCTCTTGGTAGAGTACCATATGCTGGGCTTCTACTCGCTCATCCAATTTTGGCTACAAGGCGTCAATTTCTTGTTCTCTTGTTTCAATTTACAAGGCCTCTTGCTCTTGTTCTTTCTCATGTTGTAGGAACTCTTGCTGTAGGAGTTCCCGATTTCTTTCACATGCCTGGTTTTCAAATTGCTTTGCAATATCCAAAAGATTAGCTAGTGTTAATCTTGTTGCTTCTTTGAACACATCTTTTTCATTTTCATTTACATACTCCTTTGGAGCTTTTGTATCCTCCTGAGGTGACTTTCTAGGCTTAGGACTTCCCTCAGGAGATACCCTAACGACTGGCCCAGTTGAATTTAATTTTCTAGGAGGGTTTCTTCATTTTTCCTTTGCTATAGGAAGAACAATGTCAATTTTTTATTTCTTGGAGTTTGACACTTCATTTTCTACCAATTTATTTTTATCTTTTCCTCCATTTAGTTATGCCTTCCTCTTTAGTGCCCTAGTTTTCATTAAGATTCCAAGAGGGACCTCATCATTAGAATTAGGAGAGGAAATCTCTTTATCGGAATGCTCTGCCTCAGAAGAACAAATTTCAACAGCTTGTGTGGCTACAAGAGGGTTTCCACTAGGGCTTGTGTCAGAGGTTGAGGTATTGAAAGTGACCCCAACATTTCTCATTCTCCTCCCAACCCTACAAGGTTGAGGCAAAACCCTAGGTTGAAAATTATCTAGTCTAATTTGATCAATCCTCAAAAATTATTCCCAAGAAATATTGGATACATCATGCAAATATTTTTCAGCAAATAATTTGGTTAGTCAATGGTGGGAAATGGAATTGTCACTAGCTTTCTTGGTTTTTGCTGCCATGATCGAAATAAGGTGGTACAACATGTTGGGCACAATCATTCTCCTTTTATGCCTCATGTGCTTTAGGAGCTTAAAATGCACATAATGTAAATTTGACTAATGACCTTCACAAGTGATATACTTGACAACGTAGACTACAAACTTCTTGCAAAGCTCTATAGAGAAGTCCTCTTTGCTTCTTGTTTATCTATGCTCAACAGAAGGTCATTAGGTTATATAAATCTGGTCCTAGCCAACCTGGCGTCCTTGACAGTAGGGTAATTTTTTCCATCGATAGGTAACCTTGTAAATTCTACAATTCTTTCCTCTGTAGCTGTGACTTACAACCCTTTTAATTTGGTTCTTCCTTTAGATAATGTTTGGATGAATTCTAATGCAACACCTTCATTGAAACCATCCTGCTTTAAGAACTAGTCTAGCCATCCACAATTTATAAAATCGGCCAGGTAGGGTTCATCCTGTAATAAAACATCATGAACCGTGGATTCGTTTTGAATCAACCCACCTCCCATTGTCTTCAATCAAACAATTACTCTGCAAAGATTTTCTTCTTGCAATTCTTGTTTGGAAACCAAACTTCTTCTTCTTGCAACTCTACTAAATTATAATGCTGGTATCATTTGAATTTTACCTTTTGGCTTAGGATTATGGCAAGGACAATTAAAGCAATGAAGGAGTAATAAATGCAGGCTTTGATTAAGGAAATGGCAGCGGAGGATTTGCATTTCACACATATGAGCCATCAGCTTAGAATTCAAATTAGCTCAAAGACTTAAATGTTGCTCGCATGAATCAGTACAGACAAACATGCGGACATGGCATTGACATGTTCTCCCCCAAACTTGAATTGGTACATGTTTCCTCACATGTGACGTGAAAGGGCAATTTGATAGGGGTAGGAAATGATGATATACCATGGAAATTATCCATATTAATTTTTAGTAATTAAATAAATGCACTAGAAGATAATTAAGATATAAAAATTAATTCAAACGTACCTAAATTCATGGAAGATTTATTGCAAAGATCATGGATAAAGTACCGATCGTTTCCAAGAAATTAGTTGAGCAATTAATGAAAGCGAAGCGGAATGAGGTGGATTGAAATGAAGTGAAGTGAAATGATAGCAGCGAGGTGGAAGAGAGGGAAAGGTGGAATGAATGGGAAGATGGGTGAAGAAGTGGAGCCACACAAAGTGGTAATATTTGTTATGAGAAGTGGCATACCTTAATTATCTAGAAGAAGGGACACTAGGTCCGCTTCCTTTGGCTACAGGAAGTTCGGGTGCTGCATGTTGAGTGAATTGTTGTAGGAAATATTACTTAGAAGTTGGCTTGTGATACAATCGTAGGAGATGACCATTCACCAATAGCTTAAACCAGATAGGGTCAATGTTGGTAAGTTGAACAAATCCATTAGAAAATACTTCATCCACCTCATAAGTTATGAGCCACCTTGACTGCAATTTTTCTACATTATCCTAATATCTCGAGTCATAGAGCATCGCCCAATCTCTAGGCTGAAATTTATTATCCTTGATGAATTTATCATGTCATCTTATTCGCTGATTTTGCACTACCTCTGTGTGATGCAAGGCTACCTTCCTCATCTCATCCAAAGCATTCAGTTGCATGATTCCATCTCTTTGTGCTTTAGAAATATCCATCCCCAATTCTACTGCAGTCCTAAGAGTCTTATGCTCAAATTCAATGGGCATCATGGTTGACTTTCCTTACATCAACTCAAATGGAGTGAATCCTATAGATTTTTCCAGGTGGTTCTGTAAGCCCAAAATACTTTTGATAGCCTACTTGCCCAGTCCTTTTTATGGATAGCCATTGTTTTGGTCAAAATGGCTTCAATTTCTTTGTTGGTCACCTCATCTTGCCCATTGGCCTGGGGGTGATAAAGAGTAGAATTCATGTGCCTAATTTTGTACTTATTGACCAGTGTTGTAACAAGGGTTGAAGTGAATTGAGTCCTTTGATCAGTCATTATCTCTCTTGGAACCCCATACTATGTGAAAATTTCCTCATACAAATTTTTTGCAACCTTAGTATCTCTTGCATGCTTCGTGGCCTTAAATTCTACCCATTTAGTTACATAATCAGTGCATACTAAAATATAGGATTTACATTTTGATGGAGAATCAATGGGTCTTACAAAATCGAGTCCCTACTTATCAAATGGACTAGTTACTACTTGGGGGCATAGTGGTATCTCATCATATTTGGTTGGTCAGACCATTCTTTGGCATTTGTCACACTTCCTTGTATACCTCCCTGCATCTTTGTAGAGTGTTGTCCATTAATATCCTATGTTGAAAATATTCAGTGATGTCCTCTTGGCTGAAAAATGTCCTCCACAGGGTTCATTGTGGCATGCATGTAAATTATCAAAACTCTCATATTACCTCACACATCTCCTCATGACTTGGTCAGGTCCAGTATAGAACAAAAATCCAACAATCCATGAGAAAGGAAAATATTTCTCAATGAGCACTCTCCTCTTTTTTGAAGAGAAGTGAGGAGAGACTCTCCCTGTGACCAAAAAAATAGCTATGCCAGCATACCAGGGTGTCTACACACTAATGTAAAATAAGTGCTTATCAAGAAAAGAATCATCTATAAATTGATTTTCTTCCGATGTGGTCAGCCTTGAAATAAAATCTTGAACAACATTGGTCTTCCCTAGTTTATCCATAATGGTTATATCAAAATATTACATCAACAATAACCATCTTGCTAGCCTTCTTGAAATCATAGGTTTATTCATAAGATATCTAATGGTTGCATGATCGGTGTGCACAAATATTTGGTAGCCGATTATGTAATGTCTGAATTTTTTTAAAGCATAGATGACTGCTAACATTTCTTTTTTTGTCACTGTATAGTTGAATTCAGCTCCTTGCATATTTTTGTTGATAAAGTAAATGACATTTTTAATAGCTCCTTCTTTCTATCCTAGGACTAATCCTATAACATAGTCCGATGCATCTATATCGATGTGAAAAGGGATCTCCCAATTAGGTCCCTTGAGTATAGGAGCATGAGTTAATTTTTTTTTCAAATCAGAAAATGTCTTCTCATAGCCTTGTTTCCACTAGAATTCAACATATTTAGTTAGGAGATTATAGAATGGGGCTACCATTTTTCTGAAGTATTCAATGAACCTCCTATAATAACCTGCATTTCCTAAGAAAATCCAAAAATATTTTCATTTTGTAGGAATAGGAAGATTGGTAATTACCTCAATCTTTGCAAGATCTACTTGAATTCCTTTGTGAGAGATGTAGTGGCCAAAAACTACACCTTCTTGCATCATCATGAAGCACTTCTCACTATTTAAAGATAGATTATGGTCTTCACATATTTTTAGGTCTCTCTTAAGATTCTCCAATGCTTCATTGAAATCAGCACCATAAGTAGTGAAATCATCCATATAAATTTACATGCAATTATGAGAGATGTCAGAGAATATGTTGATGACTGCCCTCTAAAAAGTTGTAGGTGCATTGCATAAGCCAAAGGGAAGTACTAAGTAGGAATAGGTTCTCCATGGATAGGTAAATGTGGTATTCTCTTAGTCCTCAGGTGCAATTTGGATCTGATTATAGCCATTGAACCCATCAAGAAAAAAAAGAAGTAATCATTTCCTACAAGTGAGTCCAAAACTTGATCTATGAATGGCAAGGGAAAATGGTCTTTCTTGATGGCATAGTTGAGTTCCCTACAATCAATACAAACTCGCCACTTCCATCCTTTTTTGGGCACAATCACCAATGGCTACACCCACTGACTATCTAAAATGGGGTAGATAAATCCTGCATCTAGCAATTTTTGCAATTCGCCTTTTACTATCTCTCTCAATGTAGAGTTAATTATTCTTTGTGGCTCCCTCACTGGTGTACAATCATTTACTATGTATATCCTATGAGTGAAAATATTAGGATCCAATCCCTTCATATCATGATAGTCCCATGCAAATGCATTTTGGTGGGCCTTCAGTAAGTTTTCCAATGACAATTGTTGTTCTTTACTCAATTTGCTATTGATATTCAGATGTTTCCCTTCTGAAAATTGCACTTGTGTAGTCAACTCAACCATATCTACTTCACTAATTATTGGTAGATTGATTTCATGTGGCAGTAATGCATGGAACATACCTGTTGTTGTAGGAAACTGGCTGCAAGAAAGACGTATGTAGTTATCATGTGAATTTTTCCCCAAGAAAAGAGAAATATATAAATAACCCTTTGGAATTAAAAGGGAGATAGAAAATAAAGGATATTATGATCCTTTGGTTAAAAGAGAGATTAATAGAGAATATTTATTAACACTCTTTAAAAAAGAAGAAGAATAATTATTTATTTAAATAATTATTAAAAGGAAACCTTTTGTGAAAGGCTGTGATGGTTTGGAAACCACCCCTTAAAAGGATATATAAATCATTCATGTGAGAATTGTAAGGGACATTCAAGAAGAGAGAAAATTCAAGGAAGAAGAACAACCAAGGAAGAAGGAAGTGGTTGGTGAGCTATGGATAGGACGAAGAAGGGGCACATCTATAGTGTGTCCAACCTGGGGTACAAGTGCATGTACTCAAGACGGTCCTAGCCAGGGCATGGTTTTGTGGCATGAGTTTTGAGCATTATTTTGGTGGAACCAACACTCATGTAGAGTGACAAAGTGCACTTTCCTCCTAGACTGCTCCATGGCAAGAGCCAGTACCACTGACATATTCCCAGGGGTTGAGGATGGACCCACGGTGTAGTATGAGATGCACCAAATCCTCTCCCCATTTGTCCAATGGTGTAGAAAACCAGAGGAAAGAATAGGACCCACAATGTAGTGAACAGTACATCGATATTATTTCTATCTGGAATGCATTATGGACATGTTGTTGAGTAATTTCTCACTGATGTGAAGGTGTTTAAACTAAGAGTGGCTTTTGCAAGTATTATTATTCAGATAAGTATTAAAACCATTTATTCTAAATTATATTGAGAATATATATATGATTTTGGTGTTAATGAATATGAATTATATGAATGTGTATTCCATTTATTAGGTTAACTATCTGTTTTGGAATTTCTTAATAAACTCACACATTATCTTTTGCATTGATTATTTGCATACATTTTAAGAATATTGTAGTTTTTTGAAATCTTTGTTCTAATATTTAATCTACTAAATCCGTTGCTAACACATAAATAATTTTAGAGGAAAAGTGACATTACATTTGGTATCAATATATATATATATATAATTATTATTTTTATTGAAATATAAATTAGATTATATCATGGAAATTGAAAGTATGATATCAAGATAGTCATAATTTTACAATTCAAATTGAGATTTTACTTATAAGAAAAACTTGGTAATTCACTCACATAAGTCTAACTATTAGATGGTTGATGAAGTTCTAGAAATATCAATTTATACATCATATGATCTCAAATAAACTTGAGAATAGATTTAGCAATAGAAAACCAATCTTTTATTTAACTAGCATCCTCTTATACAAGGAATTTCTCTTCATATCAAGAGAGTATCATGTCAACTTACTTTTGTTGTGTTCATTTTGAGAAAATACTTGTATCATATTCAATATGTCTATTTTAAGTTACATTATGGGCCCATAACCCACAGGTCCTTGGATTCACATCTTAAACTTGGAAAATTTACATTGTGTTTCGAGTTAGTAAGAACAACACCATGTTGTTATAAGATATAAAACCAAATAAGCTCTTAGGCTTAGGCATGGGAACATGTCAAATCTTACAAGGGGAGAGACTCTCGATTCCAACCTTTTCTATGATATGCAAGTAGGTTATCTGATGTTTAAATATTTCACGTGTTTCTTTTATAAATCATTTTAGTAAATTTCCTTGTGTTGTCAAACCTATAAGAAAAAAATAGGGTTATTGAAGATTTATATCAAAAAAATTGTACTTTGTAAGTGGACTTGATCAACCCATTAACCTTGTACAATTGCCTTATACTAGGATTATGTTTGTACATTGATTTTGATATGTGAAAAGAGGATATTCATTTATACCATCTCGGAATGCACGGTGAAATTGTAGATTAATTTTATAAATTAGGACTTACCACATAGTATCCATTAGAAATGCATAGTAATTATTGCGTGATTACATTGTAACACTTTCAACATTTAAAGAAGTTACATGAGTAATTAGAATGATAATGTTGAAATATAGGGGGTTGAGTGTATAATCATCTTTTGAATTATAAATTCGTGATATATTTTGTAAGACATCTATATAGTTCTCATCATAATTTGGATTCAAAAAGTGATCTTATTAAAATTACTTGTAAATTTATACAAGAAAATAATGTAGATAAAGTAAGTATTATGAAAAATACAAGTATTCAATGTTAGTACATTCAATTACTGATCATGTGCTCCTTTGAGTTGTGATGTAGATGCATCCTATGCTACTGAGGACACTAGTTAATTTATAGGGGTAGAATTGTCATGTGACTTTTTCCCCAAGAGAAGAGAAATATATAAATAACCCTTTGGAATTAAAAGGGAGATAGAAAATAAAGGATATTATGATCCTTTGGTTAAAAGAGAGATTAATAGAGAATATTTATTAACACTCTTTAAAAAAGAAGAAGAATAATTATTTATTTAAATAATTATTAAAAGGAAACCTTTTGTCAAAGGGTGTGCTGGTTTGGAAACCACCCCTTAAAAGGATATATAACTCATTCATGTGAGAATTGTAAGGGACATTCAAGAAGAGAGAACATTCAAGGAAGAAGAACAACCAAGGAAGAAGGAAGTGGTTGGTGAGCTATGGATAGGATGGAGAAGGGGCACATCTATAGTGTGTCCAACCTAGGGTACAAGTGTGTGCACTCAGGATGATCCTGGCTAGGGCATGGTTTTGTGGCATGAGTGTTGAGCATTGTTCTGGTGGAACTAGCACTCATGTAGAGAGACAAAGTGCGCTTTCCTCCTAGACTAATCCATGGCAAGATCCAATACAACTGACATATTCCTAGGGGTTGAGGATGGACCCATAGTGTAGTATGGGATGCACTGAATCCTCTCCCCATTTGTCCAATTGTGCAGAAAACTAGAGAAAATAATATGACCCATGATGTAGTGGGAAATACATCGATATTATTTCTATCTAGAATGCATTATGGACATGTTGTTGAGTACTTTGTCATTGATGTGAAGGTGTTTAAACTGAGAGTGGCTTTCACAAGTATTATTATTCAAATAAGTATTACAACCATTTATTCTAAATTATATTGAGAATATATATATGATTTTGGTGTTAATGTATATGAATTATATGCATGTTTATTCCATTTATTAGGTTAACTATCTATTTTGGAATTTCTTAATAAAATCACGCATTATCTTTTGCATTGATTATTTGCATCCATTTTAAGAATATTGGAGTAATTTTTAATCTTTGTTCTAATATTATATCTACTGAATCCGCTACTAACACGTAAATAATTTTGGAGGAAAAGTGACATTATAGTAGGAAGAGCAAGAAAGAGTGTTTTCACTACAACATCAGAATTAAATACATGAGAGGATGATGCTTCTTCTACCTCATAATTCTTCTAAATGATTTGGTGCAATACTTCATCTTCATCCTGAAGCTGCAGGAAAGGACTTTTGTTGAACATTATAAGTTGTACCATAGAATTAACTTCCTCAACCTCTTCACCAATATGTGGCCATACTGGATTATCCTTGTCATGGGATGATTGAGCAGGAGGTTAGAGAACAATATTTTTGGTTATCTTTCCATCAGAAATGGTCATGTCTCTTGTTTGGCATCCAATATAATAATTTTTTGTTGCTAACCATGTTCTTCCAAGAATAATGGGATACCTGCCTAGTGTGGCTTTAGGAGAAAGAATCATAAAATTTTTTGGGTACTCCCAAGAGTCTAGAGTTACTACTAGATCTTCCACTATACAATCAAGCATAATAGTAGGAGTAGGTCTCATGCTTACAATATTTAGTTGTTGTAGGATGTCCTTGGTCATAAAGTTTATTTCTTCTCCCAAATCAATCAAAGCATTCTTTATCTACATCACATTCATAAAAATTCCTACCACATGACTCCTAGGTCATTATACTTGAAAAAAATCACTTTCCCAAGCATGATGTTAGCAAGTTGTCCAACCACATGAACTATAGTGGGGTCTTTCTTCTTCCTGCCAGGATTCTTAAGGCATGCTTCCTTGATTGATTTTTCATGTATGGGAACATTTTTTATGGCTTGAAATACAGGTATTTGGACCTATATATGCTTCAATTGATCTATAATGTCAAAATTTGTGTCTTTCTTGTCTTCCTTGTCTTCCTTTTGTTTCACAATTTCTAACCTTTGAGGAAATGGTGGTTTTGGCTCAGTCTACTTGACTAGAACTGGTTCAATATTTTCAGGTGCACTAGGTTGAATGGGGACATTCAAAGGCTCCTCCTCTTCCATAGGAATCTTAGTGATAATAGGTGTGGAATGGTTTGGTAAAGTAGTTCTTGAATGCAAATGGATGTCACTTACACTCACAACATATTCATGGAATTGATTTGGATCAATAGAGCATACTAGCTAATGTTGTGGTTTATTATTTGGGTTAGGTGTGGGTTGGGTTGGTAGCTGAGTAGGTTTAGGTGCATTTGAACTTGAATTAGCAACAAGAGGCATTATAGTAGGTTTTTAGGGCTAAGAAGGTGACTGGATGTAATGGGTTGATTGCTTTGGCCATTTCTATCCACCCCTCCATTGAGTGTTTTATGCTAGTTTCCTAAAGGTGGCTACTAATTTCCTTGAAACTGTTGCCACTAGGGTGTAGAGGTTTGTTGATTGATCCAAGAATGTGGAGGGTTACTCCAAGGATGTGGTATATATCCTCCATAATTGGATGGATATGGGGGTTTCCATTGATTATTATATGAATAAGAATTGAAATATGGCCCAACAAAAGATAGTGGATTAGGTGGCATACCCTATCTTGGAGACCATGGCCTTCTTTGTGCAACATTATAGACTTGATCATCTTCTCCCTGAATCGGCTTGAACTTGAGTGCCATCTACTTGTTGTCAAAATTAGCTATAATCTTACATCTACAATCCTTCTTCTTTTTTCTGCAATGATTGCAATATTCTTCCAACTTTACCTCTACCTCCTCTTGTTTCTTCTTTTCCTGAAGTGAATCCAGCTAAGTAGCCTAATTTTTGATGATGTCCTGCTTGAAATCTACCAGCAAGTGAGTTATCTCCATCCTTAAAACTCCACTAGTGGATGACTTACCCATAGAGGATTGGTAAGATCTCCCCTTCTTTGAAACAACCATAGAATAGTTCTTAAAAATATTCTTGATATTGTCCCAAGGAACTTGGGCAATATATCCCCCTCCTATTAGGCCCAAGGAATCTGTGTAGCTATCATTAATTCCTCTCAAGAAAAGCAGCTTATATGATTCTTTATTGAGTGTATGGTGTGGAGATTTTGTAGGAAAAATAAAAATCTTGAGATATAATCCTCTAGGTTCTCATCCTTCTTTTGTTTCATTCTAAAAATGTCATATCCTCTCATGTCACTGCCTCTGCAATAATCTTTGTATTTCTCAAGGAAATTTGTCTTCATTTCCTCCCAAGTCTCCATAGTATCAATTCCTAGGCTCATGAACCATCTTAATGCAACTTATTTCAAGGTGGCAGGAAATATCTTAAGCCTATGGGCATCAGTGGTATGGTCATAACTTTTGTAGAGTATATAAAACTCAAACAAGAATGTATCAGGATTTTTTGTGAAAAGTACATAAAACTTAGGAAGAACTGAAGTAGGGATATTTGTGAGGTTTTCTAATTCATTTTGATGAACAATAGGGAAAGGAAAAGTTGGTTGGTTAGCTCTTTTATGTATTTTTCCATTTGCATCACCCATGCCTTCTTGATGAAATTCCAAAGTAAGGGGGTTCTCAATCGAATTTTGATTTTTAGAGGAAGCTTCAGAATTGGTCAGATCTAGAAATGTATCAGAAAAAATGTGTGGCTCTTCTTCTTTATCTCTGGGTAGGTTTTGATAC
Organism: Sequoiadendron giganteum; assembly: GCA_007115665.2. NCBI lineage: Eukaryota > Viridiplantae > Streptophyta > Pinopsida > Cupressales > Cupressaceae > Sequoiadendron > Sequoiadendron giganteum. Next base: position 646,798,337 of record CM021102.1, read on the forward strand.
TCAACTATCTAGAATAGACCAAGATTTTTAGAAAGGAATATCCCATGAGCATCTCTTCTTGTTTCTCTGTGTATACGATATCAACTCAATATTAGCTAGCTCACATAAAAAATTGCAAAAAAAAAGGGGGGTCATTACTCTTCTAATGTGGGATATACCTAGAACAACTTCCAAAAATACTACAGCAAGGAAAGCTATCAATGACTCCAAAGAGATTCCTTGTTTGACACCATCCCCGACAACGACACCAAATATGTTGACCTCCTATAATGATTTTAACAACTAAGCCTTTACAACTATGATTCAGAGATTGAACATCTGACTTGAATAGATATCTCAATCATCATGAAGGTTTATTTAAATTGTCAACCCAGGGACGTAAACTTGAAATGGGTTAGCATTGTATGTGCACTAGGAATCCAAAGTAGTCGCATTAATCCTATAGCTTAAGAGAGGTGCAATACTGAAAGTAAATTTCCTGGAAGGAAATAACATAAATTTTGAAAAGTAACCAATAGCCAGACCAAACTGAAATGCATAGAAAAAATGAAAATTTGAGCGAACAAATAGGAAACTACTCTATCTTCCTTAGTTGCAAGAATAGTCACGGAATGTAATTCTAGTGATTGCAAGAACAGTCAGTGCCAAATTCTTAACTAATTATTGAACAAAAAATAATGACTAAAATAAACTAAGGTACGGGATGGAACACTCACCAAGTGGGCCCCCTTTGATAAATATTCCCTAAAAATAAGATAGACTCAAATGCACAAACTTATAACTTCATTTTATTCAATAGAAAAACATGAGTAGAATCAACTTAGTTGTATTGCCAAAAAACTAGGAATGTGAATACATCAATAAATTGAAATTTTTTGACTCTAGAGTGTTCAAAAGGAACATAAGATTCCTTATGTATCCAACCACCTAGCAAGGTGGTGAACTCCAGCAAACACAAAGGACACCACATTAGGGAAAGCGCAAAAAAAAGCAGGGGCAACTACACATGCACAAAACCTATCAGGCACAATTTCCTTCACTCGAATTTGGCACAACATTAATTCTAGTACATGCTCAAGATCATTTAATACCACTACAAGGTGGTTACAATCTAATGTGTGAGGAATCTCCAGCCACCAAGAGTCTTCTCTCCATGAATGAACACCTTGTTTGACCAATACAACACACGACCAGCTAGCAAAATCTTCCTGAATTGCAGGACTCAAATTATCTGCATGACAACATTAGCACACACAATAAATAAATATCGATAACAATCTTAAAATGAAATTCATTAATCACATGCAAAATTATCACAAACAATGCACATAGCATGTCAATATCATTTGAAAGCTTATGAAAATAAATTCATGTCCAAGGTCTATGGTTTCAAGGAAATATTATGAAAGATCAAATCTCAAGCATCAAAGTCTTAAGTTACTACCAGAAATGGACAACAACCCTATCAATAATTTGACAATAAACTAGACTCATCAGAGACATGGATAACTTGTTCTATAATGCCACATCCTTTCCCAAGTTGTTTCATAAGTTCAAAGCCTCTTCCATAAAGCTTTTTCATTGATTTTGGATTTAGAGGTTGTTCATAATCAACTTCATCAAAGTTTTTTGTGTAATTTTCTTGATATTTTAAAGTATTTGAGGTGGATTCTTTTGAATTTTGTATTTCCATTACCAGTTTCTATTTTCCCTTTTTAGGATATTTTTTATGATCTTGTATTCTCACATGAATATAGGTATGAAATCAAAGGTTTTTTAAGCATCTTCCAATAGATTTTTGGTTGCTTCAATTTTTTTTTGTTTTTCTATCTCTTGTATAGGTTCAACATGTGTGGTTGGTGTTAAGGGATTTCTAATTTTAATAATGTCAAAGGACTTATCATTAGTTTCATGACATCTTAGTTAAGAGGATGTTATTTTCACTTCATCATCTTCATATAGGAAGCCATATTACTATTGTTTGAAATAAGTGTGTCAATGTTGTAATTTTTTTGCACCATGATACCTTCCCTAGTAGGAGAGTGAAAAAATAGATGTTCATGATATTCATAGGTGGGTTCTTCTAAAATAACTTCATCACAAGTAATGGGGTTATCAATGGTAGGGTTTTCTTGTTTATCAATGATGGTATTTTATTTTTTGATTAATTTTCTCCTTAGGGGAAGATGGAAAGATAGGATTCTCATGAATTCCATTGATTGGATGTTGTAACACCTTAATATCTTCTTTGCCAATAGGAGAGATATTAGGAGAGGAGGAAAAAATTTTGCTGTCCATAATTTCATCCTTTTTCTCTAAGGTCTCATTCTCTTGTGACATAATATCTACCCTAGTAGGAGATATTTTAGGAAAGTGACAAACAAGAGGTTCATAACATTTCATTGTTAGATGTTGTAAAGTAGCTTCATCACAAATACGAGAGGCATCAAGAGAAGAGAAACTATGAGTTTCATGTTCACCAATGATTGGAATTTTTTGTTCAAATAGGTCTTCTCAAATGGTAGGGACGTCGGGAAAGGGAGGAACAAGATTCTCATGAGTCTCAATAAGGATATTTTCTAACACTAAACTATCATCTTCACGTTTAGAAGAAATATTAGGAGAAGGAAAGGTTTGATTGTCATGATTATCTATAATTATATTCCCATGTCCTATAATGTATTCCCAAGTAGGAGAGGTAGGATTTTCATAGATCTCAAATATTTGATCTCTTAATATCAACATATCCTCCACAAAAATGTTTTTGTCATGATCATTCACTATTGTATCCTTATTCACTAAAGAATTCTCACAAGTAGGGGAGGTGTTGGGAGATGAATGAGGACTAGGTAAAGAAGTGTCCATGATCTCAGCTTCATGTGTCATAATATATTTCCAAGGGGGAAGACAAATAGGAATTTTGTGGCTCTCAATTATTGTATCTCCTATAACCAAGACACCTTCGTCGCTAGTAGGAGAGATATTGAGAGAAGACCAATTATGATTTCCATGATTGTCAATGTTTGCATGGAATCTTGTGTCAAATATTTAGTGGATGATCTAGGTGAGATGAAGTCATCAAGGGATTAATCTAACATGTAAAATTCATCTCTACTAAAGTTTTTAAATGATATGCTTTCTCTAAGGTTGACCATTTTTTGTTTGTTTCTTTTGATGTTTTTAGTTTTTAGTTTTTTTTTTTTTTTGATGAATGTTGAATGTAATATAAGCTATTTGAACTATGAACTAATGCTGAAATTGAAAAGTGAAAGAATATAATTCTATCCACAATTCCAATGAATGTAAATTATGATAATTCTAATGATTTAAATGTAATATAAAGTATCCAAACTAAAATAGAAAAGTTTTAATAGAAAACATAAGCTTAAAAACAAGGAATTTAATTCTACAAAATGAAATTCATAATTTTCACTAGGACTTATTCGCCCAAGGTGGCGAATGAGTCCCAGTATGGATTTTTTTCAAACAATTTAAAAAATTTAATTGAATTTTTTGTTTTTATATTGTATGTGTTGGGTAAAAATTATGTAATCAACTTTTCAACAGGCTACACAACCTAGATTTCAACCACAATTGTGTGAGATCTAATCTCTCATCTCAGAAAGGGGAGGCACCCTTCTTACTTATTTTATATGATAAATAAAAATAACTAAATATTCACAAGATGTACACTAAAACTACGAAATGGGAGGTGTGTGTTACATTCATGCTTCTCTCTTTTTTCAGAGAAGATGTTTTACAATGCTTCATAGTTTGATAATTTTGATTCAAAGCAACCTTAAACTAAAAACAAGCAGTAATTAAGATAACTCTATATTGTTAAAGTAAAGTGTAGAGGTACCAGATATGATAATAATAACAATAAAAATAAATAGGAAAGCTCATGAACAGACAAATTCATTCTGTAGCTTTTTCACTAATTGATCTAAGACATATGTACCATTTTAAATATTACAAGCACAAAGTCTTCTCGATATAAAAAATCCATAAACAACATGAATGATTACAAGAACAAAGTCTTCTAGATCATTCAACAATATTATCCAAACATAAATATAAATCCAAATAAAGAATGCAATACAAAGTTTACATAAATTTACTTGAAGCCCTTAAAATATCATATACTAATCACCACCAATATAATCAAACCAAAATATTATCAATCCCAACACAAAGTATGGTATGCAATCCTCTTCTTTATTGATCAGATTTACACAAAATTGAACACAAAGTCTCAATGTTTGTTTCTCAAAAGGGCAACACTTCGTTGAAAAATACTAAAGGTAAATATTACAATGAAAATCCCTCTTATTTATAGAAAAGAGGGAAGAGCTAATATAGGAAATTAGTTGAGTGAAATTAAGAAAGTTAGGTGAGAAGAAATAGGAAACCCTAACTTTGAATAACTCAACAGATAGTTCATCTCTGTGAAATGACATCTCATATTTTTGGTGTAACTACATTTGACAAAAAGACATTTAAGATGTTAGAAACTATCTAGAAGATTGATAAAGGGAAGCATAAAAAAATTCAACATTGGAAATCAAAAATCTTCATGGTTTCTTGCTTTAGGTGTGGGATTATTCATACTTCTTCTTGGTCTCCTGTATGAGTGCATCATCTGGGCCGACTATGTAATCCACAAGGGTGTGAATTCTTGTGATTGACCTTCTAGTGGATGTGGATTTTCTTGCACCTATGAAGATGTGTGTTAATATTATCAATGGTCAGCCATATATCACAAATGAAATGTATGGAGGCTTTGGAAAAGCTATCATCCTCCAATTTTTGCATAATGACTTCTTTGTAGATTCTAGAAAGTTCATTGGTTGGAAGGAAAATCTAGTTTTCATCAAGAAGGTTTCTTGGCAGCTCCTTGATTCCCTTCTCCAGTATAGCACAATGTCCTTTGACATATTCTTGTAGATAATGAAGATTATTGATAAGAGATTTGATCACACGAATATGATGTTTGAGTGATTCTCTTACCTCTATATATTTCTCCTTGTTGGGAATTACCCCGACTTGCACCAATTTGTTGAGATTTTCCTATTTTATCTGTGACCAAAATTATAGGCATTTTTCCATCTCTTTTTTTATCTTGAAGAAGAACACCTTCCTCTTTATCAAGCTCCAATTTGAGCTAGGCTATTTGTGTAACCTTCTCATCAGTAAAAACTATTACCTATGAACCATCTTGGATTAATTAATCAATGAAATCACACAAGGATTTATCTTTCAAGGTAAGATTTTCAACTTTATGTACTACTGGTTCTTCCAGGTTTTCAATAGCCATGGGCTGCATATTTCTTGAATAGCTTTCGAGTCTCCTCAGAATAGCTCCATACTATTCATCCTTTTTCTTATATATGTCTGGGGCTTGCTCCATTTTGTCAAGCCTTCTTTCCAACACATCCAAGACTACTTGTGCATCTCCATTTGCACTTTCATTCATAACCTTTCCAAGTAAAACTCTTGTTACAATGTAATATTCCATGTTCACATATCCTTCTTCTTGAGGCGAAATTCCAATCTCTACAAAATTTTGACTAGATTTGTCATCCTGGAGCCTGGAATGTACCGTCACCTCTTTCTCCCCCTTGGCTTTTGGAGGGGCTATCTCTTCAAGATCAAGTTCCTCTAGAGATATCATTTGTTATTTTCTCTTTGATACTTGAGATACCAACCAAGGGGGAAGAGAGGAAGTATGGGATTCTTGTCTAACTGTCAACTATTCTATCACGGTTGCTTCTGCAAGAACAACTGGTATGGTGACAATTGGAATAGTGTTTGTCATGACTGTACTAGTAGATTGCACTCCAATTTTACCATGTAAATACTTTTTGCATGAACCTACTGAATTCAGCCTTGGAAGTAATTTCATAGGAAGGAGATGACAAGTTGGGGATGGATGATGGAGGACTTGTCAAAAAATCAACCATTTGTGTATTTGAGACTGATGTAGGAGTATCAAGTATGGTTGATGTAATGGGAGGAATGGGGACATTCACTGCATGTATGGTTGTTGTAGGAAGAGGTGATGTGGGAAAAGGTGGTGGGGGAGTGTTTGGATTAGGAGGTGTGCGAGGAACATTTGAAGTTATGGGTGGTGACATGTGAGGTAGGTTCTCAACAAAATTATTGTGTGGAGAAAGGATTTTCTCTTCACCATACCTGAGTTCCTATTTATCACATTCTTGTTCACCTTCTTTACCCTCAGACTCTGGTTCATGTAGGGAATCTTCTTCCTCATCAGAGTCATGTTCTTGAGAATCTTCATCTTTGGAAGATTATTCAATTGAATTTTCTTCTTCTTTGGAATCAATCTCTTCAAAAATAGGCCCTTTTCCTTTTGGGAAAGATGTTTCAAATTCCATGGTTTGTGCTTCTTGAATTATCCGCATATCCATTTTTCGAATAGTGAAATTTATTATAGGGCGTCTTTCGCAAGAAGAGGGAATAATCGTCTGCTTATCTTTTGTGTGGAGTTCTTGTTGCGAGTTGATTTCTACTCTAGGTATTTCTCCTTCTGACTTTGTCTTGAAGGCTTTCATTTGGAAACCATGTTTGTGTAAACACTCTGCAATGCTAGCCAATATGGGAGAAAGTATCTCCTTGATAGAAACACACTCCTTCTTTGGTCACTGTTTAGTAGGAAAGGGTTTCCTATAAATCCCATCTTCATCATAGGAAACATTCATGATGTCACTAGGATCTGTGAAATCCTCTGGTAGATCATAAACACCAAGATCCTTGATCTATTGCACGGTTAGCCTACAATAATCCATTTTATGGATATCTTCTTCATCTATACAATCAACCCAGATGTCTTCAAAATGGTATTTTTGCCTGTGATCCTTTCTTAGCCTATTTTTTACATTCCTAAAATCAAAGTCAAATATGGATCTATAAGTCTTTATGGTCATCAACTACATTTCTGCATAGACTGATTTGGCTTTCTACACACTATTCATGGTATACGTGCCAATCATTGTGGAAATTTGAATCCCATTTTGTGGATCCTCATGTGTTTGTTGTGAACTGAAACTAGATATCTACATAACTGCATGAGCACCCACTTGTCGGATGGATATCTGGGCAACATGTAGGGGCACCCAGTGTAGCATCCGACCCTCATGTAAGTGAAAGTTGGAAATTGTAAGAACATGCATCCAACCTTTCTTACCACCTAAAAGGCCTCATTTGACACTCTTTTATTTTTGAGAGTTGGATCAAATTTGTATAGCAGACGTGCAAATAAAGCATCTGTAACCCTTCTAAAATGGTGAAGACTCTCTTTTAGCTGCAATATACTTGTACATTGATACGAATTGTCAGTTCCCTTTTATAGAAATTTATGGGAACTGTTTCATCATAGATGCTACATAAACCAAATAAAAAGTCATATAGAACTTCAAAGTGGTTGGTACATTTATCAGCTACTCATGGATCTCATCGCTGATTTGGGTTCCACAATCAATGTGAGCCTTGTTTCTCTTTATGATCTAATTGTATTCATACATCCATTCATGAAAATGAGATGATTCTGGTAAGCCTTTGACCCTATTTAATAGAGTGATCATGTCTCTGACATCTTCCTTGAAGTCACTTCATGGAAGTCCTTTTGACCATCTCGAGATAGTATGCCTAGGTTCTTTCAACCATTGACTATTTATCAAGTTCTTGGCTTTATTGGGATCTAAGTCATAGACTTCCCAAGCCTATTGAATAGACATCTCTATGTATTGTTCCATGTGTGGAAGTCTGAAAAAAATATCAAAGAACTTGTGGTCAAGTCTCATAATCACCTATCTCGAGGAGTCTATCACACTTCTACTTTCCCTTATGTAATGGGATGCAACTTGTAGGATGAATTCTATGTTGTGTGCAAAATTCATGAATATAGACACCATATGTAGATTACTGTGTATGATGGCTCTTAGGGAGTCTTCAAGAGCCTTTTTCTCAATCATTCTCACAAATTCTTCGAGGTCTTGATGATCAATCTTAGTGTCTTTTATCTCATCTACCTTGGAGAGAACCACTGTAGGTGGGAAAACACCTTGATACTTGTATTTTTCATCTTGCCTCTTTTTTGGAAGATGATGGAGGTGTCTTCACAGTCATCTAGAAACATCTAGCTCCAAGAGGTCACCTTGTGGATCACTTGATGAATCTGGGAAGATGCTGCAAAGATAGTTAATCAACAAAAATTAGTAGAAAAATTAGCACTGGAAAGCATGAAGTGAGAAAACGATGTTGAGAAAGCATGAACAGAGAAAATAGGCATGAAAAATGATGTGGGAGTGGAGAAACGGGGTCCAGAACAAAAATGGAGATTTGGAAATTTTGTAAGGTAAAAAGTATCAAAAATAAGGGCGCTGAAAATCAGCACCCTTGCACTTGATTTGTAGAGTTCAGTGAAGAGTGTCATGGCACTAAAAATCAATGCCCTAGCCCTTGGTCTCAACACTTAGTGAAATTTGTGAAGTGCATAGGCAGGTAATTTTAGTGTCTTGTCACCTGGGAAAAATGAAACTTCATGTAGGAGCAGTGATTTTCACCGCTTCTACACTCAGACTCAATGTTTTGAAAATGTCAAGTGTAATGACGTGAAAAACAATGCCTCAACATAGCTGAGTAAGAAGTGATGAAAACTTCAACATTTTATCAGATGCATAGATGGTATATTTTGACGCTTTGGAAAAGCACTTTTGGAGGATGAAAAGCATGCACAAGGCAAAGAGAATAATTAGGGGAAGAAGAGAAAAATAGTTTTTCCAAAGCTAGGGAATGAAAAGAAAGAGAACGCATGACACAAAGAAGGCATGTGACACAGAGATTAAGTTGAGTTAAAAGAACGCATGACACAAAATAGCTTAAACACAAACATTTAGATAAGGGAGAATAAAATTAGAATGTGTTTCATCTCAGAAAAAATAATGGAGAGAAATAATACATGGTAAAAAGGAAGAGTGACATACTTAGAACGAAAAATGGAAACACTATTTCAAAATGTTGGAAGAAAATATCCAAAATGCATTTTGGAAAATAAAAGAAATCACCTAGCACAATGAGGAGGGGAGAAAGACAAGATAAAATTAATTTGAGTTGATCCTAAATGGATTAAAAGACACTTTTAAAACCTCAACAATGAACTCCAAGTCACGCATTAATTGAGGAACTTTTCATGGTGAAACTGGGAAAAGTTTAGTCGGGTCAAAAATCACTTCCTAGGACCTAAAATGGCTAAGTATAGAACTTGGTGTAAGGGCTCTAAAAATCAGTGTCCTTGCACCAAGCTGAATTTTTAATTAAGTGCATAGGCGTTGAAAACCCTACCTTTTCACTTTTTATACTTAGTCAAATTTCTTCAAAATGTTAGAGCGCTTTTTTCTGAAGCTTTTGCATTTTTCACAATTTCACTAAGTATAAACAATGAGATTTTGTGAAGATACTCATTTCAAAGGCCTTCACTAGAAAAACGCAGAGGGATGTTCAAATAGAATATTTGAGACTTTGGAACACACTTTGAGGTGGATTGAAATATCACCTCATTTTGCATGCTTGAACATCATGAGCCTATGAAATATACAAGTTTCGTAGGGGGTTATTCGTGGAACGAGCGTTGATATATTCCATGATAACAACTGTCTCTTGTTGGGATCTTCCTTCAACCATTATTTAAAATGAATTAAGGGAGAATAAATCTAGAATTAAAGTTCCTTTATCCATCCATTGGGCTTGGAGTCAAGCGACAATGACGCAACTTAAAACAAAAAGATACAAAGGACTAAAAATAAAAATATTTACATTTGAAATGCTAGTTACATTACTGTGTAAAGTGTTTGAGGTGTTTTCCACTATGAGGAAGGGTGAACGACATTCCATCTCCATATTCTAGTAGTAAATTGTTCTCACCATGTAGCTGGTAAACATGGAAAGGTCTTGTCCACAGTGAGTCAAATTTTATGTGCATACCTTTTGGTTCTCTTTGTTTGTCCCATAGGAGAACAAGATCACCAATTTGAAAATCTCAAGACTTGGCTTTATTTTTGAAAATTTTCTTTACTTTGTCCTAGTGTTCTTCTATGTGGTCATCCACTTGAACTCGCTACTATTCCAATTCAGAGAGATACATCACATGCTTATCAACAGAATTATCAAAAGTCTCATCATCAATGGCCTTAGCCAATTTGAGGGTTGGAAGTTCCAAGGTTATAGGAATATCGACATTCAGCTAGTACAAGAGTTGAAAGGGAGACATATAAATTTCCTTCTTCCCACAAAATCATCATATAAAGCCTTGTGCCACAAACGTTGATTCTTGTCTACCAACCTATGGATGATTACACCATATTTTTGTTGCTTGATTTGGCTTGGCCATTACCTTGTGGTTAAAATTCAGAAGAATGTGACAAGGTTATTTCATGTTCAAAAAATAACTCAGTGATCTCATTTGATGAGAAGGTAGAAGCATTGTTAGCAACTATTTTTTTTAGCATGCCACACCTAGAAATGATGTTTTCCTCTAAGAAACTGCACACCACTTCAGAAATAGCATGCTTAGTAGGAATTGCTTCCACCCACTTGGTGAAATAGTCAGTTGTAGTTACGATGTAGATGTGTCCTACACTTGATGATGGATTAACTGCACCAATGAAGTCAATTCCCCACTACTGGAAAGGTTCTTGAATCACAACGAGTTTTAATGGCAAAGCTGCCAACTTAGGCCTAGCAATGAACTCTTGACACAACTCACACTTATGAACCCAAGAGTATGCATCTTGAAAGAGTTTGGGAGAATATTACTTCACTGTCAAAATATGGTGAGCAGTCACTGGTGCCAAGAAATTTCCTCCACATGCCAAATCATGGTATGAATTCAACAATTTTTGTTGTTCTTTATCAACACATTGTAGAAAAGTCCCATCTGCTGCATGCTTGTATAAACTATTGTCGCATAAGATGAAATTTTCTAATTTTAACTTGATGGTTCTTTTTTCTTTTGAGGTCAAATGATTAGGACATTCCCCATCTATGAGGAAATGGGTGATGTTGTAATACTATTCAACATTGGTGTTGATGAACAACACCGTGGGAAGTTCACTTGAATCTACTTCTTTTTCTGAAGCTTCTTCATTTTTTGAAACTTCTTCATCACGATTATTTTCAGCAATAAGCTGACATAGTACACATCCTTGTATCATCTTGGTGGGTTTTATTTCCATTTCATATTCTTGAATCTTGGCAACCCAATTGCCTCTTTTCATCCCGAACTCCTATTGTGTTAATATGGACTTAACAGTTGAATCTGGGACTAGAACTTTTACATGACTATTTAGAATGTAGAACTAAAAGTGTTTAACAAACTTAACAATGAAGGCATATTTTTCCATCTAGGATTATTTCAATTCATAATTATTAAGAGGGGAACTAATAAATGCAATTAGCAATTCAAAGCCCTCATTATTTTCTTATACCAGAATCACCGAAAGTGTATGCTCGAAAGCATAACTGTACATGATGAATTATTTGGTGTAGTTAGGACACACCAACACTGGTGCATGAGAAATGTCCTCCTTGATGTTATTGAACACAACCTTCCCTTTTTTTGTCCAGTGAAAAGTAGTATTTCCTATCATCATATTAACAATATGACGAGCATTCTCTATAAAATCTGAAAGGAACCTTCACAAAAAATTCACCTTGCCAAAGAAGGAATGAACAAACTTCTTGCTTGACAACAAGGTGAGAGATTTGATATTGTTGAATCTTTCTGAGTCAATCTTGATTAATTCAATGGAAACTACGTGACCAAGAACTTTTCCTTCTATGACTCCAAAAATTGACTTTTTGGGGTTTAGGGAAATACCATGTCGTTGGCATCTCTCCAAGATCTTCCTTAGATGATAGCAGTGTTGATGATTTTTTTGGAGAACACCATGAGATCATTGAGATACACCATAATAAAATTTCCCATCACATCACAAAACGCTAAGCCTATAGCTCATTCGAATGTGGTGCCAAAATTTATAAAGCCAAAAGGAATTTTATTGTAAAAAAGGTACCCCATGGTGTTGTGAAAGATATCTTGTGTTGATTGCTTGAAGTAACTTCAATCTGATTATAATCAAAGAACCCATCCAACATGCACATCATCTTAGATTCAATCAAATTTTGTAAAACTTGGTCCATCACAGGGAGAGGGTAATTATCCTTGAGTGAAGGTTGGTTGAGGTCTCTAAAATCCACACAAATACAAATCTCACAATTTTTCTTATGAATGGGAACGATATTTTCTATCCATGTTGAATGATGGATGGGAAATATTATCTGCATGTTCAACATTTTTTGGACTTTTGCATGGATTTTCCAAAAAATATTTGAATTGTATTACCTATGTTTTTGCTTAAAAGGAAAAGCTCCAACCTTAAGGGGAATGTCATGTTAAACCTCTTTTGGTCAGAAGGATTTCAGATCTTCATACGAATATGCTAATACATCAATATAATCTTACAATGACATAGTGAACTACTTCCTCTCTTCGATCATGCAAATTTTTCCAATTCTCACCATCTTAGCATCACTTTCAGTTCCCAAGTTGATTTGTTCAACCTCATTGGACGAATTGGAGTCCGCAAGTTGCTTCTTGATGTAGTGATCATGCTTGTCAAAAAAAATCTCTAGAGATATCAATCCTTTGGGAATTTTGTTCCCTTTGAGTTGCAAGAATTCTTCACCTGTGACTAGCTCCATAGTAGACACGGATTCTTGAGGAGGAGAATCGGTTCCTTCAAAGTACAGTTCATTGAAATTTTCTTCCTTTTCTAAGAAGGCCACAATTTGAAGATCATTATTGAAGATCTACCAGTTCTCCGAATTATCAAGAACAATTGGGCAGAAAACTAACTTGATGGTGTAGGTAGAGTCTTGAAAGTCTTTATGTGGGATTAGGAGAATGGTTGAGACTGCTAAGGAATCAGTCCTATCATTGTATTCCCTTGGAACCACAGATATATCGAAGGCCTCAAATTATTCAATGCAATCCCAAACGAGATTGTGATAATTTCTAAGCCTGTCATTTATAGTCTGATAAATATTCCTTACCTGACATACTATTAGCTCAACATCACCTTGTGCATGAATATTTTTAATACCCTTCTTGCGCACAACTTGCATTCCCAACAACAAGGCTTCATACTCGATAGTGTTATTGGTGTTATCAAATTGCAATTTGAAATAAAAAGGGAAAAGTTTCCCATTGGGGGAAACAAAAACCATTCCCGCTCTAGAACCGGTGAAGAACAACTATCATCAAACTCTAGTAACCAAACATTGTTTGGATCACCAAGGCTGATGGTGTAAAAATCTATAGCCTCGTCATCCGATGAAGCTTCAAGATCCAATGTTGATGAATCATTTGGCGATGACTCATTTGTTATTGAAAGAGATTGAAAAATCTCCAACTCATGCCTTGTTGAAGATTCACCAACCTCTTGTGTTTTTAGATAGTAAATTCCCATGTCTGAAGACTCGAACAAGATCTGGGCTCTTGGATCATCTAATTGGGTTACTGAAAACTTTGCTTCCTTTTCAAGAATCAATTTTTGCATCATGCCTTTCACCGGTATTTTGGCTTCAGACATGTCCATTCTTAGTTCTCCCCCAACATCCCTAAAAAAAATTCATCTGAGGAGGATTCCGTAAGATGCTGGCACATCGACTACTAGAACTATCATCTTTATCTTTTTTCTTAGGGTATGTAGCAAATGCATACTGTGCATCCTTGATGTGGTCGATCAAGGTCAATTTTTTATTTTCTATGAAGAAGGAATGGCTGAAATTTTTGGTCATATCTAAACCTAAGGCACTAGCTACCTTGGTGCTCATCAAATTATTAGATGCACCAAAATCTATAACACAGTTACGTATTTTGAAATTGTTGACAAGTAGGGAGATGAAAAATAGATCAATGTGTTCAGAGGCTATTGGAGGATTTAACACAAGATTACTCTGTGGCGTTTTAGGCTTAGGAGGAATAGGAACATTAGGAGGTGAATCTTGACACTAGGTAATTCCTTGGTCTTTAATGAACTTTTCGAGCCTATCAAATTGGTCAGGATTAGCTTTGAGGTATTCATCTTGAGACATCTAGACCTTGGTTCTCTAGAAATGGTCGATGATGTTGAAAGCCTAGAAAGTGTTTTGTAAATGGGAAGTAGTAACTTCACTAATTGGTTTGATAAAAGGAATATTGGTCTTTGGAATGAGAGGATTAGATTTAGGAACAATAGGATTTGATGAAGGGGGATGAGGTGCACCTACTTGTGGATGTGTTGCTTTCTTAGGTTGCCAAGGGAGAGGAGAACCTCTTTTTGCAATTGTGACTGGTGGCCTCTCTTTTTTAGGTGGAGCAATAACTTCAGCTTTGTCAAGTTGATTATGTTGGTACCGCATGAAAATAAATTATGTATCCATCAATAAGTCATCTTCATAATCTGCTTCTACTATCTGTAAGTAGCCAATATTGGAGTCACCAGTCGATTCCATTTCTTCATCTTGGAAGAGGTCAAAATTTTCTTCTTTAGGATAATCTAGTTGTGTATAGTTTTCTTGTTCAGCCTCATAGTATCCTACAACAATGTTATTAGGTGGAGCTTCGAGTGTAAGCCTACCTTGTGGTGTTGGAAGGAGGTTTTGATTCCTATTTTTGGCATAGTTGGGGAAGGTCCTTCTTGGGATGTCCTTGTAGGTGTTGTTATTAGAGACTTCCTTTTTCAAAGCCAAGACTTCATTCTCTAGCCTTTGAACCAGGATCTACAAAATTAGAACTAGCATTAGGAGAATTGGCATTAGATGTTGAAGATCCTGATGCTTGCATTATTTTTTTGGTGTTGGAGTTGGTCCTTATCTCTTCAGCCAGGATCATATCATCTTCAAGATTGGTGGCCAATTGTTGTGTTGCTTAAACATTGGAAATATTTTCCTTGTGTAAGAAGAAACTTACTTTTGGGAAATTGTGTGTTGATGAAAAATCACTTCAAATTATGATCCATCAGCTTGGCATCTTGTGGAATCCATACTACCAACTTTTTGAACTTAGCCATGAACTCGTGCATGGGTTCATAAGTCTCCTTCTGCATGGTTGTGAGTTGTAACAAAAAAGCATGTGCATCCTCAGAAGGTTTGAATCTTTATTCAAACTTTATTCAAAGAATGACCCAGCTAGTGATCGAGGCATTTGGAAGAGTGTAGAACCATCTATTAAAAACCCCTTGGAGGGATTCAATGAACAATATTACAAAAATGTCTTCATGCTCTATGGTGACAACACCATAAATGATGTAGAAGGTGGTGATGTGCTCATCAGGATGTTATTTTTCATCACCTGAAAAATTTGGGAGATGTTTCCTTGAAATACGTGGAAGCTGATGCAAAGGTGCAGCCAAACAAAGGCGACCAAAGGAATTTCCCCACAGTCATGCAAGTAGTGCGGCCATGACTGATTGCACAATAGGTAATCAATTTGGATGCCTGTGGTAAACTAACCACAAAACTAGAAGAGATCTTTTTTTTTTTGGATGGTAGTTCACATTACATTGCAATGGTGACCTTACTCACAAAGGAGTAAATGGAAATTTATGCTGCAACAACTCTTCAAAAAGTGGATCCATTACTCCTTGAGCCCTCAATCCTCTTGTATAACTTTGGTTAGCCAGAATGCAGATCTGGAAAGAATGAAGATTTACAAATAAAAATATACAAGATACAATAAGAAACTAGAAATATTATTCACTTCAATCAAAATCATGAGTCTTAGACTGTGCGATTCATTCCCTAGTGGAGTCTCCAAAAAAATTTTGGGTGAAAATTATGTAATCAACTTTTCAATAGATTAAACAACCTAGATTTCAACCAGAGTTGTGTGAGATATAATCTCTCATCTCAAAAAGGGGGGGTACCCTTCTTACTTCTTTTAGGTGCTAAATAAAACTAACTAAATATTCACAAGATGTACACTACAACTACGAAATGGGGGTGTGTGTTACAATCATGCTTCTCTCTTTTTTCAGAGAAGATTTTTTACAATGCTTCATAGTTTGATAATTCTAATTCAAAGTAACCTTAAACTAAAAGAAAGTAATAATGTCAATAAATATATCTTTTCAAAGAAAAGAAAGCAATAGGAAATCTCACAAAGGCACAAAGTCATTCTATAGATTTTTCATTGATGGATCTGAGACAAATGTACCATTTGAAATATTAGAAGGACAAAGTCCTCTAGATATAACAATTCCACAAAAAACATGAATGATTACAAGAAAAAAGTCTTCTAAATCATTCAACAATATTTATCCAAATGTAAACATAAATCCAAATAAAGAATATAATACAAAGTTTACATAAATTTACTTGAAGCCCTTCAGATCTCATATACTAATCACCACCAATATAATCAAACCACAAGATTATCATTCCCAATACAAAGTATGGTATTGAATCCTCTTATTTTTTGATCAGATTTAGATTCACAAAATTGAACACAAAGTCTCAATGTTTGTTTCTCAAAAGGGCAGCACTTCATTATAAAATACTAAAGGTAAATATTACAATGGAAATCCCTCTTATTTATAGAAATGAGGGAAGAGCTACTCTAGGAAATCAGATGAGTAAAATTAGGAAAGTTAGGTGAGAAAAAATAGGAAACCCTAACTTTGACTAATTCAACATGTAATTCATCTTTGTGAAATTACATCTCATATTTTCGGAGTAATTACATTTGACAAAAAGACATTTAAGATGTCAAAAACTATTTAGAAGATGCACAAAGGGAAGCATAAAAAATTTCAACACTGGAGATCAAAAATATTCATGGTTCCTTCCTTTGGGCATGGAATTATTCATACTTATTCTTGGTCTCTTGTATGAACGCATCATCTGGGCCAACTATGTAATCCAAAAGGGTGTGAATTCTTGTGATTGACCTTCTAGCAGATGAATGGATTTTCTTGCACCTATGCAGATGTGTGTTCAGATTATCAATGTTCATCTATATATCACAAATTACATGTATGGAGGCTTTGGAAAAACTATCATCCTCCACTTGTTGCATAGCAACTTCGTTGTAGATTCTAGAAAGTTCACTAGCTAGAAGGAAAATCTACTTTTCATTAAGAATGTTTCCTAGCAGTTCCTTAATTCCCTTCTCCTGTATAGCATGATTTCCTTTGACATCTTCTTATGCATGGTAAGATCTTCGATAAGAGATTTTATCACATGGATACGGTGCTTGAGTGATTATATTACCTCTAAATATTTCTCCTTGTCGAGCACTAAACTGGCTTGCACCAATTTTTCAATCATTCCTTGGTTCATTTGTGACCAAAATGATAGGAATTTTTCCATCTCTTTTTTCTCTTGAAGAAGAACACCTTCCTCCTTATAAAGCTCCAATTTGAGTTGGGATATTTATGTAGCCTTCTCATTAGTAGCAACTATTACCTGTCAACCTTCTTGTATTAATTCATCAATGAAATCACACAAGGGTTTACCTTTGGAGGCAAGCTTTTCATCTTTCTATACTACTGGTTCTTCCAGGTTCTCAATAGCCATTGGCTGGATATTTCTTGAAGAGTTTGCAAGTCTCCTCAAAATAGTTGAATATTGTTTGGCCTTTTACTTATACATGTCTCGGGCTTGCTCTATTTTGTCAATCCTTCCTACCAATGCATCTAAGGCTACTTGCACATCTCATTTTTCAATTTCATTTGTAACCTTGCCAAGTTGAACTCGTGTTACATTGTAATATTTCATGTTCACATCTCCTTCTTCTTGAGCCGATATTCCAATCTCTACAAAATTTTGACCATATTTGTCAACCTGGAGCCTGGAATGTACCTTCAACTTTTTCTTCCCCTTTTCTTTTGGAGGGGCTATCTCTTCAAGATCGAGTTCCTTTGGAAAGATCATTTTCTTTTTTCTCTTCGATACTTGAGATACCAACCAAGGGGGAAGAGAGGAAGTATGAGCTTCTTGGCTGAGTGTCAACTCTTCCATCATGGTTTCTTATGTAGGAAAAAATGGTATGGTGACAATTAGAATAGTGTTCTTCATGACCGCACCAGTAGATTGGACTCCAAGTTGACCATGTAGAGATTCCTGCATGAACGTATTGAATTCAGCCTCAAAAGAAATTTCATGGGAAGGAAATAAAAAGTTGGGGATAGATGATGGAGGACTTGTCGAAATATCAACCATTTGTGTATTTGAGACTAATGGAGGATTATCAAGTACATTTGATGTTGTGGGAGGAATGGGGGCATTCATTGCATGTATGGTTGATGTAGGAATAGGTGATGTGGGAAAAGGTGGCGGTGGAGTGTTTGGATGAGGAGGTGTGGGATTAGCACTTGAATTTATGAGTGTTGATGTGTGAGGTAGATCCTCAACAACATTATTATGTGGAGAAAGGATTTTCTCTTCACCATACCCGAGTTCATGTTTATCATCTTCTTGTTCACCTTCTTGGTCCTCAGACTCTAGATCATGTAGGGAATTTTCTTACTTATCAGAGTCATCTTCTTGAGAATCTTCTTCTTTGGAATATTCTTCACTTGATTTCTTCTTTTTTAGAATCAATCTCTTTGGAAATGGGCCCTTTTCCTTTTGGGTGAGATGTTTCAAATTCTATGATTTTGGCTTCTTGAATTAACCACTTATCCTTTTTTCCAACAATGAACCTTATTCTAGGGCCTCTTCGAGAAGAAGAGGGAATAACCACTTACTTATCTTTTGTGTGGAGTTCCTGTTGTGGGTTGATTTTTACTCTAGATATTTCTCCTATTAATTGTCTTGAAGGCTTTCATCTGGAAACCATGTTTATGTAACCACTCTACAATGTTATCCAATATCGGAGAAAGTCACTCCCTGATAGAAACACACTCTTGCTTTGACCAATATATTGTAGGCAAGGGTTTCCTAGAAATCTCATATTCATCATAGGCAACATTCATGATGTCACTAGGATCTGTGAAATCCTCTAGTAGATCAGCAAAACCAAGATCCTTGATTTGCTACATGGTTAGCCTGCAATAATCCAGTTTACAGATATCTTATTAATCTTTGCAATCAACCAAGATGTCTTCAAAATAGTATTTATTCCTGTGATCCTTTTTTAAATTCTTTTTTACATTCCATAAATCAAAGTCAAATCTAGATTTATAAGTCCTTATGGTCATGACCTACATTTCTACATAGACTGATTTGGCTTTCTCAACACTACTGATGGTATACCTACCAATCATTCGTGGAAATTTGAATCTTGGTTTGTGGATCCTCATGTATTCTTTGTGAACTAAAATTAGTTGTCTGCATAACTCCATGAACACTCACTTGTCAGATGGATATCTAGGGAACATGTAGGGGCACCTAATGTAGCATCCAACCCTCATGTAAGTGAAATTTGGAAATTGTAAGAACATGAATCCAAACTTTCCTACCACCTTATAGGCCTCGTCTGAAACTCTCTTATTTTTAAGAGTTGGATCAAAGTTGTATAACAGAGGTGTGAAGAAAGAATTTGTCACCCTTCTAAAATGGTGAAGACACTCCTTTAGCTCTAGTTGATAGAAATACTTGTACATTATGAAGTGTCAGTTCCCTTTTCTAGAAATTCTTGGGAACTGTTTCATCATGGCTTCTGCATAAGACAAATAAGAATTCATATAGAGCTTCAAAGTGGTTGGTACATTTATCAGTTGCTCATGGATCTCATCAATGATTTAGGCTCCCCAATCAGTGTGATCCTTCTTTCTCTGTATGATCTAAATTTATTCATACATCCATTCATGAAAATGAGATGATTCTAGTAATCCTTTGACCCTGCTTAATAAAGTGATCATGGCTCTGACATCTTCCTTGAAGTCACTTCATGGAAGTCCTTTCGGCCATCTCAAGATAAAATGCTTGGGTTCTTTCAACCATTGACTATTTATCAAGTTCTTAGCTTTATTGGGATCTAATTCATGAAATTCCTGAGCCTACTGAATAGACATCCCTATGTATTATTCCATGTGTGGAACTCTGAAAAAATTATCAAAGAACTCGAGGTCAAGTATCATAATCACTTGTCCCAACGATTCTATCACACTTCTTCTCTCCTTGATGTAATGGGATGTAACTTTGAGGATGAACTATGTGTTGTGTGTAGAGGTCTGGAACATACACACCAGATTTAAATTGCTATGTATGATGGCTCTTAGGGAGTCTTCAGGAGGATTTTTCTCAATCATTTTCACAAATTCTTTGAGGTCCTAATGACTGATCTCAATGTCTTTTATCTCATATACCTTGGAGAGAACCACTATAGCTGGGTAAACACCTTGATACTTGTATTTCATGTTGCCTTCTTTTTTGGAAGACAATGGAGGTATCTTCATAGTCATCTAGAAACAACTTTATCCAAGAGGTCACCTTGTGGATCACGTGATGAATTTGGGAAGAATTTGCAAAGATGGTGAATCAATAAATGTTAGAAAAGAAATCAACATTGGCAAGTGTGAAGCAAAAAAATGATGTATAGCAAGCATAAATAGAGAAAATAGGCATGAAAAATGATGCAGGAGTGGAGAAACGAGTTCTAGAGTGAAAACGAAGTAGTTGGAAATTTTCCAAGTCAAAAACTTCCAAAAGTGTAGGAGCACTGAAAATAAGTGCTCCTACACTTGGAGGGGTGACTTTCAGGTGTAAGGGTGCTAAAAATTAGCACCCTTGCACTTGCTTTTTAGATTTTAGTGAAAATTGTCAAGGTGCTAAAAATTAGCACCCTTGCCCTTGGTCTCAATAGTTAGTGAAATCTATGAAGTGCATAGGTGGGTATTTTCAGTGCCTTGTCACCTGGGAAAAATGAACTTCATGTAGGAGCGGTGATATTCACCGCTCCTACATTGGGACTCGATGTTTGGAAAACTTCAAGCATAATGATGTGAAAAAACAATGACTCAACATAGTTGAGTAAGAAGTGATGAAAACATCAATGTTTTCGCAGATGCATAGATGGTAGATTTCGACGCTTTGGAAAAGAATGTTTGGAGGATGAAAATCATGCACAAGACAAAGAGAATTATGAGGGGAAGAAGAGAAGAACATCTTTCCCAAAGCTAGGGCACGAATATAAAGAGAATGCATGACACAAAGAAGGCGCGTGACTTAGAGCTTAAGCTGGCTAAAAATAATGCATGACACAAACCAGCTTAAACACAAAAATTTAGATAAGGGAGAATAAAAATTAGAATGTGTTTCATCACAAAAAAAAGAATGGAAAGAAATAAGACGTAGTAAAAAGGAAGAATGACATACATGGAATGAAAAATGGAAACCCTATTTTGAAATGTTGGAAGAAAATTTCCAAAACACGGTTTGGAAAAGCAAATAAATCGCCCAACATGATGAGGAGGAGAGAAATACAAGATAAAATGAAGTTGATTTGATCCTAAATGACTTAAAATTCACTTTTCAAACCTCAACAATGAAATCAAAGTGGCACATTAATTAAGGCACTTTTCATGGCAAAACTGAGAAAAGTGTAGTCAGGTCAAAAATCATTGCCCATGACCTAAAATGGATAAGTATGGAGCTTGGTGTAAGGGAACTAAAAATCAGCACCCTTGCACCAAGCTGAATTTTGACTTAAGTGCATAGGTGCTAAAAAATCCCGCCTTTTCACTTTTTATACTTAGTTAAATTTCTTCAAAATGTTAGAGTACTTTTTTCTGGAGCTTTTGTATTTTTTCAGAATTTCACTAAGTATAAACAATGAGAGTTCATGAAGATACTCATTTCAAAGGTCTTCACTAGATTAACGTGATGGAACTTGATTTTCTATTCTATAAGTTTTGTTTGATCATGCCTCTATTTCTGGTTCTACATGATATTTGAGAAAAGCCTATGGTTGGGGTTTTACATTTGTTCTCATGTATTTATGCAAAACCCTAGTGTCTATCTTATACCATGGCTAGGATCTATTGGTTTGTTACTTTTGGAGGAGGGTTTTAAGAATAACTTATACACCATTAATTCATCTAGGTTTGGCCCCCTTTTTTGATCCATCATTTTATTTATTTTGCTAGACTTTATTATTTCCCTAAGTCTAGGTTGGCCCCGTACTCCCTCTTTTAAAAAAAACCTATATCATCATTTGTCGTCGACCTAGTAATGTCCCCTCTTTTTTTAAAAATGTTTTATACTTTGTAGAGGGATAAATTTTCATGACTGTTGTTGAATCGCTATTTGATCTCATTCATTCCCGACTATCTCGTGATGACCCCACCACACATTTTTGAATGATCGCGATATCATGGGAGAGCATCACATGGATTTCCTTAGCGACATAGAATGTGGTGGGCCATTTTTGCACAGTGAATGGTCGTGTTAGATTAATTTGAAGGCAGCCATTCGATGATCTAGCCAAAGTCAAAGATCAACGAATAATAATTGAATCTACATCAAATGTGATTGGAGCCATTGGTGGAGTCTGCGAGTGAGCTTTAATGGAAGACAAGATGTTTTCTAGCATAATTTAATTGAAATAAAGTGGTTATTTTCTTATTCTAGTGTATCAAAAAGAATTCTGTAATGTCCCTCAATTGGACTTGCCCTAAAATTTGTTTATCTGCCATAAAATTTGCTTGTTGATTAGGTTTAGGGTTTCTTCTTTCCAAAAGAATGTCCTTTTAATATGATAATCCTAGATTGGAAGTTGTATTCATCACATTAACAACATACTTGTTAGCATTAATATATAGATATCCAAAATCAGACATAATCATAAATACAAATTGATAAACATAAGAAGAGTCACTCAGCCCATCAAGAGAGTAGAATCCCTAAGGGCCTATGGTCTACCACTTTCCAATGCCCAACCTGTATCTCAGGCCTGTGGGGCATAATTCCAAGGTGGGACCCTCACCCCTCCATGACCCAACCCTTGCAATGGGCCTATGGGGTAGAACCTGGGTGAGGTTTTTAGACGAACCACTTAAGTTATGACTTGGCTCTCTTGGTGGGATTATAAACACAATTCAGACAATCGATATGCAATCATTAGTACTTCATTTGTATTTACACATATTATGCAATAAGAGTATTTAATATGATCAAACAATTCCTTGAATCCTAATATGAAGGTATATCAGAATACAAAACTAAACTAAGCAATATTCATGTTTACATGTTCATTTGCAATTCATCATATCTTGTAAGTCCAATATTAGCATAAATCAAATACAAATGCAAATTAATCATCATTAAAGCCATATCTATAGAAGATAAACCATTTGGCCTCGCATTCATCAAAGACTACACAGTTCGCCTAAGTTCAATGCAAATTTCTAGTATAATGAGTCTATTTCCAAATTCGATATGAAGACGGCATGGATCTCACACATCAGAGGGGACTATGTGCATTCCAATGAATAAAGCATATCAATTAATTTTAATAATACATAGAATGGTTGGGCATACAAGGTTCATGCAACATTGTTATGTCAAATTGAGGACAACTAAATATTAAAGCTAAGTGAGTAGTCTCACCTAATTGGCTATGTCTTCCCATGACTCTTTATTCCTTAATCGTCTTCCTTCAACCTTATACTGGATTGATCATAGGATGAGGACAAAATATGCATAATCTACTTATGTTTATATTAAAGAGCCATCATTATTTATAAGTCTTATTAATTTTTGCAAGTATCATTATTGTATATTCACCAATGATTCCCTTATCTACTTACCCATATATATATAATTATTCTTTTACTTATATCCATTAGTATTCCTATATATATATAATTATTCTTTCCTTATTCATATATAATCTTTATACATTGATAATGATATTATTCATTATAAGATTTATCTATATCTATGCATATATACTTGTATGCCTATTAAATAATATATATATATATATTAAATGACTCTATATTCCAATGCAAAGCAATCATTGTTGCTGCTGTTTTGTTTCTCCATGTGTTTCCCTCTTCCTTATTTTCCTTCCTTCTATTTATACCATTCAAGGTAGGTGACTCATGGGGGGAATGTATTGTTTGGTGAAAGAGGTGACTTTTCATAAAATATATCCCTTTGTTAGATTTAATTGCTACCCTTAAAGACTTATTATCACAATAATATTTATTTTTGAAAATAATATATTATTACTATAATTATGACATTTCAGATCATATACTTATTTTATTATTTTATTTTGATGTTTTATTGAACATATTTTAATATTAAAGCATAATAATAAAACCAATTTCCTAATAGCTTATTATTATTTTATTCTAATGTATTACAATCTTTGATGTGTAATGATTATAATATTTATTTATTATTATTATTTTAGATATTAAGTTATTTAATACTAGAATGTAATAACAATAATTTGCCTATATATTATTATTATATTTGTTATTTATATATGTTTATATTGATATGGTACACATTTATTTTATATTTAATCTTAATATTTCTATTTATTTTATTTATTAATTTATTAGTATTTTAACACTTGGTCTTTATGGTATTTGCTAATTTGGGGACATGACAGGCCTCCCTGCCCAAGATTGCTTGCTCTCAAGCAATCATGATCTAAGATGTGTGATTTTAAGATGTTTCTTGTGGTGATGCTATTATCTTTGATAGGAGTTGGAAGTTCTAACCCAAGTGAAGGTTACTCTGGTTATGAGGATAATGTATTGACTAATATTCTTAAATTCTACTATTTCTCCATAACTCCCAGAAGCAACAAGTTAGGGTTTGTGACTTAGTACAACTTAAAACCACATGAATAAAAAATTAAAGCAAACACCCAAGTAACTCAACCAAGCAGGCAAGTAGTTCAATAGGCAAACAAGTAGCTCAAGCAGCCAACCAACCAACTCAAGCATACAAGTAAGTAGCTCAAGCACACAAGTAGGTAGCTCAAGCACATAGGAAGTTAGCTCAAGCACAGAGGAAAGTAGCTCAAGCACATAGGTAGCTCAAGAAAACAAGCAGCCAACTCAAGCAAGTAGGCAAGTAGCTCAAGTAGACAAGTAGGTAGCTCAAGCATTCAAGCAAGTAGCTCAAGCAAGTAGCCAACTAGCTCAAGTAGACAAGTAGGTAGCTCAAGCAAGTAGGCAACTAGCTCAAGTAGCCAAGCAAGTAGCTCAAGCATGCAAGCAACCAACTCAAGCAAGTAGGCAACCAACTCAAGCACGCAAGTAAGTAGCTCAAGCAGGCAAGCAACTAGCTCAAGAAAGTAGGCAACCAGCTCAAGCAAGTAGGAAAGTAGGTCAAACAAGTAGCCAACCAGCTCAAGCAAGTAGGTAACTAGCTCAAGCATGTGAGCAACTGGTTCAAGCAAGTAGGAAACCAGCTCAAGCAAGTAGGCAAGTAGCTCAAGCACACACAGGATGGCAGGAAAGATGCTCTGATACCACTGTAATGTCCCTCAACCGAACTTGCCCTAAAATCCGTTTATCTGCCATAGAATTTGCTTGTTGATTAGGTTTAGGGTTTCTTCTTTCCAAAAGAATGTCCTTTTAAAACGATAACCCTAGATTGGAAGCTGTATTCATCACATTAACAGCATACTTGTTAACATTAATATATAGATATCCAAAATCATACATAATCATAAATACAAATTGATAAACATAAGAAGTCACTCAGCCCATCAGGAGAGGAGAATTCCTAAGGGCCTACGGTCTACCACCTTCCAATGCCCAACCCGTATCTCAGGCCTATGGGGCAGAATGCCTAGGTGGAACCCTCACCCCTCCATGACCCAACCCTTGCAATGGGCCTATGGGG
>CM021102.1:646824314-646948925 GCA_007115665.2 Sequoiadendron giganteum
TATTTTCACTTCATCATCTTCATATAGGAAGCCATATTACTATTGTTTGAAATAAGTGTGTCAATGTTGTAATTTTTTTGCACCATGATACCTTCCCTAGTAGGAGAGTGAAAAAATAGATGTTCATGATATTCATAGGTGGGTTCTTCTAAAATAACTTCATCACAAGTAATGGGGTTATCAATGGTAGGGTTTTCTTGTTTATCAATGATGGTATTTTATTTTTTGATTAATTTTCTCCTTAGGGGAAGATGGAAAGATAGGATTCTCATGAATTCCATTGATTGGATGTTGTAACACCTTAATATCTTCTTTGCCAATAGGAGAGATATTAGGAGAGGAGGAAAAAATTTTGCTGTCCATAATTTCATCCTTTTTCTCTAAGGTCTCATTCTCTTGTGACATAATATCTACCCTAGTAGGAGATATTTTAGGAAAGTGACAAACAAGAGGTTCATAACATTTCATTGTTAGATGTTGTAAAGTAGCTTCATCACAAATACGAGAGGCATCAAGAGAAGAGAAACTATGAGTTTCATGTTCACCAATGATTGGAATTTTTTGTTCAAATAGGTCTTCTCAAATGGTAGGGACGTCGGGAAAGGGAGGAACAAGATTCTCATGAGTCTCAATAAGGATATTTTCTAACACTAAACTATCATCTTCACGTTTAGAAGAAATATTAGGAGAAGGAAAGGTTTGATTGTCATGATTATCTATAATTATATTCCCATGTCCTATAATGTATTCCCAAGTAGGAGAGGTAGGATTTTCATAGATCTCAAATATTTGATCTCTTAATATCAACATATCCTCCACAAAAATGTTTTTGTCATGATCATTCACTATTGTATCCTTATTCACTAAAGAATTCTCACAAGTAGGGGAGGTGTTGGGAGATGAATGAGGACTAGGTAAAGAAGTGTCCATGATCTCAGCTTCATGTGTCATAATATATTTCCAAGGGGGAAGACAAATAGGAATTTTGTGGCTCTCAATTATTGTATCTCCTATAACCAAGACACCTTCGTCGCTAGTAGGAGAGATATTGAGAGAAGACCAATTATGATTTCCATGATTGTCAATGTTTGCATGGAATCTTGTGTCAAATATTTAGTGGATGATCTAGGTGAGATGAAGTCATCAAGGGATTAATCTAACATGTAAAATTCATCTCTACTAAAGTTTTTAAATGATATGCTTTCTCTAAGGTTGACCATTTTTTGTTTGTTTCTTTTGATGTTTTTAGTTTTTAGTTTTTTTTTTTTTTTGATGAATGTTGAATGTAATATAAGCTATTTGAACTATGAACTAATGCTGAAATTGAAAAGTGAAAGAATATAATTCTATCCACAATTCCAATGAATGTAAATTATGATAATTCTAATGATTTAAATGTAATATAAAGTATCCAAACTAAAATAGAAAAGTTTTAATAGAAAACATAAGCTTAAAAACAAGGAATTTAATTCTACAAAATGAAATTCATAATTTTCACTAGGACTTATTCGCCCAAGGTGGCGAATGAGTCCCAGTATGGATTTTTTTCAAACAATTTAAAAAATTTAATTGAATTTTTTGTTTTTATATTGTATGTGTTGGGTAAAAATTATGTAATCAACTTTTCAACAGGCTACACAACCTAGATTTCAACCACAATTGTGTGAGATCTAATCTCTCATCTCAGAAAGGGGAGGCACCCTTCTTACTTATTTTATATGATAAATAAAAATAACTAAATATTCACAAGATGTACACTAAAACTACGAAATGGGAGGTGTGTGTTACATTCATGCTTCTCTCTTTTTTCAGAGAAGATGTTTTACAATGCTTCATAGTTTGATAATTTTGATTCAAAGCAACCTTAAACTAAAAACAAGCAGTAATTAAGATAACTCTATATTGTTAAAGTAAAGTGTAGAGGTACCAGATATGATAATAATAACAATAAAAATAAATAGGAAAGCTCATGAACAGACAAATTCATTCTGTAGCTTTTTCACTAATTGATCTAAGACATATGTACCATTTTAAATATTACAAGCACAAAGTCTTCTCGATATAAAAAATCCATAAACAACATGAATGATTACAAGAACAAAGTCTTCTAGATCATTCAACAATATTATCCAAACATAAATATAAATCCAAATAAAGAATGCAATACAAAGTTTACATAAATTTACTTGAAGCCCTTAAAATATCATATACTAATCACCACCAATATAATCAAACCAAAATATTATCAATCCCAACACAAAGTATGGTATGCAATCCTCTTCTTTATTGATCAGATTTACACAAAATTGAACACAAAGTCTCAATGTTTGTTTCTCAAAAGGGCAACACTTCGTTGAAAAATACTAAAGGTAAATATTACAATGAAAATCCCTCTTATTTATAGAAAAGAGGGAAGAGCTAATATAGGAAATTAGTTGAGTGAAATTAAGAAAGTTAGGTGAGAAGAAATAGGAAACCCTAACTTTGAATAACTCAACAGATAGTTCATCTCTGTGAAATGACATCTCATATTTTTGGTGTAACTACATTTGACAAAAAGACATTTAAGATGTTAGAAACTATCTAGAAGATTGATAAAGGGAAGCATAAAAAAATTCAACATTGGAAATCAAAAATCTTCATGGTTTCTTGCTTTAGGTGTGGGATTATTCATACTTCTTCTTGGTCTCCTGTATGAGTGCATCATCTGGGCCGACTATGTAATCCACAAGGGTGTGAATTCTTGTGATTGACCTTCTAGTGGATGTGGATTTTCTTGCACCTATGAAGATGTGTGTTAATATTATCAATGGTCAGCCATATATCACAAATGAAATGTATGGAGGCTTTGGAAAAGCTATCATCCTCCAATTTTTGCATAATGACTTCTTTGTAGATTCTAGAAAGTTCATTGGTTGGAAGGAAAATCTAGTTTTCATCAAGAAGGTTTCTTGGCAGCTCCTTGATTCCCTTCTCCAGTATAGCACAATGTCCTTTGACATATTCTTGTAGATAATGAAGATTATTGATAAGAGATTTGATCACACGAATATGATGTTTGAGTGATTCTCTTACCTCTATATATTTCTCCTTGTTGGGAATTACCCCGACTTGCACCAATTTGTTGAGATTTTCCTATTTTATCTGTGACCAAAATTATAGGCATTTTTCCATCTCTTTTTTTATCTTGAAGAAGAACACCTTCCTCTTTATCAAGCTCCAATTTGAGCTAGGCTATTTGTGTAACCTTCTCATCAGTAAAAACTATTACCTATGAACCATCTTGGATTAATTAATCAATGAAATCACACAAGGATTTATCTTTCAAGGTAAGATTTTCAACTTTATGTACTACTGGTTCTTCCAGGTTTTCAATAGCCATGGGCTGCATATTTCTTGAATAGCTTTCGAGTCTCCTCAGAATAGCTCCATACTATTCATCCTTTTTCTTATATATGTCTGGGGCTTGCTCCATTTTGTCAAGCCTTCTTTCCAACACATCCAAGACTACTTGTGCATCTCCATTTGCACTTTCATTCATAACCTTTCCAAGTAAAACTCTTGTTACAATGTAATATTCCATGTTCACATATCCTTCTTCTTGAGGCGAAATTCCAATCTCTACAAAATTTTGACTAGATTTGTCATCCTGGAGCCTGGAATGTACCGTCACCTCTTTCTCCCCCTTGGCTTTTGGAGGGGCTATCTCTTCAAGATCAAGTTCCTCTAGAGATATCATTTGTTATTTTCTCTTTGATACTTGAGATACCAACCAAGGGGGAAGAGAGGAAGTATGGGATTCTTGTCTAACTGTCAACTATTCTATCACGGTTGCTTCTGCAAGAACAACTGGTATGGTGACAATTGGAATAGTGTTTGTCATGACTGTACTAGTAGATTGCACTCCAATTTTACCATGTAAATACTTTTTGCATGAACCTACTGAATTCAGCCTTGGAAGTAATTTCATAGGAAGGAGATGACAAGTTGGGGATGGATGATGGAGGACTTGTCAAAAAATCAACCATTTGTGTATTTGAGACTGATGTAGGAGTATCAAGTATGGTTGATGTAATGGGAGGAATGGGGACATTCACTGCATGTATGGTTGTTGTAGGAAGAGGTGATGTGGGAAAAGGTGGTGGGGGAGTGTTTGGATTAGGAGGTGTGCGAGGAACATTTGAAGTTATGGGTGGTGACATGTGAGGTAGGTTCTCAACAAAATTATTGTGTGGAGAAAGGATTTTCTCTTCACCATACCTGAGTTCCTATTTATCACATTCTTGTTCACCTTCTTTACCCTCAGACTCTGGTTCATGTAGGGAATCTTCTTCCTCATCAGAGTCATGTTCTTGAGAATCTTCATCTTTGGAAGATTATTCAATTGAATTTTCTTCTTCTTTGGAATCAATCTCTTCAAAAATAGGCCCTTTTCCTTTTGGGAAAGATGTTTCAAATTCCATGGTTTGTGCTTCTTGAATTATCCGCATATCCATTTTTCGAATAGTGAAATTTATTATAGGGCGTCTTTCGCAAGAAGAGGGAATAATCGTCTGCTTATCTTTTGTGTGGAGTTCTTGTTGCGAGTTGATTTCTACTCTAGGTATTTCTCCTTCTGACTTTGTCTTGAAGGCTTTCATTTGGAAACCATGTTTGTGTAAACACTCTGCAATGCTAGCCAATATGGGAGAAAGTATCTCCTTGATAGAAACACACTCCTTCTTTGGTCACTGTTTAGTAGGAAAGGGTTTCCTATAAATCCCATCTTCATCATAGGAAACATTCATGATGTCACTAGGATCTGTGAAATCCTCTGGTAGATCATAAACACCAAGATCCTTGATCTATTGCACGGTTAGCCTACAATAATCCATTTTATGGATATCTTCTTCATCTATACAATCAACCCAGATGTCTTCAAAATGGTATTTTTGCCTGTGATCCTTTCTTAGCCTATTTTTTACATTCCTAAAATCAAAGTCAAATATGGATCTATAAGTCTTTATGGTCATCAACTACATTTCTGCATAGACTGATTTGGCTTTCTACACACTATTCATGGTATACGTGCCAATCATTGTGGAAATTTGAATCCCATTTTGTGGATCCTCATGTGTTTGTTGTGAACTGAAACTAGATATCTACATAACTGCATGAGCACCCACTTGTCGGATGGATATCTGGGCAACATGTAGGGGCACCCAGTGTAGCATCCGACCCTCATGTAAGTGAAAGTTGGAAATTGTAAGAACATGCATCCAACCTTTCTTACCACCTAAAAGGCCTCATTTGACACTCTTTTATTTTTGAGAGTTGGATCAAATTTGTATAGCAGACGTGCAAATAAAGCATCTGTAACCCTTCTAAAATGGTGAAGACTCTCTTTTAGCTGCAATATACTTGTACATTGATACGAATTGTCAGTTCCCTTTTATAGAAATTTATGGGAACTGTTTCATCATAGATGCTACATAAACCAAATAAAAAGTCATATAGAACTTCAAAGTGGTTGGTACATTTATCAGCTACTCATGGATCTCATCGCTGATTTGGGTTCCACAATCAATGTGAGCCTTGTTTCTCTTTATGATCTAATTGTATTCATACATCCATTCATGAAAATGAGATGATTCTGGTAAGCCTTTGACCCTATTTAATAGAGTGATCATGTCTCTGACATCTTCCTTGAAGTCACTTCATGGAAGTCCTTTTGACCATCTCGAGATAGTATGCCTAGGTTCTTTCAACCATTGACTATTTATCAAGTTCTTGGCTTTATTGGGATCTAAGTCATAGACTTCCCAAGCCTATTGAATAGACATCTCTATGTATTGTTCCATGTGTGGAAGTCTGAAAAAAATATCAAAGAACTTGTGGTCAAGTCTCATAATCACCTATCTCGAGGAGTCTATCACACTTCTACTTTCCCTTATGTAATGGGATGCAACTTGTAGGATGAATTCTATGTTGTGTGCAAAATTCATGAATATAGACACCATATGTAGATTACTGTGTATGATGGCTCTTAGGGAGTCTTCAAGAGCCTTTTTCTCAATCATTCTCACAAATTCTTCGAGGTCTTGATGATCAATCTTAGTGTCTTTTATCTCATCTACCTTGGAGAGAACCACTGTAGGTGGGAAAACACCTTGATACTTGTATTTTTCATCTTGCCTCTTTTTTGGAAGATGATGGAGGTGTCTTCACAGTCATCTAGAAACATCTAGCTCCAAGAGGTCACCTTGTGGATCACTTGATGAATCTGGGAAGATGCTGCAAAGATAGTTAATCAACAAAAATTAGTAGAAAAATTAGCACTGGAAAGCATGAAGTGAGAAAACGATGTTGAGAAAGCATGAACAGAGAAAATAGGCATGAAAAATGATGTGGGAGTGGAGAAACGGGGTCCAGAACAAAAATGGAGATTTGGAAATTTTGTAAGGTAAAAAGTATCAAAAATAAGGGCGCTGAAAATCAGCACCCTTGCACTTGATTTGTAGAGTTCAGTGAAGAGTGTCATGGCACTAAAAATCAATGCCCTAGCCCTTGGTCTCAACACTTAGTGAAATTTGTGAAGTGCATAGGCAGGTAATTTTAGTGTCTTGTCACCTGGGAAAAATGAAACTTCATGTAGGAGCAGTGATTTTCACCGCTTCTACACTCAGACTCAATGTTTTGAAAATGTCAAGTGTAATGACGTGAAAAACAATGCCTCAACATAGCTGAGTAAGAAGTGATGAAAACTTCAACATTTTATCAGATGCATAGATGGTATATTTTGACGCTTTGGAAAAGCACTTTTGGAGGATGAAAAGCATGCACAAGGCAAAGAGAATAATTAGGGGAAGAAGAGAAAAATAGTTTTTCCAAAGCTAGGGAATGAAAAGAAAGAGAACGCATGACACAAAGAAGGCATGTGACACAGAGATTAAGTTGAGTTAAAAGAACGCATGACACAAAATAGCTTAAACACAAACATTTAGATAAGGGAGAATAAAATTAGAATGTGTTTCATCTCAGAAAAAATAATGGAGAGAAATAATACATGGTAAAAAGGAAGAGTGACATACTTAGAACGAAAAATGGAAACACTATTTCAAAATGTTGGAAGAAAATATCCAAAATGCATTTTGGAAAATAAAAGAAATCACCTAGCACAATGAGGAGGGGAGAAAGACAAGATAAAATTAATTTGAGTTGATCCTAAATGGATTAAAAGACACTTTTAAAACCTCAACAATGAACTCCAAGTCACGCATTAATTGAGGAACTTTTCATGGTGAAACTGGGAAAAGTTTAGTCGGGTCAAAAATCACTTCCTAGGACCTAAAATGGCTAAGTATAGAACTTGGTGTAAGGGCTCTAAAAATCAGTGTCCTTGCACCAAGCTGAATTTTTAATTAAGTGCATAGGCGTTGAAAACCCTACCTTTTCACTTTTTATACTTAGTCAAATTTCTTCAAAATGTTAGAGCGCTTTTTTCTGAAGCTTTTGCATTTTTCACAATTTCACTAAGTATAAACAATGAGATTTTGTGAAGATACTCATTTCAAAGGCCTTCACTAGAAAAACGCAGAGGGATGTTCAAATAGAATATTTGAGACTTTGGAACACACTTTGAGGTGGATTGAAATATCACCTCATTTTGCATGCTTGAACATCATGAGCCTATGAAATATACAAGTTTCGTAGGGGGTTATTCGTGGAACGAGCGTTGATATATTCCATGATAACAACTGTCTCTTGTTGGGATCTTCCTTCAACCATTATTTAAAATGAATTAAGGGAGAATAAATCTAGAATTAAAGTTCCTTTATCCATCCATTGGGCTTGGAGTCAAGCGACAATGACGCAACTTAAAACAAAAAGATACAAAGGACTAAAAATAAAAATATTTACATTTGAAATGCTAGTTACATTACTGTGTAAAGTGTTTGAGGTGTTTTCCACTATGAGGAAGGGTGAACGACATTCCATCTCCATATTCTAGTAGTAAATTGTTCTCACCATGTAGCTGGTAAACATGGAAAGGTCTTGTCCACAGTGAGTCAAATTTTATGTGCATACCTTTTGGTTCTCTTTGTTTGTCCCATAGGAGAACAAGATCACCAATTTGAAAATCTCAAGACTTGGCTTTATTTTTGAAAATTTTCTTTACTTTGTCCTAGTGTTCTTCTATGTGGTCATCCACTTGAACTCGCTACTATTCCAATTCAGAGAGATACATCACATGCTTATCAACAGAATTATCAAAAGTCTCATCATCAATGGCCTTAGCCAATTTGAGGGTTGGAAGTTCCAAGGTTATAGGAATATCGACATTCAGCTAGTACAAGAGTTGAAAGGGAGACATATAAATTTCCTTCTTCCCACAAAATCATCATATAAAGCCTTGTGCCACAAACGTTGATTCTTGTCTACCAACCTATGGATGATTACACCATATTTTTGTTGCTTGATTTGGCTTGGCCATTACCTTGTGGTTAAAATTCAGAAGAATGTGACAAGGTTATTTCATGTTCAAAAAATAACTCAGTGATCTCATTTGATGAGAAGGTAGAAGCATTGTTAGCAACTATTTTTTTTAGCATGCCACACCTAGAAATGATGTTTTCCTCTAAGAAACTGCACACCACTTCAGAAATAGCATGCTTAGTAGGAATTGCTTCCACCCACTTGGTGAAATAGTCAGTTGTAGTTACGATGTAGATGTGTCCTACACTTGATGATGGATTAACTGCACCAATGAAGTCAATTCCCCACTACTGGAAAGGTTCTTGAATCACAACGAGTTTTAATGGCAAAGCTGCCAACTTAGGCCTAGCAATGAACTCTTGACACAACTCACACTTATGAACCCAAGAGTATGCATCTTGAAAGAGTTTGGGAGAATATTACTTCACTGTCAAAATATGGTGAGCAGTCACTGGTGCCAAGAAATTTCCTCCACATGCCAAATCATGGTATGAATTCAACAATTTTTGTTGTTCTTTATCAACACATTGTAGAAAAGTCCCATCTGCTGCATGCTTGTATAAACTATTGTCGCATAAGATGAAATTTTCTAATTTTAACTTGATGGTTCTTTTTTCTTTTGAGGTCAAATGATTAGGACATTCCCCATCTATGAGGAAATGGGTGATGTTGTAATACTATTCAACATTGGTGTTGATGAACAACACCGTGGGAAGTTCACTTGAATCTACTTCTTTTTCTGAAGCTTCTTCATTTTTTGAAACTTCTTCATCACGATTATTTTCAGCAATAAGCTGACATAGTACACATCCTTGTATCATCTTGGTGGGTTTTATTTCCATTTCATATTCTTGAATCTTGGCAACCCAATTGCCTCTTTTCATCCCGAACTCCTATTGTGTTAATATGGACTTAACAGTTGAATCTGGGACTAGAACTTTTACATGACTATTTAGAATGTAGAACTAAAAGTGTTTAACAAACTTAACAATGAAGGCATATTTTTCCATCTAGGATTATTTCAATTCATAATTATTAAGAGGGGAACTAATAAATGCAATTAGCAATTCAAAGCCCTCATTATTTTCTTATACCAGAATCACCGAAAGTGTATGCTCGAAAGCATAACTGTACATGATGAATTATTTGGTGTAGTTAGGACACACCAACACTGGTGCATGAGAAATGTCCTCCTTGATGTTATTGAACACAACCTTCCCTTTTTTTGTCCAGTGAAAAGTAGTATTTCCTATCATCATATTAACAATATGACGAGCATTCTCTATAAAATCTGAAAGGAACCTTCACAAAAAATTCACCTTGCCAAAGAAGGAATGAACAAACTTCTTGCTTGACAACAAGGTGAGAGATTTGATATTGTTGAATCTTTCTGAGTCAATCTTGATTAATTCAATGGAAACTACGTGACCAAGAACTTTTCCTTCTATGACTCCAAAAATTGACTTTTTGGGGTTTAGGGAAATACCATGTCGTTGGCATCTCTCCAAGATCTTCCTTAGATGATAGCAGTGTTGATGATTTTTTTGGAGAACACCATGAGATCATTGAGATACACCATAATAAAATTTCCCATCACATCACAAAACGCTAAGCCTATAGCTCATTCGAATGTGGTGCCAAAATTTATAAAGCCAAAAGGAATTTTATTGTAAAAAAGGTACCCCATGGTGTTGTGAAAGATATCTTGTGTTGATTGCTTGAAGTAACTTCAATCTGATTATAATCAAAGAACCCATCCAACATGCACATCATCTTAGATTCAATCAAATTTTGTAAAACTTGGTCCATCACAGGGAGAGGGTAATTATCCTTGAGTGAAGGTTGGTTGAGGTCTCTAAAATCCACACAAATACAAATCTCACAATTTTTCTTATGAATGGGAACGATATTTTCTATCCATGTTGAATGATGGATGGGAAATATTATCTGCATGTTCAACATTTTTTGGACTTTTGCATGGATTTTCCAAAAAATATTTGAATTGTATTACCTATGTTTTTGCTTAAAAGGAAAAGCTCCAACCTTAAGGGGAATGTCATGTTAAACCTCTTTTGGTCAGAAGGATTTCAGATCTTCATACGAATATGCTAATACATCAATATAATCTTACAATGACATAGTGAACTACTTCCTCTCTTCGATCATGCAAATTTTTCCAATTCTCACCATCTTAGCATCACTTTCAGTTCCCAAGTTGATTTGTTCAACCTCATTGGACGAATTGGAGTCCGCAAGTTGCTTCTTGATGTAGTGATCATGCTTGTCAAAAAAAATCTCTAGAGATATCAATCCTTTGGGAATTTTGTTCCCTTTGAGTTGCAAGAATTCTTCACCTGTGACTAGCTCCATAGTAGACACGGATTCTTGAGGAGGAGAATCGGTTCCTTCAAAGTACAGTTCATTGAAATTTTCTTCCTTTTCTAAGAAGGCCACAATTTGAAGATCATTATTGAAGATCTACCAGTTCTCCGAATTATCAAGAACAATTGGGCAGAAAACTAACTTGATGGTGTAGGTAGAGTCTTGAAAGTCTTTATGTGGGATTAGGAGAATGGTTGAGACTGCTAAGGAATCAGTCCTATCATTGTATTCCCTTGGAACCACAGATATATCGAAGGCCTCAAATTATTCAATGCAATCCCAAACGAGATTGTGATAATTTCTAAGCCTGTCATTTATAGTCTGATAAATATTCCTTACCTGACATACTATTAGCTCAACATCACCTTGTGCATGAATATTTTTAATACCCTTCTTGCGCACAACTTGCATTCCCAACAACAAGGCTTCATACTCGATAGTGTTATTGGTGTTATCAAATTGCAATTTGAAATAAAAAGGGAAAAGTTTCCCATTGGGGGAAACAAAAACCATTCCCGCTCTAGAACCGGTGAAGAACAACTATCATCAAACTCTAGTAACCAAACATTGTTTGGATCACCAAGGCTGATGGTGTAAAAATCTATAGCCTCGTCATCCGATGAAGCTTCAAGATCCAATGTTGATGAATCATTTGGCGATGACTCATTTGTTATTGAAAGAGATTGAAAAATCTCCAACTCATGCCTTGTTGAAGATTCACCAACCTCTTGTGTTTTTAGATAGTAAATTCCCATGTCTGAAGACTCGAACAAGATCTGGGCTCTTGGATCATCTAATTGGGTTACTGAAAACTTTGCTTCCTTTTCAAGAATCAATTTTTGCATCATGCCTTTCACCGGTATTTTGGCTTCAGACATGTCCATTCTTAGTTCTCCCCCAACATCCCTAAAAAAAATTCATCTGAGGAGGATTCCGTAAGATGCTGGCACATCGACTACTAGAACTATCATCTTTATCTTTTTTCTTAGGGTATGTAGCAAATGCATACTGTGCATCCTTGATGTGGTCGATCAAGGTCAATTTTTTATTTTCTATGAAGAAGGAATGGCTGAAATTTTTGGTCATATCTAAACCTAAGGCACTAGCTACCTTGGTGCTCATCAAATTATTAGATGCACCAAAATCTATAACACAGTTACGTATTTTGAAATTGTTGACAAGTAGGGAGATGAAAAATAGATCAATGTGTTCAGAGGCTATTGGAGGATTTAACACAAGATTACTCTGTGGCGTTTTAGGCTTAGGAGGAATAGGAACATTAGGAGGTGAATCTTGACACTAGGTAATTCCTTGGTCTTTAATGAACTTTTCGAGCCTATCAAATTGGTCAGGATTAGCTTTGAGGTATTCATCTTGAGACATCTAGACCTTGGTTCTCTAGAAATGGTCGATGATGTTGAAAGCCTAGAAAGTGTTTTGTAAATGGGAAGTAGTAACTTCACTAATTGGTTTGATAAAAGGAATATTGGTCTTTGGAATGAGAGGATTAGATTTAGGAACAATAGGATTTGATGAAGGGGGATGAGGTGCACCTACTTGTGGATGTGTTGCTTTCTTAGGTTGCCAAGGGAGAGGAGAACCTCTTTTTGCAATTGTGACTGGTGGCCTCTCTTTTTTAGGTGGAGCAATAACTTCAGCTTTGTCAAGTTGATTATGTTGGTACCGCATGAAAATAAATTATGTATCCATCAATAAGTCATCTTCATAATCTGCTTCTACTATCTGTAAGTAGCCAATATTGGAGTCACCAGTCGATTCCATTTCTTCATCTTGGAAGAGGTCAAAATTTTCTTCTTTAGGATAATCTAGTTGTGTATAGTTTTCTTGTTCAGCCTCATAGTATCCTACAACAATGTTATTAGGTGGAGCTTCGAGTGTAAGCCTACCTTGTGGTGTTGGAAGGAGGTTTTGATTCCTATTTTTGGCATAGTTGGGGAAGGTCCTTCTTGGGATGTCCTTGTAGGTGTTGTTATTAGAGACTTCCTTTTTCAAAGCCAAGACTTCATTCTCTAGCCTTTGAACCAGGATCTACAAAATTAGAACTAGCATTAGGAGAATTGGCATTAGATGTTGAAGATCCTGATGCTTGCATTATTTTTTTGGTGTTGGAGTTGGTCCTTATCTCTTCAGCCAGGATCATATCATCTTCAAGATTGGTGGCCAATTGTTGTGTTGCTTAAACATTGGAAATATTTTCCTTGTGTAAGAAGAAACTTACTTTTGGGAAATTGTGTGTTGATGAAAAATCACTTCAAATTATGATCCATCAGCTTGGCATCTTGTGGAATCCATACTACCAACTTTTTGAACTTAGCCATGAACTCGTGCATGGGTTCATAAGTCTCCTTCTGCATGGTTGTGAGTTGTAACAAAAAAGCATGTGCATCCTCAGAAGGTTTGAATCTTTATTCAAACTTTATTCAAAGAATGACCCAGCTAGTGATCGAGGCATTTGGAAGAGTGTAGAACCATCTATTAAAAACCCCTTGGAGGGATTCAATGAACAATATTACAAAAATGTCTTCATGCTCTATGGTGACAACACCATAAATGATGTAGAAGGTGGTGATGTGCTCATCAGGATGTTATTTTTCATCACCTGAAAAATTTGGGAGATGTTTCCTTGAAATACGTGGAAGCTGATGCAAAGGTGCAGCCAAACAAAGGCGACCAAAGGAATTTCCCCACAGTCATGCAAGTAGTGCGGCCATGACTGATTGCACAATAGGTAATCAATTTGGATGCCTGTGGTAAACTAACCACAAAACTAGAAGAGATCTTTTTTTTTTTGGATGGTAGTTCACATTACATTGCAATGGTGACCTTACTCACAAAGGAGTAAATGGAAATTTATGCTGCAACAACTCTTCAAAAAGTGGATCCATTACTCCTTGAGCCCTCAATCCTCTTGTATAACTTTGGTTAGCCAGAATGCAGATCTGGAAAGAATGAAGATTTACAAATAAAAATATACAAGATACAATAAGAAACTAGAAATATTATTCACTTCAATCAAAATCATGAGTCTTAG
The DNA here is from genome assembly GCA_007115665.2 of Sequoiadendron giganteum. Taxonomy (NCBI): domain Eukaryota; kingdom Viridiplantae; phylum Streptophyta; class Pinopsida; order Cupressales; family Cupressaceae; genus Sequoiadendron; species Sequoiadendron giganteum. Next base: position 646,838,224 of record CM021102.1, read on the forward strand.
ACTGTGCGATTCATTCCCTAGTGGAGTCTCCAAAAAAATTTTGGGTGAAAATTATGTAATCAACTTTTCAATAGATTAAACAACCTAGATTTCAACCAGAGTTGTGTGAGATATAATCTCTCATCTCAAAAAGGGGGGGTACCCTTCTTACTTCTTTTAGGTGCTAAATAAAACTAACTAAATATTCACAAGATGTACACTACAACTACGAAATGGGGGTGTGTGTTACAATCATGCTTCTCTCTTTTTTCAGAGAAGATTTTTTACAATGCTTCATAGTTTGATAATTCTAATTCAAAGTAACCTTAAACTAAAAGAAAGTAATAATGTCAATAAATATATCTTTTCAAAGAAAAGAAAGCAATAGGAAATCTCACAAAGGCACAAAGTCATTCTATAGATTTTTCATTGATGGATCTGAGACAAATGTACCATTTGAAATATTAGAAGGACAAAGTCCTCTAGATATAACAATTCCACAAAAAACATGAATGATTACAAGAAAAAAGTCTTCTAAATCATTCAACAATATTTATCCAAATGTAAACATAAATCCAAATAAAGAATATAATACAAAGTTTACATAAATTTACTTGAAGCCCTTCAGATCTCATATACTAATCACCACCAATATAATCAAACCACAAGATTATCATTCCCAATACAAAGTATGGTATTGAATCCTCTTATTTTTTGATCAGATTTAGATTCACAAAATTGAACACAAAGTCTCAATGTTTGTTTCTCAAAAGGGCAGCACTTCATTATAAAATACTAAAGGTAAATATTACAATGGAAATCCCTCTTATTTATAGAAATGAGGGAAGAGCTACTCTAGGAAATCAGATGAGTAAAATTAGGAAAGTTAGGTGAGAAAAAATAGGAAACCCTAACTTTGACTAATTCAACATGTAATTCATCTTTGTGAAATTACATCTCATATTTTCGGAGTAATTACATTTGACAAAAAGACATTTAAGATGTCAAAAACTATTTAGAAGATGCACAAAGGGAAGCATAAAAAATTTCAACACTGGAGATCAAAAATATTCATGGTTCCTTCCTTTGGGCATGGAATTATTCATACTTATTCTTGGTCTCTTGTATGAACGCATCATCTGGGCCAACTATGTAATCCAAAAGGGTGTGAATTCTTGTGATTGACCTTCTAGCAGATGAATGGATTTTCTTGCACCTATGCAGATGTGTGTTCAGATTATCAATGTTCATCTATATATCACAAATTACATGTATGGAGGCTTTGGAAAAACTATCATCCTCCACTTGTTGCATAGCAACTTCGTTGTAGATTCTAGAAAGTTCACTAGCTAGAAGGAAAATCTACTTTTCATTAAGAATGTTTCCTAGCAGTTCCTTAATTCCCTTCTCCTGTATAGCATGATTTCCTTTGACATCTTCTTATGCATGGTAAGATCTTCGATAAGAGATTTTATCACATGGATACGGTGCTTGAGTGATTATATTACCTCTAAATATTTCTCCTTGTCGAGCACTAAACTGGCTTGCACCAATTTTTCAATCATTCCTTGGTTCATTTGTGACCAAAATGATAGGAATTTTTCCATCTCTTTTTTCTCTTGAAGAAGAACACCTTCCTCCTTATAAAGCTCCAATTTGAGTTGGGATATTTATGTAGCCTTCTCATTAGTAGCAACTATTACCTGTCAACCTTCTTGTATTAATTCATCAATGAAATCACACAAGGGTTTACCTTTGGAGGCAAGCTTTTCATCTTTCTATACTACTGGTTCTTCCAGGTTCTCAATAGCCATTGGCTGGATATTTCTTGAAGAGTTTGCAAGTCTCCTCAAAATAGTTGAATATTGTTTGGCCTTTTACTTATACATGTCTCGGGCTTGCTCTATTTTGTCAATCCTTCCTACCAATGCATCTAAGGCTACTTGCACATCTCATTTTTCAATTTCATTTGTAACCTTGCCAAGTTGAACTCGTGTTACATTGTAATATTTCATGTTCACATCTCCTTCTTCTTGAGCCGATATTCCAATCTCTACAAAATTTTGACCATATTTGTCAACCTGGAGCCTGGAATGTACCTTCAACTTTTTCTTCCCCTTTTCTTTTGGAGGGGCTATCTCTTCAAGATCGAGTTCCTTTGGAAAGATCATTTTCTTTTTTCTCTTCGATACTTGAGATACCAACCAAGGGGGAAGAGAGGAAGTATGAGCTTCTTGGCTGAGTGTCAACTCTTCCATCATGGTTTCTTATGTAGGAAAAAATGGTATGGTGACAATTAGAATAGTGTTCTTCATGACCGCACCAGTAGATTGGACTCCAAGTTGACCATGTAGAGATTCCTGCATGAACGTATTGAATTCAGCCTCAAAAGAAATTTCATGGGAAGGAAATAAAAAGTTGGGGATAGATGATGGAGGACTTGTCGAAATATCAACCATTTGTGTATTTGAGACTAATGGAGGATTATCAAGTACATTTGATGTTGTGGGAGGAATGGGGGCATTCATTGCATGTATGGTTGATGTAGGAATAGGTGATGTGGGAAAAGGTGGCGGTGGAGTGTTTGGATGAGGAGGTGTGGGATTAGCACTTGAATTTATGAGTGTTGATGTGTGAGGTAGATCCTCAACAACATTATTATGTGGAGAAAGGATTTTCTCTTCACCATACCCGAGTTCATGTTTATCATCTTCTTGTTCACCTTCTTGGTCCTCAGACTCTAGATCATGTAGGGAATTTTCTTACTTATCAGAGTCATCTTCTTGAGAATCTTCTTCTTTGGAATATTCTTCACTTGATTTCTTCTTTTTTAGAATCAATCTCTTTGGAAATGGGCCCTTTTCCTTTTGGGTGAGATGTTTCAAATTCTATGATTTTGGCTTCTTGAATTAACCACTTATCCTTTTTTCCAACAATGAACCTTATTCTAGGGCCTCTTCGAGAAGAAGAGGGAATAACCACTTACTTATCTTTTGTGTGGAGTTCCTGTTGTGGGTTGATTTTTACTCTAGATATTTCTCCTATTAATTGTCTTGAAGGCTTTCATCTGGAAACCATGTTTATGTAACCACTCTACAATGTTATCCAATATCGGAGAAAGTCACTCCCTGATAGAAACACACTCTTGCTTTGACCAATATATTGTAGGCAAGGGTTTCCTAGAAATCTCATATTCATCATAGGCAACATTCATGATGTCACTAGGATCTGTGAAATCCTCTAGTAGATCAGCAAAACCAAGATCCTTGATTTGCTACATGGTTAGCCTGCAATAATCCAGTTTACAGATATCTTATTAATCTTTGCAATCAACCAAGATGTCTTCAAAATAGTATTTATTCCTGTGATCCTTTTTTAAATTCTTTTTTACATTCCATAAATCAAAGTCAAATCTAGATTTATAAGTCCTTATGGTCATGACCTACATTTCTACATAGACTGATTTGGCTTTCTCAACACTACTGATGGTATACCTACCAATCATTCGTGGAAATTTGAATCTTGGTTTGTGGATCCTCATGTATTCTTTGTGAACTAAAATTAGTTGTCTGCATAACTCCATGAACACTCACTTGTCAGATGGATATCTAGGGAACATGTAGGGGCACCTAATGTAGCATCCAACCCTCATGTAAGTGAAATTTGGAAATTGTAAGAACATGAATCCAAACTTTCCTACCACCTTATAGGCCTCGTCTGAAACTCTCTTATTTTTAAGAGTTGGATCAAAGTTGTATAACAGAGGTGTGAAGAAAGAATTTGTCACCCTTCTAAAATGGTGAAGACACTCCTTTAGCTCTAGTTGATAGAAATACTTGTACATTATGAAGTGTCAGTTCCCTTTTCTAGAAATTCTTGGGAACTGTTTCATCATGGCTTCTGCATAAGACAAATAAGAATTCATATAGAGCTTCAAAGTGGTTGGTACATTTATCAGTTGCTCATGGATCTCATCAATGATTTAGGCTCCCCAATCAGTGTGATCCTTCTTTCTCTGTATGATCTAAATTTATTCATACATCCATTCATGAAAATGAGATGATTCTAGTAATCCTTTGACCCTGCTTAATAAAGTGATCATGGCTCTGACATCTTCCTTGAAGTCACTTCATGGAAGTCCTTTCGGCCATCTCAAGATAAAATGCTTGGGTTCTTTCAACCATTGACTATTTATCAAGTTCTTAGCTTTATTGGGATCTAATTCATGAAATTCCTGAGCCTACTGAATAGACATCCCTATGTATTATTCCATGTGTGGAACTCTGAAAAAATTATCAAAGAACTCGAGGTCAAGTATCATAATCACTTGTCCCAACGATTCTATCACACTTCTTCTCTCCTTGATGTAATGGGATGTAACTTTGAGGATGAACTATGTGTTGTGTGTAGAGGTCTGGAACATACACACCAGATTTAAATTGCTATGTATGATGGCTCTTAGGGAGTCTTCAGGAGGATTTTTCTCAATCATTTTCACAAATTCTTTGAGGTCCTAATGACTGATCTCAATGTCTTTTATCTCATATACCTTGGAGAGAACCACTATAGCTGGGTAAACACCTTGATACTTGTATTTCATGTTGCCTTCTTTTTTGGAAGACAATGGAGGTATCTTCATAGTCATCTAGAAACAACTTTATCCAAGAGGTCACCTTGTGGATCACGTGATGAATTTGGGAAGAATTTGCAAAGATGGTGAATCAATAAATGTTAGAAAAGAAATCAACATTGGCAAGTGTGAAGCAAAAAAATGATGTATAGCAAGCATAAATAGAGAAAATAGGCATGAAAAATGATGCAGGAGTGGAGAAACGAGTTCTAGAGTGAAAACGAAGTAGTTGGAAATTTTCCAAGTCAAAAACTTCCAAAAGTGTAGGAGCACTGAAAATAAGTGCTCCTACACTTGGAGGGGTGACTTTCAGGTGTAAGGGTGCTAAAAATTAGCACCCTTGCACTTGCTTTTTAGATTTTAGTGAAAATTGTCAAGGTGCTAAAAATTAGCACCCTTGCCCTTGGTCTCAATAGTTAGTGAAATCTATGAAGTGCATAGGTGGGTATTTTCAGTGCCTTGTCACCTGGGAAAAATGAACTTCATGTAGGAGCGGTGATATTCACCGCTCCTACATTGGGACTCGATGTTTGGAAAACTTCAAGCATAATGATGTGAAAAAACAATGACTCAACATAGTTGAGTAAGAAGTGATGAAAACATCAATGTTTTCGCAGATGCATAGATGGTAGATTTCGACGCTTTGGAAAAGAATGTTTGGAGGATGAAAATCATGCACAAGACAAAGAGAATTATGAGGGGAAGAAGAGAAGAACATCTTTCCCAAAGCTAGGGCACGAATATAAAGAGAATGCATGACACAAAGAAGGCGCGTGACTTAGAGCTTAAGCTGGCTAAAAATAATGCATGACACAAACCAGCTTAAACACAAAAATTTAGATAAGGGAGAATAAAAATTAGAATGTGTTTCATCACAAAAAAAAGAATGGAAAGAAATAAGACGTAGTAAAAAGGAAGAATGACATACATGGAATGAAAAATGGAAACCCTATTTTGAAATGTTGGAAGAAAATTTCCAAAACACGGTTTGGAAAAGCAAATAAATCGCCCAACATGATGAGGAGGAGAGAAATACAAGATAAAATGAAGTTGATTTGATCCTAAATGACTTAAAATTCACTTTTCAAACCTCAACAATGAAATCAAAGTGGCACATTAATTAAGGCACTTTTCATGGCAAAACTGAGAAAAGTGTAGTCAGGTCAAAAATCATTGCCCATGACCTAAAATGGATAAGTATGGAGCTTGGTGTAAGGGAACTAAAAATCAGCACCCTTGCACCAAGCTGAATTTTGACTTAAGTGCATAGGTGCTAAAAAATCCCGCCTTTTCACTTTTTATACTTAGTTAAATTTCTTCAAAATGTTAGAGTACTTTTTTCTGGAGCTTTTGTATTTTTTCAGAATTTCACTAAGTATAAACAATGAGAGTTCATGAAGATACTCATTTCAAAGGTCTTCACTAGATTAACGTGATGGAACTTGATTTTCTATTCTATAAGTTTTGTTTGATCATGCCTCTATTTCTGGTTCTACATGATATTTGAGAAAAGCCTATGGTTGGGGTTTTACATTTGTTCTCATGTATTTATGCAAAACCCTAGTGTCTATCTTATACCATGGCTAGGATCTATTGGTTTGTTACTTTTGGAGGAGGGTTTTAAGAATAACTTATACACCATTAATTCATCTAGGTTTGGCCCCCTTTTTTGATCCATCATTTTATTTATTTTGCTAGACTTTATTATTTCCCTAAGTCTAGGTTGGCCCCGTACTCCCTCTTTTAAAAAAAACCTATATCATCATTTGTCGTCGACCTAGTAATGTCCCCTCTTTTTTTAAAAATGTTTTATACTTTGTAGAGGGATAAATTTTCATGACTGTTGTTGAATCGCTATTTGATCTCATTCATTCCCGACTATCTCGTGATGACCCCACCACACATTTTTGAATGATCGCGATATCATGGGAGAGCATCACATGGATTTCCTTAGCGACATAGAATGTGGTGGGCCATTTTTGCACAGTGAATGGTCGTGTTAGATTAATTTGAAGGCAGCCATTCGATGATCTAGCCAAAGTCAAAGATCAACGAATAATAATTGAATCTACATCAAATGTGATTGGAGCCATTGGTGGAGTCTGCGAGTGAGCTTTAATGGAAGACAAGATGTTTTCTAGCATAATTTAATTGAAATAAAGTGGTTATTTTCTTATTCTAGTGTATCAAAAAGAATTCTGTAATGTCCCTCAATTGGACTTGCCCTAAAATTTGTTTATCTGCCATAAAATTTGCTTGTTGATTAGGTTTAGGGTTTCTTCTTTCCAAAAGAATGTCCTTTTAATATGATAATCCTAGATTGGAAGTTGTATTCATCACATTAACAACATACTTGTTAGCATTAATATATAGATATCCAAAATCAGACATAATCATAAATACAAATTGATAAACATAAGAAGAGTCACTCAGCCCATCAAGAGAGTAGAATCCCTAAGGGCCTATGGTCTACCACTTTCCAATGCCCAACCTGTATCTCAGGCCTGTGGGGCATAATTCCAAGGTGGGACCCTCACCCCTCCATGACCCAACCCTTGCAATGGGCCTATGGGGTAGAACCTGGGTGAGGTTTTTAGACGAACCACTTAAGTTATGACTTGGCTCTCTTGGTGGGATTATAAACACAATTCAGACAATCGATATGCAATCATTAGTACTTCATTTGTATTTACACATATTATGCAATAAGAGTATTTAATATGATCAAACAATTCCTTGAATCCTAATATGAAGGTATATCAGAATACAAAACTAAACTAAGCAATATTCATGTTTACATGTTCATTTGCAATTCATCATATCTTGTAAGTCCAATATTAGCATAAATCAAATACAAATGCAAATTAATCATCATTAAAGCCATATCTATAGAAGATAAACCATTTGGCCTCGCATTCATCAAAGACTACACAGTTCGCCTAAGTTCAATGCAAATTTCTAGTATAATGAGTCTATTTCCAAATTCGATATGAAGACGGCATGGATCTCACACATCAGAGGGGACTATGTGCATTCCAATGAATAAAGCATATCAATTAATTTTAATAATACATAGAATGGTTGGGCATACAAGGTTCATGCAACATTGTTATGTCAAATTGAGGACAACTAAATATTAAAGCTAAGTGAGTAGTCTCACCTAATTGGCTATGTCTTCCCATGACTCTTTATTCCTTAATCGTCTTCCTTCAACCTTATACTGGATTGATCATAGGATGAGGACAAAATATGCATAATCTACTTATGTTTATATTAAAGAGCCAACATTATTTATAAGTCTTATTAATTTTTGCAAGTATCATTATTGTATATTTACCAATGATTCCCTTATCTACTTACCCATATATATATATATATATATATATATATATATATATATATATATATATATATATATATATATATATATATATATATATATAATTATTCTTTCCTTATTCATATATATTCATTATACATTGATAATGATATTATTCATTATAAGATTTATCTATATCTATGCATATATACTTGTATACCTATTAAATAATATATATATATTAAATGACTCTATATTCCAATACAAAGCAATCATTGTTGCTGCTGTTTTGTTTCTCCATGTTTTTCCCTCTTCCTTATTTTCCTTCCTTCTATTTATACCATTCAAGATAGGTGACTAATGGGGGGAATGTATTGTTTGGTGAAAGAGGTTAATTTTCATAAAATATATCCCTTTGTTAGATTTAATTGCTACCCTTAAAGACTTATTATCACAATAATATCTATTTTTGAAAATAATATGTTATTACTATAATTATGACATTTCAGATTATATACTTATTTTATTATTTTATTTTGATGTTTTATTGAACATATTTTAATATTAAAGTATAATAATAAAACCAATTTCCTAATAGCTTATTTTTATTTTATTCTAATGTATTACAATCTTTGAGGTGTAATGATTATAATATTTATTTATTATTATTATATTTGATATTAAGTTATTTAATACTAGAATGTAATAACAATAATCTTCCTATATATTATTATTATATTTGTTATTTATATATGTTTATACTGATATGGTACACATTTATTTTATATTTAATCTTCATATTTCTATTTATTTTATTTATTAATTTATTAGTATTTTAACACTTGGTCTTTATGGTATTTGCTATGTTGGGGACATGACAGTCCTCCCCTCCCAAGATTGCTTGCCCTCAAGCAATCATGATCTAAGATTTGTGATTTGAAGATGTTTCTTGTGGTGATGCTATTATCTTTGATAGGAGCTAGAAGCTCTAACCCAAGTGAAGGTTACTCTGGTTATGAGGATAATGTATTGACTAATATTTTTAAATTATACTATTTCTCCATAACTCCCAAAAGCAACAAATTAGAGTTTGTGACTTAGTACAACTTAAAACCACATGAATAAAAAATTAAAGCAAATACCCAAGTAGCTCAACCAAGCAGGCAAGTAGCTCAAGCAGCCAACCAATGAAATCAAGCATACAAGTAAGTAGCTCAAGCACACAAGTAGGTAGCTCAAGCACATAGGCAGTTAACTCAAGCACATAGGAAGGTAGTTCAGGCACATAGGTAGCTCAAGAAAAAAATCAGCTAGCTCAAGCAAGTAGGCAAATAGCTCAAGTAGTAAAGAAAGAGCTCAAGCAAGAAGGCAACTAGCTCAAGTAGACAAGTAGGTAGCTCACCATTCAAGTAAATAGGCAACTAGCTCAAGTAGACAAGTAGGTAGCTCAAGCAAGTAGACAACTAGCTCAAGTAGGCAAGCAAGTAGCTCAAGAATGCAAGCAACCAACTCAAGCAATTAGGCAACCAACTCAAGCACACAAGTAAGTAGCTCAAACAAGAAAGCAACTAGCTCAAGAAAGTAGGTAACCGGCTCAAGAAAGTAGGAAAGTAGGTCAAACAAGTAGCCAACCAGCGCAAGCAAGTAGGTAACCAGCTCAAGCATGTAAGCAGCTAGTTCAAGCAAGTAGGAAACTAGCTCAAGCAAGTAGGAAAGTAGCTCAATCACACACAGGATGGTAGGAAAGATGCTTTGATACCACTGTAATGTCCCTCAATGGGACTTGCCCTAAAATCTATTTATCTGCCATAAAATTTTCTTCTTGATTAGGTTTAGGGTTTCTTCTTTCCAAAAGAACATCCTTTTAATACGACAACCCTAGATTGGAAGTTGTATTCATCACATTAACAACATACTTGTTAGCATTAATATATAGATATCCAAAATTAGGCATAATCATAAATACAAATTGATAAACATAAGAAGAGTCACTCAGCCCATCAGGAGAGTAGAATCCCTAAGGGCCTATGGTCTACCACCTTACAATGCCCAACCTGTATCTCAGGCTTGTGGGGCAGAATGCCAAGGTGGGACCCTCACCCCTCCATGACCCAACCCTTGCAATGGGCCTATGGGGAAGAACCTGGGTGAGGTTTTAAGATGAACCACTTAAGTTATGACTTGGCTCTCTTGGCAGGATTACAAATACAATTCAGACAATCAATATGCAGTCATTAGTACTTCATTTGTATTTACACATATTATGCAATAAGAGTATTTAATATGATCAAACAATTCCTTGAATCCTAATATGAAGGTATATCATAATACAAAACTAAACTAAGCAATATTCATGTTTACATGTTCATTATGTTCATTTGCAATTCATCATATCTTGTAAGTCCAATATTAGCAGAAATCAAATACAAATGAAAATTAATCATCATTAAAGCCATATCTATAGAAGATAAACCATTTGGCCTCGCATTCATCAAAGACTGCACAGTTCGCCTAAGTTCAATGCAAATTTCTAGTATAATGAGTCTATTTCCAAATTCGATATCAAGAAGGCATGGATCTGACACATTAGAGGGCACTATGTGCATTCCAATGAATAAAGCATATCAATTACTTTTAATAATACATAGAATGGTTGGGCATACAAGGTTCATGCAACATTGTTATGTCAAATTGAGGGTAGCTAAATATTAAAGCTAAGTGAGTAGTCTCACCTGATTGGCTATGTCTTCCCATGACTCTTTATTCCTTAATCGTCTTCCTTCAACCTTATACTGGATTGATCATAGGATGAGGAAAAAATATGCATAATCTACTTATGTTTATATTAAAGAGCCATCATTATTTATAAGTCTTATTAATTTTTGCAAGTATCATTATTGTATATTTACCAATGATTCCCTTATCTACTTAACCATATATATATATATATAATCATTCTTTCCTTATTCATATATATTCTTTATACATTGATAATGATATTATTCATTATAAGATTTATCTATATCTATGCATATATACTTGTATTCCTATTAAATAATATATATATATATTAAATGACTCTATATTCCAATGCAAAGCAATCATTGTTGTTGCTGTTTTGTTTCTCCATGTTTTTCCCTCTTCCTTATTTTCCTTCCTTCTATTTATACCATTCAAGATAGGTGACTCATGGGGGGAATGTATTGTTTGGTGAAAGAGGTGACTTTTCATAAAATATATCCCTTTGTTAGATTTAATTGCTACCCTTAAAGACTTATTATCACAATAATATCCATTTTTGAAAATAATATGTTATTACTATAATTATGACATTTCAGATTATATACTTATTTTATTATTTTATTTTGATGTTTTATTGAACATATTTTAATATTAAAGTATAATAATAAAACCAATTTCTTAATAGCTTATTATTATTTTATTCTAATATATTACAATCTTTGATGTGTAATGTTTATAATATTTATTTATTATTATTATTTTTGATATTAATTTATTTAATACTAGAATGTAATAACAATAATTTGCCTATATATTATTATTATATTTGTTATTTATATATGTTTATACTGATATGGTACATATTTATTTTATATTTAGTCTTCATATTTCTATTTATTTTATTTATTAATTTATTAGTATTTTAACACTTGGTCTTTATGGTATTTGCTATTTTGGCGACATGACAAATTCAAGTAGTTTCATAGAGTAGTTTTAAAGCTAAGAATGAATTCATGAGTTGTTGTAGTGAAGAATTAGGGTTTCTGAGAGCACAAAGCCGAAGTTGAATTTTGCATCTCCTGGTCAAATTATAATATGAATTTGGGGGAATTTTCTATTTGGTTGCTGGAAATCTTGTTGAAAATTGTCTTAGGGCTATAGGTGAGCTAAATTGTGGGAAATTTCAAAATATTTGTTTCACAATTTCATTTCATAAAGCCCTAGTTTGTTTAAGGTGTGAAATACAAGGAAGCCCTAGTTTTCTCAGGATGGCCCCATTAAAACATCATTTTGCAAGATTGAATTTTTGAATAGAAACCTGTATGATGATTTCCTAGATCAATTTCCATTGTCAATAAATGATAGGAAGAAATGATTGGTTTTAATCCAAGGAAAAACCCTATGGGAGGGATTAGTATATAATTATTTTAATATAGATAATGCTAGGGTTTCCCTAAGGATTTGAAGATGTTCAGACTATGGTTTGGATAGAGAAATTTTCCCCATCCTTTTTCAAATGGTTGGATGTATGATATGGAAAAACTGATAGTTCCAAATGTGTTCCTGATGTGGATTTTCTCAAGGTAGTGGCCACAAGATATGATCCTATCACACAGGTGGTTAGAGATAACGATGGAAAGGTTATGTTAAGTATTAACAAAGAGGAGTTTTGAGAGGTTTTTGATTTGAGTGAGCCCAATGTATTCTCGGTCCCTATTGAGCTTGAAGGAATGAAACAGGAGTATGGGAAGATGAAATCCCTTTTTAGAGCTAAGATGCTCCCACCTCATTTGGCTAGGGCAGGAAGTTCAAGTGTTCATATTAGCCCTAGCGACTGGGAGCCTTTTAGGTTTGATTTTTTTATCAAACACTTCTTGGCCACTTTCTATTCATTGTGCCAGATTTTTGGTTTCAACCCTAATATAGTGATGCCTATAGCTTATATGTTCATGGGGGTGCAGATACAACACCCCAATTTCTCTATAGTATATTATTTTTCTTCCTTCTTAGCGTAAAAGATACATGAAGGGTTGTTGAAATTGAAATAGAATGATGCAAGTACCCCCTTTTATTTGTATTCTATGTTAATGCACATGTTTTTATTCAAGAATGCTTATTTTTCTTTGAGAAGATGAGATTGAACTTATTTTTCAATGGAGAAAGGCTACCAGTACAAGTGTGGACTCCAAACCTTTCATACAATAGGGAGAATGTTAGTTATGTACAATTTGAAAACTGTTTTGTATCAAGACTGAAAGCCAAATTGATGGTGAATTTACCTAGGGTTCCTGAGGAATTTTATTATTTCCTTAGGCCAAAGGGGAGGAGGCCAGATTTGAAGATTCTCCATAATTGGGGTAACATTATCCCATACCTGGTTAGCACTATTTTGAGGGTATATGGTTTTTAGTGCACCCCACATATTTTTCGTTATAGTTTTCCACCAAGAGTTGGATTTGTTGAGGTTATGTGGCAGATTGGATGTATCCATGAAGATAACCTTACAGGAAAGGGTAAGGGGAATTTTTACCTAGACTATCTGGTGGTTTCTAATTTTGTAATTTCAAAGGGATGTTGGGTTCATTTTGGAAATTTTGTTGAAGTATACCATTTGATTTTTGGTCCTAGGAGGCAACATGATTTTGAGGGTTTCTTTGCTTTGTTTAGACAAAGAATAAAAGGTGCCAAATTTGTTCATGAGTTTAATTTCCCTTAGGATGTGGTCAAAAATAAATTTGACTTGAACACACAAGAGTTGAACAAAGGGAAATGGGTAGCTTATGATAAGTTATTGGCAATTGTGCACAAGATGGATCCGAATTATGATCCATTGATGGAAAAAAAATATTTTTTGATGAAGAATTTCAAAGAAATCATGAGTATTATGATGACCAAGAAAATAAATTTGGAGTTGGACTTGAGCATACATGAACATGCTACAAGGCCACTTGAAAAGAGGCCAACCTATCAACCTCAAGATGACAAGCCTATTTAAAGGATGAAAAGGAGTGACAACAATGATGAAGAAGAATAAAATAGAAAGGGAAAGTAGATAATGAAATTGCATGAACAACTAGCTCCACATTTCAAAGTACTTGGGGCAATAAAATAATTGATCTGGAATCATCACTTGAGAGTCCCTCACCAATACCATTAGAGCCGAGCCCCAAGAGGTGAAGGATTGAGCAGTGCCAGGAGGACTTGGTTGATGAGAATATTGTTACTGATCGGGATAGGCAAATGGGCATGACTTCTCCTCCAAGACCAGTTGAGCTGGTTTTATCAGACCTGGATATGAAAGGTAAATTTGTACAAGATGCAAGGGTGAAGGCTTGTAAATAATTTTTGTATGATGATGCCTTTGTGAAAACACCAATATTCTTGCAACTGGTATGGATAATGAAGTTGGAAGAATATTAGGACAAGTGTAAGAAGATAAGAGAACTCAGGCCCGATAAATCAGATCAAGAGAATGATGATGAGGTAAAGGCCGAAGTAATGAATGAATTCAAGAACATCACTCCAAAGGAAGGGATAAAGTTTGTCAATCAATCTGGTGTCTTGATTTTACTTGAGTGGGATATTGCTGATGCAGTAGATTTCAATGCTATTTTGAATTCCAAGCATCCCCTCCAAAATTCTGAAGAAGAGGTCAAGGCAGCATTGCAAGATTCTGCCTTTAGTGAGGAATATGAAATCTTGGTAATATGGTATTTGGACCCCCAAGGAAGAAAGCCAAATATTACTAATATTAACCCAAATTTGAGAGGGGGGTTAATAATAAAAAGAGATTCAGAGACCTAAACCATAGAGACCACAAATTTAACTGTAAATGTAGCCAAATTGGCACAAAAGACTGCAGAGAGAGAGGAAGTTGAAAAAAGGAGCCTCATGGAAAAGTATAATTTTATGATTGGAGAGTATAATAAGGTGCAGCAAAGGAATATTGAGCTGAAAACAAATGTGGACAAGTTAAAATACAAGCAAATTGGGGAAACATCACTTGCTCAAGGGATTAAATCATTGCCTTCAACATCAGGATCATTGGCTCTTGTTTCCCCCATTGTATCTACACTAGGATCTCCCACTCAAAATCCTTCCCTCAGCCCCACATTGGAACCAATTGAGGAAGAGATAGAATGCTTTGTTGATCAAATAAATAAGCAATTAATATAGAAAGTTTTAGAGCTATAGGCATCTCTGAAGGTGAGTCGGGAGGGAATATTTTCAAGATAAAGGGAGATTGTTATTGTTGTCTTGCGTCATTTAAATGAGAAGGTTGATGATAGATCATCAGCTATGTATTCTTCTTATTCTTTATTATTAGGTGCAATAAAGAAAATTGACAAGGCTAAGGAGGTACCAATACCATTAATTGAGAAGTGGATCCCTAGTGCCAATGATTTAGATGTATAAGGACTCAAGGTTTGATGTAAATAATATGCCATTTCCATTAAGACCTACTCAAGTGCTGGTTAAATCATTGCAAGTTTTTCAAGCCTTACTAGATGACTTGACTAGGAGGATCAAAGAATTGGTAAAGAGTTTTGATGATTGGAGTGACACACTACTTCCTGAAATAATTGATGAGTAGGGAAATATCAAGTCACTTCAAAAATGGAAGGATCGTGCTAATGAGGTTATCAATGCTTAAATTACTTTAGTTTGTGATGACTTAGATTTTGATTTATTAGTTACATGGATAAAATTATTAGCACCAGCTCATTCCTTGAGTCTTTTGAACAAGAGGCAAACCAATTGGCAGTTAAATATACGCCTTCTAGTATCAAATCAAATGAGGTAATCAATTTTAATTGGCCAACTGATGAAGCGTACCAACAGTGGGTGAATATATATTTCATTGAGGAGGAGTGAAGAAAGAGTAGGCTGCTAATAGTTAACTAACCAACTGTTGCAGTCATAACAATTTCCAAATTTGTTTTTGTGGCAGTCTAAGCACAAATTTCTTTAAGATTTGTTGCTGCTAGAATGAGAAGATCGTTTGTGGGGGTTGTTGTTGTAACCCAATTTTGAAATGTCACAAAGTTGTCCAAGTGGCTAGTGACATGCATTATTTTTGGCCTGATGCTTGTTTTCTCCTTCATTTTCTATAAGAAGGATTTCAAGGCTAGAAGTACGGGCTAGTAATTTAGAAAGTTTTGGTCAAGTCTAGGTGAAGTTGCAAAGCAATTGTAAAGTCTGATAGTTATAGAGGAAATGCAAGCTGGGTTTTGAGTCATTTGTTGTAGGTTTTGAATTCATACAAATATGATGCTTTATGAAAGAACTTGAATTTTGAATTAAACTGATAAATTTGAGCTCATGTCTCTCTTGTGTACAAGAATATTTCAATTTTGAATAAAATGATCAAGGGTTATATTTTTCATCTCACTGTTGTGGTGTGTGCAATTTTTGTTTTAGCTTTATTTCAAAGAATTAATTAAAATTCTTAAATGAGATTGTTGGTTGATACGTTTTGTACAAGTATTTGATAAGTAATATTGAGTTAGGGTGCATATTGGTGATATTGTAAGACAATATTATCGAAGATCTTGTATGCTATGTGTTGAATTTATTATAAACCCTTAGGTATTTGTGAATTTGATTCCTCCAATGAATATAAGGAACTGATCTAATTTCCATCTATTTGTGAGATTCAATACTTTTTTGCGTTCACCCAAAGCTTGCTACAAATTGAAAATCAATGAATATCTTTTATTGTGAAGTATTTTTGTGACTATCTCACACTCCAAATGGTTGATATTATTGATGAACAACCAATTCTAAGTAGTATTATCCCATTCTGTTGAGCTATTAAGTGAGATTATATGTTATTATTAATATATATTTATGATAATGGTGCACAAATTGTAAAAAAATTAAGGGATCAGCCTCCCATGTCTTGCAGATCCCAAAGTGTAGGAGGTCTTTAAAATCCTTGTCAGTTGGTCCAGGTCCTTCAAGCTACCCTTGATTGGAATTGATATTTCCATAGGTAAATTAGGAGATTAACCTGGTTACAATAAAAAAACCAACAAAATGATGACTCTACTAGGGATGCTAATCTAAATATTTCTTGTTAGTGTATCGGTTATCCATTTTACTTGGAGTTTTCATAAGTATTTCTATGATTTGAAGGTTGAGCTCATGGTTTTGTTTTAATTTTGTCAATATCTTCTATTATTCAAAGTGATTTGAGTTAGTGCTGAAATACATTATATGTTTTCAATACAAAGTTCCAAAGGTCTTTTGAAAATCCACCAAGTATCTCTAGATATTTGGTATTCCCAAGATAATTGGGTGGTGACTTTGAAGTCTCTACACTAGTTTGCATATTATTTTGAAGATTTAATATAAGTTGAAATATCTTTTGGAAAAGTACACAGAATGAAGAACACCAAGCCGTTCATGAAAAACCATCCAGAACATACATTGGAGAGTGAAATTCCTAAAACTAAGAAGAAGGATTGGATAAAGAAAAGATCAAAATCTAGTCATGTTGCTCCCGCATCACTTAACCTTGTACAACAAGGTACATGGAAGTATTGACATCCTATCCTTGAAACTTTTGAAAAAGTATCTAAAAGTTCAGAGTTAGATAGTTATAGATTTTTTGATGCATTATTTTATACACCAAACCAAAAGGATGAAGGAGTACAATTCGAATCCATCACAGAGAAAGCACCAGTGATGTGCCTCCTCCTCCTACTAAGGATGATGGAACTCCTTTGTTGTCTGGACATGTACTTTAAGAAGTGAACCTAATAGATCTAAGTGATACATCGAGTTGTGAGATGACCTTACCTAACCCTGATGATATTTTTGGAGACATTGATTCCTTAAGGTAGGATATCTAAAAACAAGCTGATCTCAAAAGAAAAAAAGGAAAAGGAGAGAAACATAACTGATGCATGCTATGATTGAGAGCGATAGGTTGATTAGACAGTTGGCAATGATGAAATCCATGAACCAACAAAAAACTAAGCCAAATGTTGAGGATCCTATTGTACGTGAAGTCTTTGATAAGGAGATAAAGCCTACATCTAAGGTAGGTCTTGTTGGTCAAGTTGATACCCAATCAAAACCCTCAGACCCAAAACCCATAGACCCAAAACCATCAAACCCTATCAAGCCCCAACCAAGTGATCCAAATCCTAAACCAATTTTTGAAAAGGGAAAACAAAAGGCCAAGGGGATTAAAGTAAGTGATAAGGTGACTTCCCACCCTCCTAAACGAGACCTTCCACCACATGTACCATTACAAGCTGAATCTTCCTTAGAAAAACTTACAAGGGAGGGTGAGGCTCTTGCTAAGGAATGGGAGAGGATAGAAATTAAGGTTGCAAATGTAGAAATGAAAAGAAAAAATAGGTTTCCTAAAGATTTCAAGCATGGATGAGGCTACACAAGCTACAACCTCATCAAGTCACCAAGATGCTTTGAAATATGGTCCTAAAAAAAATCTGGATACCAAGACAAAAAAATTTGGCCTGAAAACCCATGCTACTAAGTTTGTAAATCTAAATTAGGATGGCCCTAGGGTGTAGAATATATGATCTAGTGTTGACTCTTAGAAGATTGAAGGATTATTTCAAAGAAGACCTGTATAGCTGGAAAGATATAGGCAATTATTCTTTGATGTTATTCCAGGTTATCCAAATCCCATCCCTGATGATTTGAGAGAAAAGATGAGTAAATTTCTTGGCAATAATGTTGTGACAACAGAGGAACATGTAAAAGCTTTTATGGATATGCTAAATGATTATGAAGTAGAGCATGAAGATGTTGTAATGAAATTTTTTGTACAATCCTTTGTAGAAGATGTGAGGGATTGGTATAGATTTCTACCTAATGCTATTATTGGTTCATGGGATGAATTTGGAAAGTGTTTCAAGGAACAATATAGTGATAAAATCAATGCTAGTTTTATACAAAATGAATTCAATAACATAAGAAGTCACTAAACAAGCCTGTGACAAAGTTTAACCTAAGATTTCAAAAATCAATGAATAAGTTGTTACAGGTTTTGAGGCTTGATGAGAATGTTTGTCTAACCACATATTTCAATTCTTTTGATGCTAAAATGGCATACCTCCTCAGAGATAAAGACCCTTTGACTATGAGGGATGGTTTTAGGGTGGCAATAAACATTGAGATTAATAGGCAAGCTTCTCGGAAGTATGGTAGGAGAGAAGAGCACACACTTAAAAAAAATCCTAAGGATAAGGTTGAAAAGGTTTCTGCTTCAAAGCCTAAGGATGATGATAAATGGGATAAGGTCTTGAACACTTTGAGAGACATATAATATATTGTTGCCAAGAAAGAAAAGGGTAGAGGAAATGAAAATCAAAACTATAATAAGAATGAAAGATAGTATAGGTTGGAAAATTACCCTTATAATACAAATTGGAAAGACAAGAAGCCTAATCATGATTAGAATACCCCAAATCCCCTGTAGAAGCATTTAGTAAATTTGGTACAAGATAGACCATGGTGTGAGGTTTTTCAACATCCACATGATCAAAATCCCTATGGTATTGCTCAGTTACTTGTTGCTGAGGGAACATAGCAGGAAACTTATGAGAAGACTACTTAAATTGAGCAGGGTGATGTGGATGTTTGTATGGCCAAATCATACATTAATGAGGAAGAGTGTTACTTGGATGAAGAATCACAAGGAGTTGATGTGGATAATCAGAGGAAAAGAAGTGAGATATACCATCAAAAGGTTTTCTCTGATGAGAAAGGTGATTTTGACCATAATTCTTGCAATATGGAATAGGATGAAGATTCAATGTCCCTAAGGAGACCATCAAAAGAAGAGATTACAAGGTTGACTAAGGAAATGGATGCTCAAATGAGAAGCTCACTTCAATTGAGAAAAAAAACTATGGGTGGTGAGCAGGGTAAACCTATTGGCTTATTTATTAAAGAACAAAAGGTCAAAAATAAGGGTGTTAAAGTTGATAATAAGAAATATGTTGTCAAAGTTAAAGAAGCTAAAAATGATAAGAGTCAGGCAAAAAAGAATGAAACTCCAAAGCCTCAAGAAGATGCGGCTTCATCATTGGTGAAGACTAAAGTTATTAAAAATTTTGTTGAACCTGCTTCAGAGGATAGGAGGTAGAAGAAACTTGAGGGAAGAAAACAATAAGAGAAGAAAGAAAATGATGAAGGTATGGTGTCTGACTTGCCAAAATATATTCCCATAGATATGTTTAAAATGCTTTCTCAGGTTAAAGTTATTGTACCTTTTCTATAAATGATGAGAATAGATGAACATAAGGAAAATAAAATAGCCTTGATCACATGTGTTGATGTTAATAGGGTTGAACAACGTAGTTGTAAAGAAGAAAAGGATGAAGGAGAAATAAAAGAGAAATAAGTGGAGGGAATTGTGTCACAAATTCCCCCTATATATTTAGGGAGTTCCATTAATATGTCCCTTGAAAACATAAACACCATTTTCTTAAGTTTTGTTATAAATGGGAAGACTTTAAGGAATTGTATGATAGATTCAAGAGCATCAAAAAATGTTATGCCAGTCAATATCATGGAGGAAATGGTCTTGATAGTGGATACTACTCAAGGTAAATGCTATGTAATGGATTCAAGGGAGGTTCCAGTTATTGGGACTATCAAAGCGTTACCTTATAAATTGACTCAGTATCCTGAGAAGGACTTAGCCATGATTGTACTAGTTACAAACATCCCACCACATTTTGGGATGCTATTGTCAAGAAAGTGAAGTGCATCAATGGGGGGTAACATGCAGTGTGACCTATCATTTGCTACTTTCTCCATTGGTGGAAAGAATGTCAAGATTGAGAGAGAATCAAAAGTGCCCCATATGATTGAGCATGATCCAACTGAAAATATGACATATTTTATTGACAATGGCATAAATGAATTTAGAGTTGAGGAGTTCCCTATCAATTGTGATAAGCCTATTGCACTGATTGACATAGAAGTAAAGCAATTGTCTGAGTGTCATGACTTGTGGACTATGTACTTTGATGGTGCAAGTTCAAAAAGAAGGATATGGTTCACGTGTTTTTTACGATCACCCAGTGGAAACACATTCAGGTTCTCTTTCACTATGTCATTTGATTTCACCAATAATGTGGTGAAGTATGAGGCACTGTTATTGGGGTTAAGATTCACTGAAAAGCATGGGATTAAGAAGCTCAAGGTAATTGGAGACTCTGACCTTGTGGTTTCCCAAGTTAGGGCTAGGTATGTATCAAAGAATAAGAGGTTGAAATAGTATAGGAAAGTTGTTTGGGATGATCTGGAAAACTTTGATACATTTTGCATAGGTTGGATGGAGAGAGGCCACAACAAAGTGGCAGATTTATTAGCAAACATTGTGCTAAAACTAGATGATATAAATTTTGTTCGGATCTCAAATTTCGAAGTGCAAACTAGGCCATCAGTTCCTGATAATATAAAAAATAGGTAAATTTTTGATAATGATGATGACATACTCAGATTCTTGAATTGTGTGGATGAATATGAAAGTCAAGAAATTGACTTTGGAGATTTTATAGAAATAATTGATTGTAAAGATACTATGTTTGGAAATGAATTAATTGAGTTAAAAATAAATACAATTCCTAAGGGTTTAATTGGTGTGTGCAATTCTTGTTTTATCTTTAATTCAAAAAATTAATTAAAATTATTAAATGAGATTGTGCATTGATATGTTTTGTATAAGGATTTGATAAGTAGTATTGAGTTAGGGTGTATATTAGTGATATTGTAAGTTAATGTTATCAAAGATCTTGTATGCTATGTGTTGAATCATTTATAAACCCTTAGGTATTGTGAATTTGACTCCTCCAATGGATATAAGGTACTAATCTAGGTTGCATTTCTTTGTGAGATTCAATATTTGTTCGTGTTCACTTGGAGCTTGCTAAACATGGAAAATTAATGAATATCTTTTACTATGAAGTGTCATTGTGACTATCTCATGCTCCAAATGGATGATATTATTGATGAACAACTAGTTCTATGTAATATGATCTTGTTCTATTGAGCTATTAAGTGAGATTATCTGTTATTGTTAATTTTGTTTATGATAATGGTGTAGAGGTTGTAAACACACTAAGGAATCACCCTCCCAGGTCTTGTAGAGACCAAAGTGTAGGAGGTCTTTAAAATCCTCATCAGTTGGTCTAGGTCCTTCAAGTTGTCCTTGATTGGAATTGGCATTCCCATAGGTAGATTAGGAGATTAACCTGGTTATAGTAAAAAAACCAAGAGAACATAGAGGGAAACTCAAACAGACTATTTGAGACTTTGGAATGCACTTTGAGGTGGATTAAAAAATTACAACATTTTATGTGCTTGAACATCACAAACCTATGAAATGGACAAGTTTCGTAGGGGGATTATTTATGGAACAAGCGCTGCTAGATTCCATGATAATAGTATGATCTGTATCTTAGATGCAAATGAATTTTTTGTTTTATTTTCAATGAAATGAGATACATAAAAGTAAGCTATATGAGCTTTCACTAATGCAAAATTAGAAACCCTAAAATGCCAATTAACTAATGAAAACCCTAATGCAATGTTAATGCAAGAAAGATTAGGATGATAATGCACTCCAAATTAGAATTATGATGTTCTAAATGTAGTTTCACCAGAATGAAAGATAGAAAATTGTTTGCTTCTTCTAGGGCTTAGGAACTAGAATGACAATATTCACTATTTTTCAATCAAGAACAAACCCTTGAGATCTCAATGCAGAGGACAAAGATATCTTTCAAGAGGGTTGTTCTAGGGGATGAATATAAGCTAATAAGGGGTTAACCACCAATTTTAGACTTGGAAAGATAAATTAAATGCAAGATGCAACACTAAACCCTAATTCAATGCAATGAACTACAAAATGACCAAGAAATGTAAATAAAACATAACAAAAAAGCAGTAAGATGAATGGTCTGCACCTCAAAATCTAGAAATGAGTGATTAAAGCTCTGAAATGCCAGAAAATCAGAATTTTTGACCAAATGGGACTCATTCACCAACCTAGGTGAATCAATCCTAGATTTGGATTTTGCAGAGGGACAAGTTTTAGGAAAAAGGGTATATGAAACTATAAAAATCTCAAAATTGACCTAAACTGAGAATCATTCACCAATCTAGGTGAAAGAGTTCAATTAGGTTTTTTTGGAATTTCAAAGTCTGAATTTGGTCTTTAATGTTTTATCTTCCTATTTCTCTTGATTTTCGGATCTGAAACTACCAATTTCGGGCCTGAAGGTGAGTTTTTGTGAAGACAAAAACCTTGCAATTCAAGAGAAAACTCAAAAAAATTCCTTCAAGCTCCAAGACACCTAGATCTGTAATCACACATGTAAAGAGGAGAAAAACTTGTTGATTGTTAGTGAATCGGGGGTTGCCTTGGTCAAACCCCTTTTAGGTAATTAAACCAAATGATGAAACAATGAAACAAGGACATAAAACATGAAACATGAAAAATGATACCTTCAATGATGTCTTGTAAATGATTCTTTGTAAATTTTCAACTCAACATGAAATGGCCATGAAGGATGCAGATCTTGATCTTGACAATAGGTGTAGAATAATGCTTGATCTTGGATCTTCAATGCTACATCACAAGAGTAGCTCAATAACATGATTGATGCTTTCTACTCTTGACATGATGATGGATCTTGAATTTCTATAATAATTGATGATTTTGTTCTTCCCTTGAATGCCTTAGAAATGATCTTGATGATATCTTGACGATCTTGTAAAGCCTTGGAATGCTTAAATTTTTCTTGCTTGACTTGATATCATGTAGGCTTAATGAAATAATTATTTGAAAGCTTTTTTATATAGGAAATGCACTCAAATAATTTTTTATTTGATACGAAAGGTCGACATACAATAAATTTCAACTTAAAATCAGATTTTTCAACTTAAAACCTTGAAAATAGGCCAAATGGGACTCGTTTGTGAAGTTGGGTGAATCAGTCCCACCTGGATGGGACTCATTTTCCCAATGTGGAGAATGGGTCCCACAGGGCCTATTTTGAGTACTAAAGTGTTGGGGAGTGTGTAAATTAATTTTATATATTGATATATTCGGGTTTTTAATTAAAATATGCTTTGGGATGCATAATGTAGGGTGATAGGGGACTATATTAAGGCCATAAATGTAAGGGGCCCAAAATACAATGTGAATGTGTAAATAAATACATTTTACAACATTAAATTAAGGCAAAATTGGGTCTATTTAGCTTAGAAGGACAATAAATCGAATAATCTGTAGACCACATTACAACACTAGACTAGGTTCACTTAATTTACAAGCCTCCTAAATTTAATGTGAAAGTGTAGATAAATACACTTTACAACACTTAATTAAGGAAAAGTTAAGTTTATTTAGATTAAAAAGGGCCCAAGACCTAATGTGGAAGTGTGAAACACATCATGCAACACTAGATCAAGGAGATATCATGTCCAATTTAGCATTAATTATTTCCAAATTAAGTGTGAAAATGTACATGACAACATTTTTTGACACTACACATCCTATACTATCCACATTTGTACACTTGAATCACTCTTGATGTGTAGTTGTCTAATTTAGTGTGAGTTTGATGCAAGGTCATCCTCTCACTAAAGTGGGGGCTAAATGTAATGTAGAAAAATGTATCCCTTTACATTTTCACACTTGCTTAGGCCCTTCATGTTAAAATTGGGCATATATATTCCTTAATTGGTCCTATTTTAAATCCACAAGCCTAATAAATTATATTTTTCTTAGGAGAATCCTAACATTTAATAAATTCCACTTCATAATTTAACATTTTTGGCTATGTGATCTAGATTTAGGGATCTAAGACTCATATTCCCATTTGGGCATATGAGTCCTCCCTAGGTTATGGCCCCAAAATTTAAATGCCACATTAAGTATCACACTTTTCAAAGTATGTGTCCCAGGTTTCAAGTCCTAGGAGTCATACACCCAATTGGGCATATGAGTCTCGCTTGAGCCTAGGGCCTATTTTGATTTAAATACTTGGCAGGATTTTATTATCCTTAGATTCAATTTATGAATGTTGGTTTTTAGTGTTGTAATCTAATGAAATTAAGCATAAAAAAGTATAAATACAAGGTTGTTTCACTGAGTTTCACCTATATTTTGAAGTGTTGAATTTCTAGAGCAAGGTTTATGATCAAGAGTGATTTCAAGAGAATTCAAGGGAATATTTCTACATTTCTTTTTGCAGCAGTCAAGACTCCATTATCATGTCAAAGGTTTTTTACACCATGCATGTTGTTTGAGCTAATATGGTGATGTAGAGTTCAAGATCTATTCAAGCATTCAAAGGTATTATCTTCAATCAAGTATCATTATCAAGATCCACATCCATTGAATCCAATTCATGCAAGTTGTAGATCTAAAATCCAAGGTTCAAAAAAGGTTTCTTGAGTTGTTATATAGTGTTGTTCATTCACCATTCCTTTCATTCTTTTATTCATTTCAAGGTTTAATTACCAAAATGGGGTTTGACCAAGGCAAACCCCCATTCCTTAACAAAAAATTTTTTTTCCCTCTCTTGTGATGTGTTTTTGAAGATCTAGGTGAATTGGATCTTGGAGGTACTTTTTAGATGAAATTGAAAAGTTTTCAAGGTTGTCATCATCACGAAAAAACTCACCTACAGACCAAAGTTCAAAATTTTGAGACTTGAAGATCACACAAGAAGGAAGCTACATAACATAAATAAAGGCTATAGATACATCATTTCAAATCTTGAAAGTGGATTCATATGCCTAAACTAGTACAATAGTCCTTGATAAGGCCTTTTGACAACATCTAACACTATCAGATTTGGGTTCAAAAGATTTAGAAACATCTTGAAAAAAGAGCCTATAGAAGGACTCATACACCCAACCTAGTGTATTAGTCCCAAGATAATATTTTATCAACATAATATAGATCCTAATCAATATTCAAAGATTCCAAACTCTTCCATAAAAATCCTAAAGGACGACTCATATGTCCTACCTAGTATATATGTCTCAGTGCAACCCTAAAAGCAATTTTCAAAGTTTGCAGATCTTGTTTTGGCCTCTTCATTTCACCAAGTAGTTTTTGTTGGCAAGAGACATTGCTAATATCATTTGGTGATGTCATTGATGGAAACCCTAATCGATGATTGGATACACACATCATCATTTGATCACACTAGTAGACAATTTAAAGATAGTAAAGGAAGAACACAACATTCGACAATTTTGTGTTCATCTATTCTTATGAAAATTTCTTGTTACTATTTTGTGTTCCATATCTCAAGGAATGTTGTTTGGTGTATTATCTATATTTATATTGAATATTAGTGGCTCCTATTGATCCGTGTGCGAGTTTGAATATCTAGCTAATTAATTTTGTATTTATCAGTGCATGGAGGCCGAATCAATTATCATAACATATTGCAAATATTCAAAAAGTAATTATTCAAGTGCTTTTATGTTCGAGCATATTTTTTGGGTCCTAGCTGTGTTTTGGCCAATCTTTGTGGATGTGCATTATACATTACTCATGATTTGAGGCAACAGTTGTAAATATTTTTGTGTTTTATTGATGTCAACATATTATGATTAAATTCTTGGTCACGGATATATGTAAGCGATTGATCATATAATTTTTATATATGCAGAAGGTTTATCGATGTGAATTGTGAATATCAGAAGAGAAGAAGAGGGATTATGAAAAATTTCACTTGCGCATTAAGGATTTTGTGGTACGAGTTTGAGAAGAGTAGAGTTGAAGTGTAGAATTAGTCAGAAGGATATAAGATTGATTGCTGAGCCTAACTGGAACTGAAATCAAGCATATGAAGATGTTATTAATTTAGTTCAATCCCTTAGATGGTTTTAATCTGAATATTTTGTAAGGCAGTAAACCTTCCTATTTTGACCAGTGAGCTTTAGGAAGTGTGCCTGAATGCAAATGCATTCCCCATATTGTAAAATTAATTTGATTATACTTAGGTCATATTGTAGATTGGCCATCCACTGTGGTTTTTCCCCTAATAGGGTTTCCACGTAAAAATTCTTGTCTTATGGTGTTGTGATTGTTTTCTTCATGTTTATGTATTTTGGTTGAATGTTACAAGTTCTGTAAAGATAAAGGTTAATAAAGTTAATTTTTTCACTACATTGATTCACCCCCCCTTTCAGTGTAGCTTGTTTCCAACAATTGGTATCAAAGCTAGTTCCTCAGAAGAATTATAACAACTTAGGGAGATCTTGGAAAGTATTTCAATGGATTCAAGTAGTCTTCAACAACAAATTTTGGTGGCCCTAGATGAACATGACTAGTCAAAGTTTGAAGTTCATAAATTACAAGAAAACCTCATGGATGCTCAGAAATTCATCGAGTCTTTGAAGGACAAAATCAATAAGTCTAGAGAGAAGATAAAGGAATATGTGTTCAGATTAAGTAGAATGACAATAAAAGAATTAAAGATGAGCAACTGAGTAAAGCCCTAAAGGAAAATGCATAAGAATGTGAAAATATTACCAAATATAATGCTGTCCTAAAGCATGAGATGGAATATATCATGATGAGAATGACCGAGGAGGTTGAAGAGAGAAAGAAGAATGAAGATAACCTAACACAGTCCTTGAAATAAAAATATGAAGTATGCAACTGATTGGGCAATGAACTGCAACAATCTAAAAGTAATGAGGAAATGCTTGAAAACAAAATTGATGATCTCAGAGATTAAATTACTACAACAAATGAGTACAAGGATAAGTTAAAATTTAGCTCAACCAATCTTGATGAATTGATTAAAGTACAGAGGATAGAAGCTGACAAGCGAGGTCTTGGATATGAAGAAGGAGAAATTTCCATATCAAGACAAATGAGATTCAGGCAAGGAAATCAAATGAACAAATCTGGAAGCTATCTGGCAAGGCAACCTAATGCTTAGAGACTCAATGGATACTATTTCAATTGCAATAAATTTGGACACTAACTACTCAATGTAGAAGCAAGATGAATTCAAGTGGTCCATCATTCTCAGGTCAGTTCTTTAATTGCAATAAGTTTGGTCATAAGTCAAATGAATGGAAAAATGTGATGAAAAAATTTAATAAAGATGTCAGATGCTATACATGCAATAGACTTAGCAATATTGCTAACTAGTGCAGATCAAGAGAAAATCAATGGAACAACTTGTCTAGATAGAGAAATTTTGTGTGTTATAAATGCAACAAATTTGGTCACATTGCTACATTTTTTTAGAATGGAAAAGGTCTAGTAAATTAAAAGAAAAACATGTTAAAGTGTGTTAAGGGAAAAGGGAAAGTCACTACAGATTTGATCAGGAAGAAAATGCAGAAGAAATGGGTGAAGAAAAGTCCTTTTGGTGAAAGAAATGTGCTAGCATGAGAATCTTCTTTTGGTAATTCCTCCAGGAATTAGTTTCAATATTTTGGCCTAGGCGGAGCTATCAAGAAAATCTCTTAACCCCCTATCGATAACTGATACCGGGATGTGGATAAGTGCAGTAAGTGCATAGATTCTCTATAGATTCTATTAAAACTATTTGATAAAGTAATATGCAATATTGGTGGTGTTGGTGTTTAAAATAACAACCCAACTAGTATTTACAATTCTCTAAGAGGTAGCCAACCTCTATATTAAAGAACAACAAAGGCTAGTGGCCAACTAGCAAGAGTTAATTATGGACTGACCTCTCCTACACTTTTGGCTCTGTAGGACCAAGGCAAGTAAACCTAGATGTGATCATAAAAATGCCTTATAACTGGTAATAACACTTTCTGTATACAAATTACAATCCCTACACACTCAAGCGAATAGTCATTATTCTTGATATTGACAAACTAAAGAATAATTACAAGTACCAAAGAGCAAAGGAATTGACCAACTAAATGCAAGAATTAATTCTCATAGGAAGACAATGTCTAATATGTGGTTATGTTTAGCATTTGGATCACCATGCTTAGAACTCTAGCCTCAGACCAAAGAGAAAGGTTGCAAACATTATACGGTGCCTCATCCATTGGGTGGCAAATTCATACATAGTCTAATTCTAATATTGTGAACTTATCCTCATATAGCATTACTACTATGAGATGTTTCAATATATTAAAATAGTGTTTCTTAGAAAATTCTAAGTTTATACAACCATGAACATGTAATTTAGCTTTTCAATAATTCAACTAACTCATTAAGTTAAAGAGATAAAACAAATTACACTTTCAATTAATCATTTAAATTGAAGAGAGAAACCATTGATAAATCCATTCATAATCCATGGCACACACACAGGAGAGAAAACCATCTTAATTTTGTAGATTTGTTTTGATATTAGTAATTAAAAATCATAGCATACTAACTTTATACAAATCCCTACCCAGGGTGATTTCCTGAATAATGTTCACAAAATTTCAACATTAAAGCTAATTGTATAGACTCCAAAGTTTTGGACCCAAAATTCTAACTCTATAATGAGCTGTGAAATCTTCTTAATATAACAGGAGAGCAACAAGCATTAGGCTACATTACCAGTATCAAAATTGAATTTCAACCCAAAGTGAAATTCAAATTCACATTCCTCATCATTCAATAGCATCGTGCATGATTAGAGGAATTAAAAATGGTTACATAGTAACCAATCGAAGAACAAAATTTTGTACAAATCATGCGCGTGTCCATGTCCATATGATGAAACAATAGAAAATGAAACATCCAACAAACCCACCATCGGTAACCATCAAGAAAATAGATAGCCCCGGTATAGGCACCCACTTTGAGTTCGGGCCTGAGACAGCAACAAAACCACCTTTCCCCTACAAGCCTTGTCAGCACAACCCCTAACAACTAGACCCAGTGCCAATGCAGTTACAGGTTCAACTGCGAGGACCTCTTCATTTACTCCCATTAGCTCCGTCAAGGTGACCAAGTAACACTGGTAGTTTGAATCAGTGTCAAATTTATTATCATCAGAATTAGATATGAGCATAGGGGATGAGCAACATACTAGATTCTTTCTAGTATTCCTAGTAGTAGCCCCGGGCACCATGGAAGTCATTGGCTCCACCATGACTAGTGACCTTTGGGATCCCAGCCTCACACTTCTGCATTCATTTGGTTTTTACATAGAGAAAAATAAAACCTCACAACACACCAGAGAAGAAACCTTCCTGCACAAAAACAAAATGCAATGCTAAACGCAAGTAACTTGGTCAACATTTATAGAATGGCTTAGTTGCAAGATATGATTGCTTGAAATAAATTAAATCACTTGAACAATTAGTGGCTAATATAGCTATGAGTGTTTTCAATAGGATGGCATTGTTCGCACGCCAGAGAAAAATAGGAGGAGATCCACTGAAAAATATATTGCATTAATGAAACTAGCAATAGCGAGGCAGTGTATGCCACATAGATGAGTTGCACACCCATCCATTGAATTTGAACAACTGATGTGGAACACATCTGGAAAATCAGAGGGTTGAAATCAAGTCAATGAGTATTGACAATCCACTTCAGCACCCGAGAAGACACGTCCAATCAAAACCCACCAAAATAGGAGGTGTGAACTAGATAGTGGGGCCCACATAGCTCCATTGGCCCAAGAAGAAAGACCACATGTCACCCCCTCACACACCTCATAGTACCTTTAGGAATATTTAATCTGATCATGCGAGGTGTGCAAGGGGTCATAATTAACCCTGTTATTAAATACCACTGCCAGTGAATAGACAACCAGACATAACCGCCAACACCTTGGGAAAAACCCCACACATTTGCTCATGCCAGATGGAAAAATCTTGCAAACCTCACACCACTTTGGTGACACCAGTAGGAAAACCTGCAAGGTCAGTGAGAAACGACCCAGATCAAAACCTGTGATTGGACGGTTAGCTAGGCATTAGATGCAACACTCAGGTGGGAATGACCAGTGAAACATCTGATAGTATAAAAAATTAAGTTGTCTTAGCAGAAACACCGAAAGGCTAGGTGAAAGGGGCTGGTAAAGACACAACCCAAGAGGGATAAAACCTTGTTAAAATGACTGGATACCCTCGGTAGTAAGTCACTGTTGAAACATAACAAGAGGGTTTTCAAAATTTGATATATTAAAAACACCATGGGTAACTTTGAAAACCCAAAACTACAGCTCGTATCACTTAAAAAATTGAAAGTCCCATCACTGGCTCCGACTAGGGATGTATGCCCCCTATGGGCATAGCAAGAATCCAAAATCTTCGATTTCACAGACCAGATTACTGAATTACACAATCTCTTTAACAAATATATTACCTTGTTCTATCAACTGGACTTGTGTGTACAAACTTGGTGGCCCTAGGCCACCAAACAAGAGAAATCAAGGTCTACCCCTATCAAAAAAAAAATCTCCATTTTTTGACCAAAAAAAATCTTGCAGCATTCACTATTTGATGATTCAAAGCTCATGGGATGACCCATACCTTTGAGAATACTATGGTGACTACTGATACTCTACCCCTATACTGATTTAATCATTGTTTTTCTCCACCATTTCAAAAAAAACATATGACCGTGATAATACTTCACCTTATCATGCTCCTGGTCATATTTCATAGGATGTTGGCTTAGCCGTACTAGAAAATGGAAACTTTCATAACTTATCTGATTTGTAACATCATCCATTATGGTATCATCAGTTTGCACGTTGAACTGAAAGTTGTCATATAGAACGGTGTGCATAGTATCCTTACTTCCATCACCTAACAAAGATGACACATAGCTCTAGGAATTTCCCTCTTGGAATTTCCTACTCAAGTTTGGTTCCCCCCCCATGAAATCTATCAATTGGGAATATACCAAGGCATTACAAGAAGTTAGTAGTATTGGCTACACCACTCTTCAGTGAATGCACAAACACATTCATCTCTGACCACTCCATATACATCCTTTCTTGTACCTCTTCATTTATTTCTATATGAAGACTCTCAAAGACAAATTTAAAAGTATCAATTTCACCTTGATCAGAAGAGAGAGAAAAATATGTATTGGCTTCCTTATACTCAACACATCCTGCTAAATATGCTGATTTATAAGTGAATAATTCAACATGATCTGTAAACCTTTTGCTGATCACATCAATGCCAAAAGGCAAAAACACATCCATCTCCACTTCACATAGATAATCAGGAAATACCCTAGTACTGATGTGTTCATTAATATAATGGCTACCTCCAATTGTACTCTTTTGACCACACACATCATTTTCCTTAGATTGCTCAATATTTATGCATCTTTCCTATTCTACTACTAATATACCTGGGGCACACTCCAGATAGACTTCATTTGAAAAAAATTCCTTCACTGGGAAACAAACATGGGGCTCTTCATTCCCACATGACTCTAGTGAAAATAAAAACTTAGCTGCATTCTCTATACTACAATCATTACCCTTAAAATCACAATCACTAGCTTGCAATATAATCTCAGTGAAATGAGCATCATAATTAGGTTTAGGAAACACAATAGGTGTCTCATACAATCCGACATCAATTTTCCCCTCAATTTCTTTAATATTCATGCAAAAAATTTGTAATGAACGAGCATTATCTTTATTTTGTGTAGATGCATTCCTGGCCGATTCTTCAATTTCTATCCATTGAATCACTTGAACCAAATTAGCAGGTTTCAATTCTTCTGGTAAAGAACTTTGTCTTGATTCATATAGTTCACAAAATAAATCAATGCATTCATAATCATTAGGTCTTTGATCTATAGAAATTTGTACTCAGACTCCCAAAAATCTTAAGAAAAAATTGTATGGTGATCCCTTATCTTGCCTTTTCATACCATACAGTTCTTATACAAAAGAAACTTGATCATTATCACTCAAATTGGACTGGGTTTCAACTTGGATCTCATTATCATCAAACTACATTGGTGAAGCTATAACAATCCTAACAAGAATTTTATCATCAATTTTTTGAATAGTTGGCTCTGACATTCTATTAGTATTGGTTAAGCCCAGGTAATCAGTACTTGCAACCAGATACCCCTTCATCATTGAATACTTCATACTATTTTCAATTTCCATAGCCAGTTGGTATGCTTGGTGCAAATTAGTAGGCTCTTTATCCCTTAATAAAAAACCTATCCTTCTGTCAAAAGCACCAAGATACACAACCAGGATTTCAACCTCATTTGGTCTTATTTCTTTAGGAATTTCCCTCAAATATTTTGAAAACCTGAGATTAAAATATGGGACTAATTCCTCATCTTGTATGTGAATTCCCATAAATCCTTTTCTCAATGTGTTGGGATTAATTCTTTCACCAAATTGTTCCATAAAAGCCATCACCAACTGATTCCATGAATTAACAAAAAAGGTAGGTAGATAAGAAAACCAATCCCTAGCATCACCTTTTAAGGATTGCACAAATAGCTTCATGATAACATCCTAATGACTAATTTCATAATCACCCATTACATCTACAAAATTCTGTAAATGCCTAGAAGTCGATTCTGCAACTTGCCCTATATATTTAGGCAAATAATTCCTAATTTTCTTAGGAATTAAATTAGGGTAATTACTGATACCACTAAATATAAAAGGCATGTATCTTTGAGCTACAAAACACCCCAAAGGGCTTAATACAACATGCTCTTTTTGCATATTTATGTCTGACCTTACACATGGGAGATTAGTCAACAACATATAATTATCAGGCACATTACTTATTATCTCAACTAGGAGTTTATTAATGACTGACAATAGCATTCCTTTCTTTCCAAGATTTTAGGTAATACAAACATGTTTCATAAATCCTTTTACATGTAATACTAGAAATATGGTAAAACCAATCATTGTTCCTTTTTTGATGCTCGACATCCAATTTGGAACCATTTTTATCCCTAATCAAAAACACCCATTATTATTAAAAAATAGTGAATTGTTTAGTTTTGATGAAATACCTGGTAGTTGTTTGCATCATGTATCAATCTCTTTTCTAGACTGTAAATCGCACAAATCTGGGACTATTCCTTCATTCCTTCACTGGTTCTTCAGAGAGAGTCACCACCTCAATTACAAAGGACATTATTTGAAAGAACCTTGACATTCTGTTCTCTAAGTTCTGCCACATTCTAGGTTTCACTACCCATTACAGAGTCACACCATACAACCAGTAATACCTTTCACAATCATAATTCATTATCATCAAAATATAACATTTATCTTCACTTCGAACAACAAGTTCTAGATAAGCACCTCCAACCCCTATGGTTCCTCTATCTTCCTTCTCTCTCTCTTTTTTTAAATTTCTTAGAAGTTCTCCCCAATAAAATCATCCTTCAATGAATAAATCTAGAACTCCTGAATCCTTTTCTTATAGGAAACCATAGACTACAAGATTTTTAGGATTATTCTAAACTACCTCACTCCCATAGGGTTGAAAACATTCACTATGTACATTCAGAACAACATATCATCTAATATTGTCTATAACCATTTGCAACCGATGATTCAAAAAAATTCCCCAATAGGAGAAATAATTCAAAACTTGTCGACCCCTGGTATAGAAATAATTCAACACTTTAATGACTCTGTACCAGCACCCTCTACAACTAAAACTGTTGAGTTCTTCCCCAGTAGAGTCGCCATTCTATTAGTGTTTAAAATAACAACCCAACTAGGATTTTCAATTCTTTAAGAGGGAGCCAACCTCTATATTAAAGAACAACAAAGGCTAGTGGCCAACTAACGAGAGTCAGTTATGGATTGACCTCTCCTACACTTTTGGCTCTATAGGACCAAGGTGGGTAAACCTATATGTGCTCATAAAAATGCCTTATAATGGGTAAGAACACTTTTTGTATATAGATTACAATCCCTACACACTCAAGGGAATAGTCATTATTCTTGATATTGGCAGACCAAAGAATAATTATAGGTACCAAAGAGCAAAGGAATTGACCAACTAAATGCAAGAATTACTTCATGTAGGAATACAAGGTTTAATATGTGGTTATGTTCAGCATTTGGATCACCATGCTTGGAACTGCAGCCTTAGACCAAATAGAAAGGTTACAAATATTATACAATGCCTCATCCATTGGGCGATGGATTCATACATAGTCTAATTCTAATATTGTGAACTTATCCTCATATAGCATTACTACTATGAGATGTTCCAATATATTAAAATAGTGCTTCTTAGAGAATTATGAGTATATACAACCATGAACATGTAATTTAGATTTTCAAGCATTTGATTAACTCATTAAGTTAAATAACGAAAACAAATTACACTTTCAATTAATCATTGAAACTGAAGAGAGAAACCCTTGATAAATCCATTCATAATCCATGGCAGACACATAGGAGATAAAAAATTCTTAATTTTGTAGATTTGTTTTGATATCAGTAATTAAAAAGCATAGCATACTAACTTTATACAAATCCCTACCCAGGGTAATTTCATGAATAATGCTCAAAAAATTTCAACATTAAAGCTAACTGTACAGACTCCAAATTTTTGGATCCAAAATTTTGACTCTGTAATGAGTCGTGAAATCTCCTTTATATAACAGGAGAGAAAGAAGAATTAGGCTACATTACTAGTATCAAAATTGAATTTCAACCCAAAGTGAAATTCATATTCACATTCCTCATTATTCGATAGCATCGTGCATGATCAGAGGAATAAAAAATAGTTACATAGTAACCAGTCAGAGAAAAAATTTTATGCAAAGCACACGTGTGTCCACATCCACATGATGAAACAATAGGTAAAGAAATGTCCAAAAAACCCACCACTGGTAACCATCAAGAAAACACACGGCCTCAGTACAAGCGACCACTTCAAGTCTGGGCCTGAGATAGCGACAGAACCACCTTTCCCCTACCAGCCTTGTCAACACAACCCCTAACAACTGGACCCGATGCCAAAGCAGTTACAGGTTCAACTGCTAGGACCTCTTCATTTACTCCCATTAGCTCTGTAAGGGTGGCCAAGTAACACCGATAGTGCGAATCAGTGTCAAATTTATTATCATCAGATATGAGCATAGGGGACGAGCAATGTACTAGCTTCTTTCCAGTACTCTTAGTAGTAGCCTTAGGCACCATGGAAGTCATTGGCTCCACCACGACTGGCGACCTTCGGGCTCCCAGCCTCACACTTTTGCGTTCAGTCGATTTATCCATAGAGAAAAACAAAACCTTACAACACACTAAAGAAGAAACCTTCCTGCACAAAAAAAAAATGCAATGCTAAATGCAAGTAACTTGGTTAGCATTTATAGAATGACTTAGTGTGCAGGATATGATTGCTTGAAAGCAATTCAAACACTTGAAAAATTTGTGGCTAATATAGCCATGAGTGTTTTCAGCAGAATGGCACTGTTTGCACGTCGGAGAAAATCAAGAGGAGATCCCTTGCAAAATCCATGCCATTAATGAAACTAGCAACAATGAGGTAGTGTATGCCACACAGATGAGTCACACACCCCTCCATTCAATTTGAACCACTGATGTGGAACACATCTGGAAAATCAGAGGGTTGTGATCAAGTCAATGAGTATTGACAATCCATTTCAGCACCCGAGAAGACACATCCAATCAAAAACCACAAAAATAGGAGTAAAAAAGACAGTGGGGCCCATACAACTCCATTGGCCCAAGAAGAAAGACCATATGTCACCCCCTCGTAGACCTCGTAGTACCTTTAGGAATATTTACTTTGATCATGTGAGGTGTGCGCACAAAGTCATAATTAACCCCGTTATTAAATACCACTGCCAGTGAATAGATGGCCATACATCACCACCAACACCTTGGGAAAAACTCCACACATCCATTCATGCAAGATGGCAACATCTCATAAACCTTGTAGCACTTTGGTGACGCTAGCAGGAAAATGTGCGAGGTTGGCGAGAAACGGCCTAGATCAAAAGCTGTGACCAGACGGTTAGCCAGGCATCAAATGCAACACTCAGGTGGGACTGACCAATGAAACATCTGGTAGTATAAAAACTTAATCCATCTTAGCAGAAATACCGGTAGGCTAGGTGAAAGGGGTTGGTAAAGACATGACCCAAGAGGGATAAAACCTTATTAAAATGACTAGTTACCCTTGGTAGTAAGTCACTGTTGAAACATAACAAGAGGGTTTTCAAAATTCAATATATTTAAAAAACCATGGGTAACTTTGAAACCCCAAAACCCCATCTCACATCACTTAAAAAATTGAAAGTCCCATCAGGTGGTCCACAAAATATTTATCTTTCACAGTGTGTGAAAAAAAGATATCCAGATGAGTTAAGGTAAAATGAATTTATTACGACAAAAAGGGTTAGGTATGCGAGTAATAAAAGTCATTTATATATTTCATTTGTCACTTTGCATTTTGAAATAAAGAATTTTGGAGAGCTTTGAAGTGATTTTTTCTAAATTAAGGTGAAATTCGAGTGTGAAGAAGCTTTCAGCAATCAAACTTTGATCCGACGAAAAGGTCATTTTTAGAAAAACCCTACGAATTTGTGAATTGGTGAAAATGGCTACTCCTTTGGTAATTGAAGTCAAGGACAAACCTCATCCAAAATTCAAGTGGAATCCTTTCAAATCTACTGAGACTGATCCCTTAGGTGCATTTTCATTTGTCTTGTATGGTGTCTTACATACTAAAGATGTTAGGGAATATATTCACACAAACATTGAAGAGTTAGGAAGCTCACAACTTCTGAATTTGTATAACAATCATATAATAAGAGAATACTTTTGTGTCAAACGAGAATTCAAAACCCTAGAAGATAAGAAATTTACACAGATTGTAAAATCTCCCATTTTGAAGAGAATGAATGGGTCTGGTACATCTTGGGTTGAGTTCAAACATAATTCATGTGGTTTAATATACCCTTCAAGATAACAAAAGAGGCTATAAGTGTTATTATAGGTTTAAGTTCCTTCAGTGGATTACCAGTTCTGAAATTAGTGAGGAATCAAATGGTCACTAATAAAACCAGTTCTAAGTATGACAGAAGAGCAATGAAAATTTATTACATTGTTGATATATATGTCAATTTTACATCTATGGTTATTAGGTACAAAGTCTATCATTCCAATCGAGTCAACTCTATGTTTGGTACAACCATTTATGCAGCCTATTAGATGGTAAAGGAAATTGTAAACTATGATCTATGTGAGTTGTTGAGAAGTCAACTGATGGAAAATATTGGGAAGATCAAGAAGGATAAGAAAAATTTCTTTGAGTATTGTAACTTTCTATTATGCTTATTGTTTTACTTCATGAATGAGGTTCCAGGATTAAGAAAGGTTCATTGGCAAAAAGATAAACCAGTAGCCGCTCAGATCAGATATCTCTTTCATAGATTTATAGACATTAAGATAAAGAACGCCACTATCCGCAGATATTTAAAAAAAAATCAGAGTATGATGCAGGCCAGAGAAAGAATTCCTACTTCTATTGTAGATAAATATAAGGATACAATTTGTTTTATGGTAGATATTTATCAATGCATGATGGAAGCCACCGATCCCAAAATATTCTAGATCATGCCAATGGGATATGAAGTTAAAGAGAACATTTTGGAAATGTATGCACAACATTTACTAAATAAGCCTTTCAATCCAACAAAAGAGAGATTTGGTACCTATGCAAAAAATAATATATAGGTACACAATGAACTCATAAAACCTCTCTTAGTTAGAAGAGTTGGACAAGAAGTGGAAATATTTGCAAAAAGTATGGGCATATCAGCATAAAAGGTAAGAGAAGCTAAAAGGAAAAGAGAAGAAGTTGAATCAAGAAAGGAGGCAACAAAAATTGAATCAACTAGTTCAGTAGCACCCTCTGCCAGAACTAGGTCAACAAAGAGCTATGCACCCCTATCCGCTCCTACAACCAAGCCAATTCCTATGAAGAGATCTGGTAAGGAAGGTAAAAGAAAGAAGGATAAAATGAAAATAATATATGTGGTAGCATTTGAAGATGAAGAGACAAAATCAAATGAAGGTGTTAGATAAATAAAGCATCAAGGTGCTAAGGCATCCACAATTTCCAAAGGAAAATCCTCAGGTGAAGAAGTCAAAGCACAAAAGAAGGAAAAATTTGACAAACCAAGTATGTTAGTGGAAGAATTTGAAAAATCTTTGATCAAAGATGGAAATCTTAAACTGCTTTGTAGATGGTATGAAATTTTTGATAAATTTGGTCAAAGAACTCTTGAGGAGGCAACAATAAAGTATTTGAATATTTTCAATAAGTTTATTATTGAAGTAATTCCTAGCTTACCTAAAAGCTTATATGAGACTTTAGAAATGAGGAGAGTCAATGCTAAAACAAAAGAAGAACAAATGAGAGAAATAATTTTTATTGAATTATGTTTGGTAATTTTTGTGGAAGATATGCAGGCACTCCAGAATAAAGCCAAAAAGGAATTCAAGAGAAAGACAAGGGTGAATGAGCTCAAGATTGGTCTGAGTAATTAGTTTACAAAAGAAACTAAGAAAATCTTGAGAAATGTTTTTTTAAATGACATAATTGACGTTGTCAGAGAAGAAACTCATGATAAAGATGTTCCATCTGGTCTAGAAGAAGAAGAAGAAAAACTAGATACAGATGAGGATACTTAGATTCCTCTTGATATGGAAAATACATAAATACCTATGGAGATTGAGACTCCTAAAATTATATCCATTAAGAAGAACAAGAAAATTGAGATTCTAGAAGTTAAGCAAGAATCTACAGCTGAAGAATCAATGGTTAAGGAAAAGAAAGTTGAAGTAAAGGAAGCTCGAGTGGATGCAAGAGACACTGTAGAGGCAATGAAGAAATTTATGGTAGAACAACAGGGAGAATTTGATCCTGAATTAATTGACGGTCCTATTGACCTATCCACTTTGTCTCCAATTCAAAAAATGAAGGTAGCATCATTCGCCTAGGTGAAGGCTAGAGAAGAATTTTTGAGGCCTCATATTGAGGACATTGAACTTTTAAACCTTATATGTGGAGTTCTAGAGAGAATAATGCCTACACATGTCAAAGATCCATCTAGTTCCTCCTTCAGTGAACTGAAGAAGATCATCAACTATGTAAGTACTCACTTTGAGTCACTTGAGAAATCAGCTATGGTTAAAGTGCAAGAAGAATTTGATGCCAAAAGATTCAATGGGTTGAAATAAATGATTGCTAAGGATCAAAATTTGTTAACCACATGTGTGAAGAATGTTCAAAATGCTCTGTTTGAAGCTAGAAATATTTATAAATCATGTATATCTTTGTCAAAATTTATTGAGGCAAATGAAAAGAAGGTTAAGGATCTAGAAAAACAGTTAATTACTATTTTTGAAGCTTTTGATCCTTTAGTTGGTGGTGTTGCAAAGAAAGAAGGTTAGGTAATATCTCTACTTGACAAGATAAGAAGCTTGAAGCATGAAAATGATAGATTTGTGGAGAAAGCATGTGAACTTAGAGGCCTAGTTGGTCTAAAGATTGAGATAATGTCAAGTGCACTAAAGGAAGGTAAAGATGCCATGGAAGTTAGTGATCCAGCAAACTTGGAGTTTGTAGAGACACAATCCTACTTAGTTTGTGGTCACATAACAATTTTGGAAAATCTTGAAACATTTTGGGAAAAAAATTTGATCCAATTGAAGAAATATTTTGCAGATGTTTTCCAATTTATGTAAGCTACAAAAGCATCTTTGTATATGGAGTCTGCTTACAACATTTTTGTTTGATCTTCTTTTTGGTATGTAGATCCCTACCTTTTCTATTGATGCCAAAGGGGGATAATAGTATAGTGAAAAATGTATAATCATCTCAGGGGGGAGAGTTATCTTTTTGGAATTTTGAAGCTGGAACTGCAATTTATCTTGGTACCGATCTGGTAGTTAGTCATTTTTCACTAAGTGTTGCCATCAATGCCAAAGGGGGAGATTTTTGGCAAGAGACACTGCTAATATCATTTTTTGTTGTCATTGATATCAAACCTAATTGATGATTGGATATGCACATCATCATTTGATCATACCGACAGACTGATTGAAGATAGCCAAGGAAGAACAATGCATTTGACAATTTTATGTTTCATTGATTCTTATTAAGATTTCTTGTTATTATTTTGTGTTACATATCTCAGGGAATGTCGTTTGGTGCATGATCTCTATTTCTATTGAATATTACTGGCTCGTATTGATCCATATGTGAATTTCAAGATCTGGTTGATTAATTTCCTAATTATTAGTGCATGGAGGCTAACTCAATTATTATAACATATTTTGGATATTCAAAAACTAATTATTCAAGTTTTTTTGTGTTCATGCATCATTTTTTGGGTCCTAGATAAGTTTTGGCTAACCTTGTGGATGTGCATTATACATTACTCATGATTTGAGCCAATAGTTGTAAATATTTTGTGTTCTATTGATTTTGACATATTGCGATTAAATTCTTGGTCATAGATATATAATAGTGATTGATCATATAATTTTGATATATAAAGAAGGTGTGTATATGTGAATTAAAAATATCAGAAGAGCAGAAAAGTGATTATGCACTATTTCACTTGTGCACTAAGGATTTTGTGATGTGAGTTTGAGAAGAAGAGCAAGATCAGTCAAAAGGTTAGAAGATTGATTGTTGAGCCTAACTAAAACTGAAATGAAGCATATGAAGATTCTATTACTTCAGTTCAATCCCTTAGATGGTCTTAATCTGAATATTTTGTAAGATATTAAGCCTTCCTATTTTGAGCAGTGAGCTCTAGGCAGTGTGGTTGAATGCAAGTGCATTTCCCATATTGTAAACTTCATTTAAGTATACTTAGATCATATTGTGGATTGGTCATCCACCATGGTTTTTCCCCTAATAGGGCTTCCACGTAAAAATTCTTGTGTTATGATGTTGTGATTGTTTTCTTCATGTTCATGCATTTTGGTTGAATGTTACAAGTTCTTTGTAGATAAAGGTTAATAAAGTTAATTTTTGCACAACACTGATTAATCCCCCCATCTTAGTGTAGCTTGTTTCCAACACTTTTATGTTTCCATTTTATGTTTCAGTCTGATTTCACATTCTTAAGTTTCTAGGTTGCATAGTGATTTTTCTTAAGTGTTTTCATTTCCCTTTTTGAAGCATTATTTAATGGTCAACCCTCATCCAATTACATAAAGGAACCCACAAGATTCCTCATTTGAGTTGATTCACTTAAGGTTTGATATTCACTTGATTGAGGGATCTAGTTTCCTAATGAAATATAAGGAAAATAGAGGGTTAGTATCCCTTCATTGATGATCATCCCACCCTTTTCATTTTTCTATGTTTCAACTAGTTATTACTTCTTTTCAAGTCATTTCTTTCTTGAGATTGTGTGTGTGGATACACTAAATGTCATATAGATCTACTCTTCTAAAAGAATGGTTTTTATTTGCAATTTTAAAGTATTTTAAGAAGCTAAAATTGTTGAGAGTCACCTACAGCCAGTGGTGCAACTACCCACAACAATAGTTTTTTTTTTAATAGAAACATAGTTATTTTATTTGAAACTTATTTTATGCCTCAAAAAAATTGTCTTTGACCTGCAACATGCGTGCAAACCTTCATATAGGTTGCATGAGTTTCTTACAACACAACCTCTCCTATTCCACCTATTATCTCATTTTAGAATATCTTTTTGGTGCCTACAAGGGGTGGGTGCCATCAACATGGTATTAGAGTATAACTATAGCTCTATGAAGAAGGATAGTGAATTGAGGTTGGGATTTAAAATAATACATGTGAGTGTGACTATGGATGTATCTCTACATTAATGGATATTGTAGCTAGGAGAGTATAGTAAGAGATAAAATCAAAGAAGGTGAGTTAGAGCAGTAGGATTCCACCAAGGAGAAGGATGGCAGAGGTTGCAACTATAGAAGCAATAGGAAGAATAGATGAGGTGTTAGAAATCTTATGGGGAATGCAAGAAAGAATGAATTACATAGAAGGAGGAATGAGAAGAGGTAGAGAACATGAGGACACTAATAGTGATGATGAAGAATGAGCAAATATGGCTGGACATGAAGGTGAAAATATAGATAGAGATATGGATGAAGGTGAAAGAAGACTTATAAGAGTTATTTCCAACATTAGGAAAGGAACAAGGGTGTAATTACCAAGATTCTTGGGGAGTTTAGAACCAAATGAATTAATTTAATGGATAATAGAGATGAAGAAATACTTCAAATATGATGAAGTA
Source organism: Sequoiadendron giganteum (assembly GCA_007115665.2). Taxonomy (NCBI): domain Eukaryota; kingdom Viridiplantae; phylum Streptophyta; class Pinopsida; order Cupressales; family Cupressaceae; genus Sequoiadendron; species Sequoiadendron giganteum. The sequence continues at coordinate 646,881,163 of CM021102.1, forward strand.
GAGGACCCTAAAAGAGTAAATATTGTTCAAATAAGGTTGAAAGGTTATGCAACACTCTGGTGAAAAGAGGTGTAGGTTGAAAGAAGAAATGGAAAATATAATATCACATGATTGGATTGAATGGTAAACAAGATGAAGGTTAATTTTTTTCCTAGAGATTACCAACTAGAACTTCTCAAGATATTGTAGAACTTGAGACAAGGAGAGTTGAGTGTGAAGGCCTATACAAAGGAGTTTTATAAAATTTCCATCAAATATGTTCACAATGAATTAAACCATGAAAAATTATCAAGATACATTAATGGATTTAGGGTTAACATTAAAGATGAAGTAAGTATGATAAGGCTATGAAATATGGAGGAGGCATACTAATATGCTCTAAAGGCCAAGGAGAAATTGGAAAGAAATAAAAGAACAAACAAAGGTAGAGGTGGATTAAATAAAGGAAAAATGTAGGAACAAAAAAATTACAGCCATGGGAAGGATGCTAGCCCTTCAAAAATTCAAAAGGATAAAGACAAAACAAGATCAAGACCATACCCAATGAGAGATAGAGTTGGATATGGAAGAGGCCAATGTAGAGGCTTCCAAGGTACATGTTTTACTTGTGGTTAGTGTTGGAATAATTTCATTGATACTACTGTTGGCAACATGAGCATGAGGGACACTCACAAAGAAGTATAATGATGTGTGGCAATGTTGTAATTATTATCAACATTATATCTTGATGTGGAGATCTTGGTGCATATCATTTCGGTTCATTCTGATAGGTTTTAGAGTGGTTTTAGAAGAAATTTTTGCAAGATGGTATGATCTGGTAAATTTGGTTGTGATGGAAAATTGACTAAGTGTAACTCTATTAATTTTGTGTAACAGAGCATCCAATTTTTGGGTCTCCATCAGTTTGCAAATGAAGATTTCATTTTTCACTTCTAACATTATTTTGTTGCTTAGAAGTATGTGATTCTAGAATTTCATCATGTTTTCTCTTTTTGTTTGTCTAGTGTAGAAAAGTGTATCTCTTTACATTTTCACAATTGTTTAGGTCCTCCCTATTAAAATGTGGCTTATTTATGCCTTAATTGGTCCTAGATTTTGCACCCATAAGCCTATTTAAATGTATTTTTCTGAGGAGAATCTCGACATTTAATGAATGAAACTTCATAATTTAACATTTTCGGCTATTAATCCTAGATTTAGGGATCTAGGACTCATACTACCACTTGGGCGTATGTGTCCTCCCTAAGCCTTGGCCACAAAATTCAAATGCAACATTAAACATCACAATTTACAAAGTCTGTGTCCTTGGTTTAAGCCTTTGGGACTCATACGGCCAACTTGGCATATGAGTCTTGCTTTAACCTAGGGCGTATTTTAAATCAAATTCTTCGTGGGATTTTATTATCCTTACTTTCTATCTTTGGATGTTGGCTTGTAGTGTTGTAAATTCAGGAAATTAAGCATAAAAAAGTATAAATACAAGGTTATTTCACTTAGCTTCACCTATATTTTCAAGTGTTCAATTCCTAAGGAAAACTTTATGATCAAGAGTGACTTCAAGAGCATCTAATGGTAGATTTATTCATCATTTGTGGCAGCAAGCAACGTTCGTTTCATCATGTCAAAGAGTTTTTGTACTATGCATGTTGTTTGAGCTAATGGGGTGATGTACACTTGTTCAAGATCAATTCAAGCATATCAAAGGCATTGTTTCACATCAAGTTATATGATCAAGATCTACATTCCTTGAGGATACTTCATGCTAGTTTGTAGATTTATAATCCAAGGTTTCAAATAAGGTTTGGTGAGTGGTTACATTGCATTTATTCATTCAAAATTCCTTCATAATTTTCTATTTCATTTCAAGATTTAATTACCAAAATGGGGTGGTTATGTGTAGGATCATGATGGGCCAAAAAGTGGCAATATGTAAGTGATATGATGGTCCATGTGGTTGACGAATTTGCTTTTACCCAAAATTGATGAAACGAAAAGGGTTTTTAAAGGAGATTCTCAGCTTTCTATCAATATAAATTATGCTTTACTTTGAATTTAATAAATAATTATTATTCATTTTCTATTTCAATTACGAATAAAATCTTAATTGATAGGCTGATTGAAAAACATCTATAGCTTTTAAACGGTATCACATTTTTTGAATCTGAAACATGTGTCACATTCTATGCTTCACATACTATAGGATAAAAAACACAAAATTGAATTTCATGAAGTTTTGACCATGTTAAGGTGGTCAGACATACGATTTTTTATATTTTTAAAAATTTATAATTAATAATTTACTTGGAAAAAAATTACAAAAAAATATGCATCATATCGGGACATAAGTCCTCTAATTATATCTAGAACATTATCATTTTATTGTGGTTAGGGTGGTCAGATAGACACCTACTTCTTATTTTTTCCCTAAAATTTAAGTACTACTCCATTGAAATTTCAAGTTTTCACCAAATATATTTTTTTAATTTTAAAATAAACCTAGTAGTTTAGAAACTACATTAAAATTTCTATAGATTCTATTGTTACATGTTTTTGAAATAATATAGATATCTTGTTCAAATTTTTACATCAAGTTGCCTAACTCTGATTTTTTGAATTTTTATTACCACTTAAGAGCCTAATTTTTCCATGATGATCCTACACATACTCGGGTTTGACAAGGGAAAACCCCCATTCCCTAACAAAACAACAATATTCTCTCTTGATGTGAGTTTGTAGATCTAGGCGAATTAGAGCTTGAAGATCATTTGACGATAAAGTTGCAAAAGTTGTGAAGTTTTAAAGGCTCACGAAAACTCAAATATGGAGCAAGATATCCAACTCATTTACATGAAACTAGTGGGAAAGTGCTTATTTAATCCATCTTCAAAGGCTCACAAAGTTTCAGTTCAAAATTCTACTCTTGTGTCACTTTTCTCTTTTTTTAGGAAACTTCATGACATGTCTAGCATATTAGACCCTATTATGTCCTTTTAGTAGTATTCAATAGTGTTGGATCTGGATTTATAAGATTCATAAAGATCCTTAAAATCTCTATAGGAGGAATCATATTCCCAACCTACTGTATTAGACTCAGGGCTAATTTTTAACATCTTTCTATAGATCCTCCTTAATCACCAAAAAATTCCAGATTCTGCCCAAAAACCTTGTAGTAGAAATAAATCACCCAGCCTGGTGTATTAGTCCTAGTAGGCTTTAAAAGGAAAATTTTCAAAGTTAGAAATCATTTATTTGGCATCTTCATTCTTCTAGGTACCTTTTTGTAGTGTAGAAAATTGTACGCTCTTGAAAGTGAGGCAACTTCACACTTAATTTGGACCTATTTTAGAACCCTTTCATTAATTATCCTTTAAATCATCATTAATAGGCTCCTAAGACCCATTATTTTTGATCTCAAGGCTTATTTCTTCTAAAAATCCCATAAAATCACTCAAAACACCAAAAAACCCAAAAAACCCACCTCAAAAAGCTAAGGTGAGACTTATTCACCACTTTGGGCGAATGAGTCCCATTTGGGATCCTTTTCAATTTTGAGCAATAAATTCACCATTTTAATTCAAATTTTTGGTGGATTCCAACCTTTGAGATCTAAAAAATGGTCAATTAGGTGTTAATTCCTATATAAGCAAGCTTCTAAAGCATTTTTATCATCTAATCAATTTGAGCAAGCATTTTCAAGAGACAACCATCAAGAGTCTTCAAGCAATCTTTCACAAGAGCATTCAAGTTTGGAAAGCAAGCAAAGTTGAATTATTGGAGCAACATTGAAGTGTTTTTGCAGGTCAAGCTCACTTTCATTAAAGATCTAGCATTTTTAAGGGTTGATCATGGTTGTCTATGGTGATTCATGATGGATTCTAGGCTGGGGAGATGCAACTAGGCATCAATCCAAGCCTAAAGACTTGTTTCCTAAGTTATTCCATCCTCCATTATCACTCTACATTCAACCTAAGTAAGGTACAAGCATCATTAGAGCTCATGTAGGGAGATTAGAGACCTCCTAAAGTGAGTCATTCATCTTTATAATTCCATTCTTGCATCATATTCTTACACATTAGAATAGGATTACATCATTTTTAAGATTTGTTAGTCTTAGACACACTTAAGGCTAGAATTTTCATGCACATTTCATTATTTCTATCAAGGTTTAATTACCAAACTAGGGGTTTGACCAAGGCAAACCCCCCATTAGTGAATCAATTTTATATTCTATTTTGTAGGTATTTTTTGCATTTCAGTTATGGGATTCAAGTTGGAAGTAAAGAGTCGGTGTTGAAGTGTAGATTATAACTTTAAAATCCTAAAAAAGTGGAATGAGATTGATTTACCAAGAGTGGAAAATGATTCCCACTGTAGGTGTTTTCTAGTTTTTTTATAGATTTAGATACCCTTTTTCCTGTAATGGGCTCCCATGGAGAAATACAGATTTGGGTCTGATTTGCCTAGGTTAGTGAATGACACCCAGTTGGTCAAAAACTCAAAATTTTGAGTGTTTCAGAGCTACAATTAGTCACTTCCATATTTCCAAGTGCACACTATTCATCTTTCTTCTTTTATGTATTATTTTGTTTGCATTTCTAAGCCATTTCATAGGTTATTGCATTGATTTAGGGTTTTGTATTATATTTTGTATTTCATTGTCTTTTCCAAGTTTAGAATTAGTGGTGAACCCCTCATTAGATCATATTCAGACCCTATGACATACCTCTTGCAAAATCTCTTTCTCTTTTGCATTGATATCTCAAGGGTTTGTTATTGAGTGAAAGTTAGTCAAAATTGCCCCTTTTAGGTCCTAAACCCCTAAATGAGGGATATATCAAATTTTCCACCTTTGATTTTGGTGAACCTGCATTTAGAACATCATAATTCTTATTTGGAGTGCATTTCCTTCCTATATTCGGCTTGCATTAAATTTTCTTTGATTAATTTTCATTCTAGGGTTTTAAATTTTTCATTAGTGAAAGCTCATATAGCTTGAATTGTTGGACCTAATTTCATTAAAAATAATTCAAAATATGCATTTGTATTTGAGATCTAGACCATACAGCATAGAAAACATATAAATCAACCAAAACAATATATATTTTTTGAAACAAATCCCTACTTAGACTCATTCGCCACCTTGGGCGAATCAGTCTTAGTCCAAATTCTGAACTACATTTTATAGAGTTAAATTTCTTATTTTTAAGCTTCTATTTGTTGTTATTGCTTTTCTATTTTAGTTTGCTTGCTTTCTGTTACATTCAAATCATTATAAGTAGCATCATTTACATTCATTGCAATTGTGGATAGAATTATAATTTTCACTTTTCATTATCAACATTTAGATTAGATTACATTAGACATAGATCAAAAAACAAAACCAAAGACAAGACAAAACACCTAAGCCACTTGGAGAAAGTATATGTCAAATCTCTCTTCCAAGTTAACCTAAACCTCAGGCCTTTTAGGAGTGATGAATTTGATATGTTAGATGAAGTCCTTGAGGATTTCATCTCATAAATTTCATCCACTAAGGCTTGTCATGAGAAACTAGAATAAAAAATAAGTTAATGTGATTCAACCTAAACTTATCCGTTACCCACCTTTGCACAAACCACAACCTAAAAACAAGCCTGAATTTACTCTTTATCCACCTAAGAACAATGTTTTGCAGCAACTAAGTAACAATACCATTTCTCATACATACAACACTTGAAACAATTGACAACCAAGGAAAACAACTCCGACAATCTTACCTTTTCCTAATCCCATTTTTTGTAGTGCTCCTCATTTAACTTCACATAGTGGGAAGGAGTATGATCTTGTTGAAAAAATTAAGAATACTCTTGCAAAAATATCCCTATGGGACTTAATTTAGAATTCACCTAACTATCACACTATGCTTCAAACAACCTTACAACAAGATATGATCCCTCCTAATACAAATACAAATGATGTGGTAGCTCTAATCCAAGGAATGAATACAATTAAAGTAGACATCACCTTTCATCAACATGAGCTTCCTCCTTTGGAATTGAGAGAGAAAAATGACGCCTTCATGATAATAGCCAAATTCAATAGAATAGGAATTAAAAGGACCCTTTTTGATAATGGATCAACCCTTAATGTGTGCAGTGTGAAAATTTTAGATAGATTGTGCGTAGATAAATAAAAAATGGACCCTAACTCCTTATCAATTTGGGGATTTGAAAATGTAGGAAAGAAACCACTCGGTGTGATTACTTTAGTCGTAAAGGCTACCTTTAAAAATCCTATTCATGTTATGCCTCATGGCCTTTCATATAATATTCTTTTGGCAAGACCACAGATTCATGAGATGCATGAAGTGCCTTCGACCCTTCATCATATCATGAAATATGTCTATAACAATAAGGTATACCAAGTTGAAAAAGGAACAACAAGTCCTCTAAGCACTTTGATTCCAATATCCAATATAGAACCTATAGAAGAAGACAAATACAAAATAGAAACAGTGTCAAAATTATTAGATGATGATTTGGGTTCCTTGGAGTTCACACCCTTGTTTATGGGAGAATATAAAATCACAAGAAAACAAGATGAAAAACAAAAGAAACCAATGGTCATGTCAAATCAAAACTTGGAAGAAAATTCAAAAGAATCTACCTCTTCAACTCTTGAAGAAGATAGAAGTTATATAACAAACTTTGATGAGATAGATTATCAACAACCACCAAACCCGAAAGAAATGGAAAAATATTATGGGAGAGGTTATGAAATTGTGAAACAATTGGGATATAATGGTAAAGGATGTGGAAAGAAAGAATAGGGAATTTCAGTTACCATAGAGCCTAACACACAAGAGATAAAAACTGATTTGGGGTATTTCCCTTCTAAGATTACACAAGCAACAAAGAGACCATCATTAAACATCAACACTATCATGTGCAAGCCAAAAATCAATCTCACTTTGAAACATTCTGAATTGCTTGATATGGATTTTGAACCATCATGGGAATACTTTGAGGATGATGAATCCTTGAAGAAAATTCTAGGAGTTTATGACAAATCATCTACTACTCCTCAAAATAAAAAGGTCACATGTGCTATGATTAGCACCAAACAAAAAGATGTAGAAAAGGAAACTAATTATACATATATGAGTAAAGAAGAACACAACCCTAAATTTCCAAAACCAAGTGCACTTTCTTTAGGAGATACAATTGACATACCAATGGACATCAATGATAAAGAGAAATTCATTAATATAAGAAATTTCCTTGATGATGAAGAACAATAAGATCACACAATGTTACTCCATGACTTTCCCAAAAAAAATTCTTGGAAATATTCAAATATGCCAAGAATCGATGTTAAGATAATGACACACAACATAGTACTTACTGAAAATACTAAATTGGTTAGACAAAAGATACAAAAAATAAGTCCTAAGATAGCCCTTCTTGTTAAAGTAGAAATCAAAAAACTCTTTGAGGCTAGTTTCATAGGACCTATATATTATTATCCTTGGATCTCAAACATTGTCATAGTCGCAGAAATTGACAATCGTATTATGATGTGTATGGATTTTTCATGATTTGAATAAAGAATCTTTAAAATATGATTTTCCTCCTTAATATCGATATGATAGTAGACTCAACTCTGGGACATGATTTTCTATCATTCATGGATGGGTTTTCTGGATACAATCAAATCTTTATCAACCCTCAAGATTAGTATAAAGTAGCATTTACAATAGTTTGGGGAAAATTTTGTTGGGTCATAATGCCTTTTGGATTGAATAATGTGGGTGCAACATATCAACGAACAATGATATTAATATTTCATGATTATATACATAAGATTTTTGAAGACTACGTTGATGAAATTCTAGCCAAATCTTTAACAAGACAAGACAATATGAATTTCCTTTAGAAAATCTTCAAGCAAATGTGAAAATACAACATGAGATTAAATCCAAAAAAGTGTGTCTTTGGTGTAGATAGTGGAAAAATTCTAGGTTTATCATATCTCACAGAGCCATCGATGTGGACATGAAGAAAATTGATGCTATAGTTAACATGCCACCTCAAAAAAATATTTCTCAAGTGCGCACATTACAAGGAAGAATTCAAGCTATCTATCATTTTGTCACATCTTTAGCTGATAAAATTTTACCATTTACACATCTCCTCAAAAAGGATGTGCAATTTGATTTTAACGAGGATTGTAAAATGGATTTTGAGAGTTTGAAGGAGTACCTTGCAACTCCATGTATTTTACAACCCTCTATGCAAAACAAACTGTTCATACTTTACACAGTCGTATCAGCCCATGCTCTCGCATTATTTTTTTCTCAACAAGATGAAAACAATAAAGAGCATCCTATTTATTACATTAACCAAAATTTAATTGATTATAAGAAAAGATACCCAACATTATAAAAATAATGTTTGGCTCTTGTTTTCTCTACAAGTAAAATGAGGCATTAGTTACTAACTTTAGAAATACATGTGATGATGAAATTTAATCCTCTAAAATATCTTTTCAATAAAATAGATTTATCAAAATGCTTGGCTAAATGGGTTATGTTGTTAATAGAGTTTGACCTTAAGTTTGTTTCACAAAAATAAATTAAAGGACAAGCCTTAACCAACCACTTAGCTGAAGCTCCCTCACCCCTAGCATTACCTAATGTTGAAACATTCCCTGATGAGAATCTGTGGACTATTCGAAAAGATGATGAAGCATGGGAATTATACTTTGATGGCTCTAAGGGTAGAACAAGCTTCAACAGTGGGGTTATAATAATTCCACTTGTAGGAAAGCCTATTTCCTTATCATACCACTTAAACTTCCTATGCACCAACAACATGGTAGATTATGAAGTATTAATTGTTGGGTTACACAAAATTTTATCTTTGGGAGTTTGACATGTCAATATATTTGGTGATTCACAGTTAGTCATTAAGAAATAGATAGAACATATTAGGTAAAGCATGAAAAATTATCAAAATACAAGGATCTCACAATGAATTTGTTAGGGAGGTTTGAATCATTTACCATTGACAACATCCCATGAAAGGATAATCATCATGTGGATGCAATGGCAAGTGAAACTTCTCTATATATGTCCTCAAGATCCTTCAAAGGATTTCATATTTACTTTTCATCCAATCATGAAACCATAGACCAAGTCCAAAATCAAAGATGTATTAATAAAAAATATGGAAAGCTCTAGTGAATGGTATTCACTAATATTTAACTATTTAAAAGAGGGTACCTTTCCGGAGCCAACAACTATAAATACTATTGATCATCTTCGCAATCTTGCAACTAAGTATATATCATTTTCATCGATGTATTATATAGAAGATATCCTTTAACATCCTTTTACTTAGGTGTCTTAAAGAATATGAAATCCCCATAGCATTTGAAGAGGCTCATGCGGGTACTTGTGATGGTCATTTTGGAGGAAGATCATTGTCCAAAAAATCATTTGCATGGGATAGTACTGGTGACATGGAAAAATATTCCTTTGAATATGTTAAGAGATGTCACAAATTTTAGGAACATAGAAATTTGATTCACGCTCCTACTTCTAAGCTTCGGGCCTAAATTCCTATTTGGCCATTCTTAGTATGGGGACTAGATCTAATTGGAAAAATATCTCCACTTTCCTTTGCCAGACATACCTTTATAATCACGATGATAGATTATTTCAAAAATGGGTAGAAGATATTCCCCTTCGATCAAAAATTGCTGATGTAATATGTTGTTTCATATTGGAACACATTATTTCTCACTTTGGACTTCCTTCCACATTAGTTTTATACAATGGGACACCATTTCAAAATAATGACGTGATTAAATTCTTAGAAACATTTAATATCCAACATCGCTTTTCAACACCTTATTACCCGCAATCTAATGGTTAAGCTGAATCAACTAATAAAACTCTTGAAAAAATCCTAAGGGAGATAGTAAACAAGCATAATAAGGATTGGCACACAAAATTGAAATATACGTTATGGACTTACCATACTAGCATCATAAAATCCATCGAAACATCACCTTATAACCTTGTCTATGGTACTGAGGCGATTATTCCCTTGGAGTTAGAAATCCCCACATTAAGGATTTCTCTTCATGGAATTATTGATGAAAACACTTATAAAGAACAATGATTGCACCAACTTGAGATGCTTGATGAATAATGCATTAACTCTCTTGAGCATCTCCAAGCTTATGGTGGACAATTATAGCGTAGTTATAATGGTCATGTCATCCCTCGTGTATTTATTAGAGGTGACTTATTCTTATATGAAAATCAATGTAACATTAATGTCTACCCAATTAGAAAGGGAAAATTCAGTCCTAATTGGTTAGGACCTTACATAATTAATGAAAGCTATGGGTCTGGTGCATACACATTAACAAAAATGGATGGCATGCCTCTCAAAGACCCTATTAATGTCATGAATTTGTGTTGGTATTATTTCTAACCTCTTTGAATAGTATGAATGATAAAGAAGTGGTGTTAGAGTTGGTGGATAATATTCCATGTGCTCTTTCATTGCTTCATTCTTGATAAATAATTATTTGTGTGTCTTGAATACTAAAGTGATTATTTAATTCATTTTTTAGGTGATTAATTTAGGTTTCATTCTATTCAAGTTCATCTTGTGTTCTATTCTAGATTAGATCCTTATATGCATTTAATTTTCTTTCATTAGATCATAGGTTCATTTAATTTAGCATAACATACTTAATCACAATGTTGAATATAAGAGAAACTAGATTGAGTTTTAATTAGATCACATAAAACATACTAAATCATGGATAAATTCATTAAATAGTCTTACAAATATTATTTAATCAATCACATTTCCATTTAGCATTCAACACATAAACAAAAATAATAAAATATAAAATGCTCATATACATATATACAATTTTTATGTACATGTCATCAATATATGCAATGCTACTCAGATCTATGAATACCTGATCCCTCAAGACCTGGTGCTTGCCTCTATCTAGTGGCAATCTATTTGGAGATGGTGGCATACAATCATGATTGTGATCCATCGAGTGTATTAATAGAAAATTATAAGCCCCGTACTATTGGAATCAAGCAACATTGAGAGGGGGGTGAATAAGTGTTTTTCAATTTCTAAAATTTATTGATCTTATCCTTCAAGTAATTAAATCATTCATTCAAAATGAATATGCATGAAAATAAAACAAACAACCACAACACAAGAATTTTTATGTGGAAAACTTGTTAGGGGAAAAACCATAGTGGATGGCCAATCCACAATATGATCTGAGTATACTAAAATTAAGTTTACAATATGGAGAATGCACTTGCATTCAGGTGCACTGCCTAGAGCTCACTAATCAAAGAAGACTCACTATATTACAAATAAAATCAGATTAAATCCATCTGAGAATTTGAACTAAGAAAATAGAATCTACATATGCTTGATTATAGTTCTAGTTAGGCTCAAAAATCGATCTTTTGTCCTTGAAGACTGATTTTGCACTTGTGCTCTGTTCTGCATAGAATCACAACACAAATCCTTTATTCACAATTGGAACTATGCATTATCTCTCTTCTAATATTATCTAATTCACAATTCGCATTAAAACACTTCACACACATCTCAAAATGATATGAACGATCTCTTATATATATATATATCTGCAACTAAGAATTAATCACCCATATATCAACTTCAAAAATATATGAAAATATTTGCAAACTGTTGGCTCAAATCATGAGTAATCCTTAATATACACCAGCCAAAGTTGACTATAGCATAGAAATGATCAACATCAACATGTACAAACACAAAAATACTTGAACAAATATTTCCCAAACATCTGCGACATGCTACATTCACGAAGTCGGCTTCTGTACTGATAAAGTAGAGAATTAGCCAACCAGGTCTTCTAACTCAGATACAAATCAATACTAGGCACTGAGATTCACTGATAACACAAAAAATATATCGATCAAACTTCCTTGAGAGATGCAACATAAAATATTAACAAACAATATTCATGTGAATCGATGAACACACAACTGTCAGATGCTCTATTCTTCCTTAACTGTTTGCAATCTGTGTAATGCCCCGCTAAGTAACCTTAAAGGAAGTTGTAATTAACGACTTAAGTGAACCAATTTTTTTTATAAAGTGCAATAACATACACATTCACTTACTAATTAACAACAACCTCTAAGGCTACAAGGTTAGGATTACTTAAACCCACACATACATATTACATATAACCATAGCATTATAACCTTTATGAAATAAACATCATACATCATTAGAATACCACATAACATAATAAGATGAACATCCAAGATACAATCTCATAAACATTAACTTAATCCAATAGTTACATCACTCATTCCCAGAATGAGACAATAGTACAAAAATATAACAATTACATAATCTCACCTCATAAACATAAGAGGGATGAAATAACTTGTACAATCTGAAATATTACAATGCAAGAAAATACAATAAGAACCATGAGCTGTCCATCTAGATGTCTCACCTCCATGAACTGAAGATCAAGGGGGACCCAATGGTTTTGGTGCATGTTCCACCCAACCTTGTGGTACCCGAAGGCCCACACCCCATGCTAGGAGATAGTAACCACACAACATGGTCAAGATACTACTACCTCTAACCAAAGACTGACTCAAACTAACTCATACTGAAATAACCAAACAAATGCAATAAACAAGAACAACTCTCACATCACTGACATTGCTTCTAGACATAAAATAGACCAAGTATGTTCAGAGAACCATACACGTATACAAATACCAATAACCAAGGGAGTCTCAAGAGCATACAACCTAAGAATCATAACCACTCCATCTCAAGGAGGAAACAAATATAAGAACTCACTCCAAACATTTTGGAGGCAACAAAACACATAGTCCACTCCTTTCTCAGGAGGTACAAAACATCCCCGTTCATGAAAACCGGGTAATAACTGAAAAGACACCATGCACTACACAAGGGAAGAACAACTGGTTGACATAAAGATTCGACAACCCTCATTCACTAAGTTCTTTTGGAAGAATTACAAATTTGGACTAACACATAATCCCATATCCCAATAGACAACATGATGACATAGTTACGAAAGCATTCAAGACATTAATTCAAATCTAGTATTTGGATTCCTTAAATCCATAATCATTCAATAGAAAAAGTTGACAAAGTCAAAGGCACAATATATAGATTAACTGAACTAATCATATAACCATATTTCCTCTTTCATTATTGGACATCTAAAACAATTAGACTCACTTTCCTTTACGAATACAGAGAAAATAAAACATTTAAGGCAATCACGGGGAAATTACTATTTTTGGATATACTAAATCCATAACCCTTTCACATTCCACTCACAATAAAATAAACTATTGCCCTTTCAAAAATAATTGAAATAACTAATTAAGTGCCTTTAATTTACAATAAAGGATAGACTAGTTCAAATAGTTTAAATCAAATTCATTGTTTCCTTTTAAAGCTAACATAAATCCTCTATAATAATTCTTTTCAATTTCCTAACCTTAACCTTATATTTCTTCTAGTTCAACAACACACTATGTTAATTTCCTCTAATAGTTTCCTTTTCAAACTCTTATTGCATACATCTATTTATTCAAACCATTAAATATACATTCTCAACAAATAAATTGCTCAAATAGAAAATAATTAAATTAAAGTAATTAATTGTCTCCTCATAATAATCAATTCCTAAATTTATTTTTAATACAACATTCAACTATTGAAAACAATCTTTTCAATTTTCTATCCAGAGTCAATGTCTCTTCAACTATCCATTTAAGACATGCAAATTTTATTGATGTATAAAAATTATCTTTTGGCTTATCTTTTTAACCACGCATTCATATTGTTTCTAATTAAATCTCATTAATTAAACAAAAATTTAAATATAAATATTTCTATAATTTCATCAATATATTTAAATATCCTTTTCCTTATCAATTTTGACCATACATTCAAACTTATCTTTTAAAAACTTCACGCAAAGCTAAATTACACGCACTTAAATAAAACAAGGTAAATAATGATTGAAAATACTCATGGATATATATCCATCTCAATATATTTTCTTCAATCATATTAACAAAATAAATATTTCCTTTTAAATCAAGTAATTACTTCTATTAAACTAAAAATGTCTTTCTCTATACATTTTCTATACATACTAATCATTTCTTTTCGATAATACCTAATTTACAAACAATAGAATAAAATAAGATAAAATATTATTTATTCTCTCAAATGTATATATACCTTCAATATATATATATATTAAATATAAATTAATATATTTAAATATATTTGATCACTAACATATCTTCTATTCTTTACAAAATATCAAATTGTTTAATTCAAAATAAAATACCCATTATTATTTTCCAAAAAATATATATATATATATATTTATACCATATTGACATAGTGTGTATTTATACTAATATAGTAACAATTTTAAATGAAATTACAAATACCCTAAATTTCTAATTTATAAATCATAATAACCCGAAATACATACCAAACCAAAAATTAAGATTAACTAAAGTAATAAATCAAAATACAATTCATAAAATACAAATAATAAAAATAAAATTAAAAACTTTATTAAATTTATGAGTCATACGCATGTGGGGTTTGGACGAGGCGGACGCATGAAACTCGCGCCGGCCGCAAAGATTATGTGGGGAGGGGGCGACTGCCATAGCCAACCCTATCCACATGTACTGTGGAGAGGGGCGGTTGTCTCAGCCGACCCACTCCCATACCGGCCGCACATTAAGAGGAAAAGGAGAGGTCTGCAGAGGTCTCCCTCCATATTCATCCCCTCATGGGGGTGGCTATGGAGGCAGCGCCTCCCATGCTTCCCCCAACCAAAAGCTTGGGTCCGACACAAACAAAAAATCGGCGGGCTAAACAAAACAAAAACTTGGCTTTCAAAACCCTAATAAAGGATGTCGTACGGATGACGATTCAACATTATAAATCAAAATTTAATTAAAATAGAAACTGTATGTATATATATTATATATATAATAATAATAATAATAATAATATATATATAAATGGATTTAATCCAATAAAAAAATTGGGAAACAAATTCGTGAAATATTCACTTACAAGCAAAATTATAAAGCTTTTCTAGACACAACTCAAATTTCAAGAGACTTAAAACTAATTCTTTATAATCCATTTTTTTTTTTTGAATTCTAAAACAATAAAAAAATAATTATATCAAAACGGATCTATATTAAATTTAGAAGTTTCAAATCCTCAAGATTTCTCCACCTAATTTCTACATAGGGTTTTCAAATTAAATTTGATTTTCTACAGAGGGTTTCATTTTCTAAAACATTCTAAATGCATTGCTCAATCTCTATGTTTGAATCCAAAAACAAAATAATCGATTTCCTCAAACCAATTAAATTCAACTGAGGTTTTCACAATTTTCACTCAAGAATTTTCACAAAAACAAAAGCTGCAAATTTATTTGATTCTTTTCTAAAAAACAAATTTATTTTCTAAAATAGATTTAACAAACAAATCTTTAATCACTACTATTTTAGAAACAATCAAGAACAATAAAAACACAAAAGAAAACTTGGTTCAAGAAGCTACAAGAAGAGATGAATTTCTGCTGCAAGTCTCCTCCAAAGATTTCCTGAATTTTCTTCAATCATCCAATGAATCCAATCCAAAACCCAACGAATGCAACAATCTTTCCTCCAATCAATTCTATAATTAAAACTCTCTTCAAACCCTTCTTTGTGCAAATCCTTCCATAATTTCTTCTCTGCTGTAACAATGCATTTTTTCTAAAAACTTTTCTCCCCTAAAATTAAAACATGTATTCTTTATAAATCAAAAATACCCAATACAACCCTAATTTACATTACATGCAAATTAGATATTAATTTCAATTTCAATTCCAATTTCAATTTTTACAACCCTAATTCACATTGCATGCAAATTAGATATTAATTTCAATTTCAATTTTCGAAAACCCACTTTCAATTTAAAATGCAATTTCAAATAATAAATTAATTTCCAAAGTTGAAACTCATTTCCCAAGTAGACATTTAATTACAATTTCTAATTTAATTCCCACAAGTTGAAATTAAATTCCAGAATTAATTTTAATTATTTTATTTCCTTTCATTTTCTTGCATCACATTTAATTAATTAATTTAATTATTTAATAACTAAATTCAACCCCCTTCGATTAAATTTAATTAATTAAATAAATTAAATATAATTAATTAATTTAAATATAAATTTTTATCCACATTGCATAATTTAAATTAAATAACCATCAACATGATTTAAATGCAATTATTCTAAATATTGATTAAATAAATACGCACCTTTCAGAATCAAATAATATTAAAATAAGGTGAACTATGACTCAACGACCAAAGCTGACGACACACTAAGGCTAGTGCGTAGACTTGACACATGTTACCTAGCTACTATCTCCCGTTCAACTTAACTGTTGGATCGACACGCTCAAACCTATGAAACCAGGTGGAGTCGATGTCATGTACCTGCAATCCTGAAACCAAGTAAACAACATCATACAATATATCCAGCATATAATACACACCGTGAAGGAGAAATCACGGATTCGCAGGGTGCTCGCAAGAAAGTGATGTGAACCCGTCCCCTTCACCAATACAATCATCAAAACTGACACTTCCATTATAATCCAATAATCTCATATAAAATCACATGTTATATCTACTAACATCATTACATCATTAAAGCATGTAAACTAAAGCCTCAGATAACCAAATCACATCACATAATATAGTTGTCGCTCAATAGTAGTGATCAAAACATCATAACAAAATGTATCCAGTATCAAAGTAGCTGCAACCAAACATAGCATAAAGCCAACCGAACAAGAAGCAAAATGGAGGGGTACTACAATCTAACTACTGATATGATCAAATGATGATGCACGGATCCAATCACCAAGTAGGGTTTCCATCAATGACAACAAAAAATGATATTTGAAGTGTCTCTTGCCAAAAATTTCCCCCTTTGGCATTGATGGAAACACTTAGTGAAAAATGACTAAGTGTCGGATCAGTACCAACATCAATTACACTGCCATTCTTCAAAATTTTAAAAAAAAAAACCTCCCCTTGAGATGATTATACATTTTTCACTCGACTACTCTCCCCCTTTGACATTAATGGAAAAGGTAGGAAATCACATATCAAAAATTAAACAAAACTGTTATGAACAAATTTCTTATGTACAAATAGGCTTCTTCAACTTACATAAACTCGAAAATATCTATAAAATCTTTCTTCAATAGAGTCAAATTTTTGTCCCAAACCATTTTGAGACTCTCCAAAATTGTTATGTGAACACAAAATAAGTAGGATTGTGTCTCTGCAGACTCAAGGTTTACTGGATCACCAACTTCCTTAGCATCTTTAGCTTCCTTCAATGCACTTGACATTATTTCTATCTTCAGACCAATTAGGCCTCTAAGTTCACATGCTCTTTCCAAAATTCTGTCATTTTCATGCTTCAAGCTCCTTATCTTGTCAAGAAAGGATATCACCTCTCCTTTATTTCCAACACCATCAGTTAAAGGATCAAAAGCTTCAAAAATAGTAGCTAACTATTTTTAAAGATCCTTAACCTTCTTCTCATTGACCTTAGTAATTTTTTTCAAAGATAAACATGACTTCAGATAGAGAATTTTGAATATACTTCACACAAGTGGCTAACATAGTTTTATCTATTTTTTATCATTCCTTTCAACCTATTTAATCTTTTGGCATCAAATTCCTTCTAAAATTCAACCATGGCTGACTTCTCAAGTGACTCAAAATGAGTACTTACAAAGTTTATGAGCTTCTTCAGTTCATCGAAGGAGGAACCGGTTGGATCTTTGACATGAGTAGGCATTATCTTCTCCAGAAATCCAGATGCAAGATTTAAGAGTGCATTGTCCTTAAAGTGAGACTCCAACAATTCTTCTCTAGCTTTTTCCTAGGCAAATGATGCTACCTTCATTTTATGAATTGGAGACAAAGTGGATAGGTCGATAGGACCTTCAACCAATTCAGGATCAAACTATTCCTTTAGTTCTACCAAAAATTTATTCACTGCCTCTGCGGTGTCTCTTGCTTCCACTAGAATTTTCTTCACATCAACTTTCTTTTCTTCAACCATTGTTTCCTTTGCTACAGGTTCTTGGTTATCTTTAGGAATCTCAACTTTCTCAACTGATACAATTTGAGGAACTTCAATCTCCATACCTCTTTTTGTTTTTTCCACATCAGGAGGAATCTGAGTATCCTCAATTGTATCTTGTTTTTCTTCTTCTTCTGCCGGACCAAATGAGACATCTTTATCTTTAGAGACAACATCAATTTTATTGCTTAACAATTTTTTTTCTCAAAATTTGTTTAGTTTCTTCGACAACTTCTTTATTCTAACCAATCATGATCTTATTCACTCTTGTATTTCTCTTAAATTCCTTTTTAGCTTTATTCAGTATTGTCTTCATTTCTTCCATAGACACTACTGGACATAACTCAACAAGAATTATTTCTCTCATTTTCTCTTCTTTTGATCTAGCATTACTCTTCTCATTCCCAAAATATCATACAATATTTTAGGTAAATTAGGCATTATTTCAATCAAAACTTTATTGAAAACATTTAAATTCTTTATTTTAGCCTCCTCAAGAGTTCTTTGACTAGATTTATCAAAATTTTCATACCATTTACAAAGTGTCTTAAGATTTCCATCTTTAATGAGAGCTTTCTCAATTTCTTCTACTGATATACCAGGTTTTTCAATTTTTACCTTTTTCTTTGCTTTCATCATCTCCACTGGAGGACTTTATTTTAGTAACCTTTGTTTCCTAGGTGCCCATATGCTTTATTTCTCTCACATATTCATCTGACTCAGATTCTTCATCCACTGAGGCAACTTCATAGAATCTTGTGCTCTTATTCTTCTTCCTCTTACCAAATCCCTTGGATTGAGTTTTCATGGGGGTTGGCTTTGCTCTAGGGGTGGATAGAGATGCAAAGCTCCTTGTTGACCTAGTTTTGGAAGATGGTGTTGCTAGACTACCAGATTTAGTTTTTGCTAGCTCTTTTTCTACTTCAACTTCTCTTTTCCTTCTAGCTCCTTTTAATTTTTTTATAGATATTCCCATTCTTTCTGCTAATATTTCCACCTCTTTTTTTACTTTTTCGACTTTCACATGTTTTTGAGTTCATTATGCACCTATATATATTTTTCTACATAAGTACCAAATCTCTCTTCTGATGGATCTAGAGGCTTGTTTAGTAAATGTTGTGCATACATTTCTAGAATGTGCTCGTCAACTTCATAACCCATCAACATGATCCAGAATGTTCTACAATCAGTGGCTTCCATCATGCATTGATCAATATCTATACCATAAAATAGATAGTATCCTTACATTTCTCCACAATAGAGGTAGGAAATCTTTTTCTGGTATGCATCATATTCTGAAAATTCTTGAAGTATCCCCAAATTGTAGTTCTTTTGGCTTGACTATTTCCAATTCCATACAACATCTCTCTAATATGAACAGATATAGGCTGACCGCCTTGCCAACATACTTTTCCAACACCTAAAACTTCTTTCATGAAATAGAAGAATAAACATAATAACAAGTTACCATACTTCAAGGATTGTTTCTTTTCCTTTTTAATCTTACCAAGATTTTCAATTATCCGACTCCTACGTAATTCACAATGATCATAGTCTACATTATCCTTTACCATTTGATAGGTTGCATAAATGGTTGTGTTAGACACAAAATTATCCCAACTTGAGTGATATATCCTGTAAAAAATGATCATCGATACAAATTTCACATCCATTTCAGTGATATCTTTGATTGTCATGGCTCTTCAATCATATTTTGAACCTTTTGCATTAGTCTCCATTTGATTCTTTATAGAATTCAAAATTGGTAATCCATCGGAAGAATTTAAACCTCTAATGACACTTATAGCCTCCTTCATAATCTTGGAGGGTATACTTAACCAAATTAATTACTCATGAAATCAAATCAAGATGTAACAGACCATTCGATCTCTTCAAACATGGTGAATTTAACAATCTTTGTAAATTTCTTCTCTTCTATGGTTTTCTTCTACTATAATGTGATTGTTATACTAGTTCGGCAATTGTGAGCTTCCTATCTATTCAATGTTTGTGTGAATATATGCTCTAATATCTTCAGTGTGTAAGACGTCGTATGAAATAGATGAAAAAGAACCTAATGGGTCGGTCTTGATAGAATTGAAGGGATTCCATTTGAATTTGGGATAGGGTATGTCCTTAACTTCTAATACCAATGGAGTAGCCATTTTCACGAATTCACAAATTTATAGGTTTTTTTGATAAATACCTTTACATCGGATCACAATTTGATTTCTGAAAGCTTCTTCACACTTCAATTTTGCCTCAATTCTCCAAGGTTCACCTTAGAGTTCTTCAAAATTCTTTTCTTCAATATTAAAAGTGACAGATGAAGGATAGAAATGACCTTTTATCACTCGCACACTTAATCCTTTTTTTCACAATAAATTATTTTACCCTAACTCATTCGGTTACACTGTTTCCATGCGTTGTGAAAAATTATTCATCTACGAACCTCCAATACATCATAATACTCTCTCCAATAGGTTCAACAGTATCTGTACATAATCTATGTACTTAATATACTTATCCACATTCTGGTGTTATTTATTGGTAGGGGGTTAGGATATTTTCTTGACAACTCTCCCTAGGTCAAAAGCCTAAAACTAATTCCTGGAGGAATTACCAGAAGCAGATTCTGGTGCTGGTGCATTTTCTTCATTAGAGGGACTCTTCTTCACACATTTCTTCTAAATTTTCTTTTTGATCACATCTGTAGTGACTTTTAATTTTCCCTTAACATCCTTCTGCATGTTTCTCCTTTGATTTACTAGATATTTTTTCGTTCCAACAAGATCTAGCAATGTGACCAAATTTGTTGCAGTTATACAACACAACAATTTTCTGTCCAAACCAGTTGTTCCACTTATTTTCTTTTGATCTGCACTGGTTTGTAGTATGGCCAAATCTATTGCATGTATAACATCTAAAATTTCTAAGAAATTTTTTCATCACATTTATACATTCATTTGACTTATGACCAAACTTATTGTAATTAAAGCACTGAAATGAGAATGATGGACCACTTGGATTCATCTTGTTTCTACGCTGAGAAGCCATATCACCAAATTTATTGAAGGTAAAATAGTAACCATTTAATCTTTGAGCACTAGGTTGTCTTACCAAATTTCTTCTAGTTCCATTTATTTGATTTTGTTACCTAGGTCTCCTTTGTTTGGATCTGGAAATTTCTCCTTCTTCATAACCAAGACCTCACTTGTCACCATTTTTCCTCTGGCTATTAATCAGTTCATCAATCTTGGCTAAGCTAACCTTGAAATTTTCTTTGTACTCATTTGCAGTAGCAAGTTCATCTCTGAGATCATCAATCTATTTTTCAAGTACTTCCTCATTATTTTTAGATTGTTCGAATTCATTGTCTAGATGGCTGCATACTTCATATTTTTATTTTAGATATTGTGCAAGCTTCTCTTCATTCTTCTTTCTATCTTCAATCTCCTTGGTCATCCTCATCATGATAGATTCCATTTCATGCTTTAGGATTTTATTTTATTTGGTAAGTTTTTCAAATTCTTATGTCTTTTCCTTTAGGGCTTGACTGAGTTTCTCATCTTCAATGATTTTACTATCATTCTTCTTAATCTAATCATATAGTTCCTTTCTCTTCTCCCTGGACTTATTGATTTTATCTTTAAATGACTCAATGAATTTCTTAGCATCCATGAGTTTTTCTTGCAATTTTTGAGCTTCAGATTTTGATTGATCAAGATCATCTAGGGCCACCATAAGTTGTTGTTGAAGACTGCTTGAATCCTTTGAAAAACTATCCAAGATCTCCCCAAGTTGTTAAACTTATTATGAGGAACTATCTTTGATACCAATTTTTTGAATCAAGCAACATTGAGTGGGGGGTTGAATCGATGTTCTGCATTTGTAAACTTTATTGAACTTATTCTTCAAGCATTTAAAATATTCAATCAAAAGAAATATGCATGAACATAAAAAAAACAACCACAACACCATAACACAAGAATTTTTACATGGAAACCCTGTTAGGGGAAAAACCACGATGGATGGCCAATCCACAATATGATCTAAGTATACTCAAATGAAGTTTACAATATGGGTAATGCACTTGCATTTAGGTGCACTGCCTAGAGCTCACTGCTCAAAGAAGACTCACTTTCTTACAAAGAAAATCAGATTAAATCCATCTGAGAATTTTAATTGATAAAATATCATCTACATATGCTTGATTATAGTTATAATTAGGCTCAAAAATCGATCTTCTATCCTTCAGAATGATTCTACACTTCTTCTCTATTTGGTTCAGACTCACAACACAAATCCTTTATGCACAATTGGAACTGTGCATTATCTCTCTTCTACTCTTCTCTAATTCATAATTTTCATTAACACACTTCACACACATCTCAAAATGATATCAACGATCTCTTATATATATCTGCGACTAAGAATTAATCACCCATATATCGACTTCAACAATACATGAAAACATTTGCAAAATCTCGGCTCAAATCATGAGTAATCCTTAATGTGCACCAGCCAAAGTTAGCTATAGAATAGAAATGATCAACATCAACCTGTGAAAATGCAAAAATACTTAAACAATTATTTCACAAACATTCTTGATATGTTACATTCATGAAGTCAAATTTTGTACTGATAAAGCAAAGAATTAGCCAATCAAATCTTCTAACTCGCACATAGATCAATAGCAGGCACTGAGATTCATGGATAACACAAAGAATACATCAATCAAAATTCCTTGAGATACGCAACACAAAATATTAACATATAATATTCATGTGAATCAATGAACACAAAACTGTCAGATGCTTTATTCTTCCTTAACTATTTGCAATCTGATTGCCGATATGATCAAATGATGATGTGTGGATCCAATCATCGACTAGGGTTGCCATCAATTAAAACACCAAATGATATTCACAATGTCTCTTTCCAACATGTACATGTCCAAGGGCCTCTTAATGCTCTTCTACTATCTGATCTCTCTTTGCCTGAAGCCTAGCTACCTCTGACTATAGTCTCTCAAACTCTGTTGGGGTTTGAGATGACTGTACATTTGGGGCAGCGTCATCTTGGTGGATGCACCTCTTAAGACTCTCATACATTTCCTGTAGTCTGATATATGCCCTGATAAAATTTGGGTCCTGCTCCATGATGGGTAGGAAAACATAGTCTGAGTCAGTTTCCTCCTTGTCGACTAATGGGGGCACTATCTCTAAAGCCACCTGACAATAGAGATCATGAAGATCTCTCATAGACCCTGCAAGATATAAACCATAAACATAATCAATACACATAATGATATATATGTATACATAAAATTAAATTACAAAACATACATAAACATAAATAATATTAGTAAATAAAATATAATCACCTATCTCTTTGGCAAGCTATGTGAAATTAGCCTTATTGTGAGCAGGGGGCATGGAGGATGTGCTAGCCTTTTCATGGTTGTGGGTACTAGTGCCTATTGCAGCTACTTCTCATGATCTAGTAACACGCATGGGAGATGGCTCTCCCCACTCATGGTTTGTTGGGTCCTCATCTTCTCCCTCACCACTCTCACTTATGGGTTACTCCTTGTCCTCATCCTCATCACTCTCCTCCTATCTATCATAGTCAAGATCTACAGTCTCATCATAATCCTTATCTATCACATCTATAAATATGTTTGCATCCTTATAGCATGTCTCCTCATCCCTATCCTCCACCTCATCCCCCTCATCTAGGAGTGATCTTGCTTCAACTATTAGATCATCCATCAAAAATATGGGAGCTAGTCATGATACTATCCACCACTCCTCATAGTTATTTGTGGCACCGATGTCATTAACATCGGAGCATAGAGGCATATCATGATTTGAATACTCAAAATCATTGTAGAAAAAATCCTCAATAGTGAACTGTCTAGAATCATCGGGTCTCTAGGCACTCCGTATTGATCTCCTAAAAAAAGGGTCATGCCCTGGGTGCTATCTGGACTTGACCAAACTATCACATGATGCGATCATAGTATAAAGGAAATAATATGTAATTATGTTTTCCAGTAAAAAACTTGTCCATCTATAATCTTCTCATCTACTAAGTTTGATTTGGGCATTGTAGCACAAGTTGATATGGTCTCCGAAGGATCTCATCCTCCTCCAAATAGTCATATCAGACTCTCCAAAAGTGTAAGTTGCCATACTTCTAGAACCGTTGTAGAGGATAGTTGAAAGCCCGAGGATATCTCAAGGTTGTCAAACATGGGAACCCTGCTGATTTGGTACACATGATATGCTCTAGGCACCAAACTTGTAGAAGTGTATAGTGTACCATGTTGTCCACCTCCTGAAATATTAATCATCCAATATCATAATATAGGTGAGCTAGGATGTTGCACCCTCAAGCCTATATTTTCATGTACTCTTACATCCCTTGTATCATGTGTAATATTCCTCTCTCTAGGTGTGCTCCCTGACCGTTAGGGACAAGTACTAGTGCTACTGTCATCATCATAATCCATGTAATTAGTGGGGCTCATGAATATAGTAGCATCACAAGATCTATTTGTGCCCTCACCCTCTCATCATGCACTGGTCCACCTAGGTAGAATTGTATGTCATATTCCATCTTGTGAAATGACCACTCCACTTGGAAATACACTCGCTCACCCCAAATAATAACTTGAAGTATGTGTTGTACATCCTCCAGTGTGATGGTCATCTCAGTGATAGGAGGATGAAATGTACGTGTATCGATGTCCCATCACTTTGCTAATACCATCAACATCAGATCATGGTACCTCATGGGGGGTGTGAGGATGCCCAATATAATACTATAGTCTATAAAATGTTTGTATCCTTTGTTGAAATAGTAGGGGCTAAATCTCGAAAAAGAATAATTTGTTTGCCACCCATATGCTATCATGAATGGGTGGGAACGTAACAAAAAAGAAAAAATTATGTCCTATCAATAGTCTAAACTCTTAAATTCTTACATCAAAAATCATAAAAGTGTACTAAATTTGTTCTAGTGTACTTTCCTAGAGGTCCTAGACACTTTAGACCCCTTTTGGGTAATGTCACGAAGAAATGGGACACTTTGCAAACAAAAGGGACACTTTGCAAAAAAATGGGTCACTTTGCGAATTTGTTTTGCAAGGCCCTATATTAACCTAGAAATGCATAAAAAATCATAAAATAAATGTGTAAGGACAAAGCTAAGGCAGAAAATTCAACTCACCTCATGATAATGCTTGTCATGTGCCACCTAGTCTCATAGCATGTCCAGTCTCATAGGCCTAAAATCTTGTCAGCTCAAATATTTGATTACTCTTCGATCACTCTCAAGATAGAAAAATGTAAATGACAAAATAGTTAGAATTTACTTCACTTTTTGCTCTTATATAAGTTAAAAATTAGGGTTTTTACTCTATTAGGGTTAAAAATTGCCTTTCATTCAAATCAATAAACTAGGTTCTAGAGAGCTCTAATTTTTTATTTTGTTTGTTTCATTGGAATTGTGATTCCGCTCTTGTTCTCATCAAATGCATATCATCATGTGGTATGGTACTTGTAAATATGTTATGAAATGACTTACCCTACTCAATGTGACTAGATTGCTACCTTGATTCTACCTCCGTAAAGCATGCGAAATCAAGGGGGGCGTACATATACCCCTGAAATAGATTCCTAGAATAAGTTAGATAAGAGGATTTTGGGACAAATAATGAATTCGTGTTGCAGGATGTGGTTCCTAACAATATAGTTTTGTGGATAGTTACAGTGGTGGATTCATTCTCCCATATTATGATTGAACTTATATGTGTATCCTTTCATGAAACAAAGCTTATTATTGGAGTCCTTTAGCTTGCATCTGCATGTAGATTCATATGGGTGCTAAAGTGGGGGCTAAATGTAGTGTAGAAAACTGTACGCTCTTGAAAGCAAGGAAATTTCACACTTAATTTGGACCTATTCTAGCACCCTTGCATTAATTATCCTTTAAATCATCATTAATAGGCCCCTAAGACCCATTATTTCAGATCTTGAGGCTTATTTCACCTAAAAATCCCATGAAATCACTCAAAACACCAAAAATCTTAAAAACCCACCTCAAATTAAGCTAAGTTGGGACTCATTCACAACCTAGACATATTAAACTTAACTCAATTTTTTTTTATTCAAGCTTAAAATCCCTCATTTGGGACTCATTCACCCACCTGGGTGATTTAGTCTGTGTACAAGTCGTTTTTCCATATTTTTTTGGTATTATGTGCTCTCTATTTTCTACTATTTGAAATTGTCAAAAGCCCTAATTTGGACTCACATGCCCACTTGGGCACATTAGTCCTTGATTAGGTCTGAATATGTGTTTTACAACATTAAATTATGATCATTTGTGCTTCTGGATGATGCCTTTTGGTTACTATTTTAGTTTGGAGAATTATTGAAAGGAAACTTTCAGCCATCTAATGACAATTTCCACATAACCCAAAAGAGAAATCTATTCAAATAAATACTCATAATCCACATGGAATAGAATAGAAAACATATCCATCAAAGATTACACAAGATATACCATGTGAAAACCCTCAATATGGAGATCCCAACCTCTAAAATAATCCATCTCTCATGTATTATTCAACAATAAATATTATAATACATCTTCAAAGTATTTGTGAACACCATTGAAGCATCAAGCCATATATAAGCAATCCATGTGAACAAGAATTTAACTATACATCCCATGCCATGATTCAAACCCTTACATATGCTAACAAGAGCTAACTTGAAAATTGACCTATTTAATTTATTTTTCCCCAATATTAAGTAAATACATTTTAACAACTTTATCTTATGTCCCAATGTTACATACAACATAAAGTGGCCCCAAGAATTTAACTCCTAGTGATGCACAAACATATAGGTCCCCTAGGTGCACCACACACAATAAATTATATATATTAAATTATAAATATTATGTAAGGTGTAGAACACACCTTTTCCTATAATTTTCCCACTTGCTATATACATTGCATAAGGGGGAAAAGTGACCTCAAAACATGAATCAAGTGAACAATCTATATAGCCACATATACCATCATGGAATCAAAGTGCTCCACGTGATCCATCAAGGTACTTGAAATAAGAATCAAAGCAACCACCATACCAAGCATGAATGATCTCATCCACCATCATTCCGATGCACAAATATAAGAATTCATCCAATAGATAAGCCACATAATCTGTCACAACAAAGCATAAGTCCTACCTTAACTAATATCCCAAACACAAAAAATCAATCCAAAGGTATAAATATCCACCAATAGTTGTCAAGATACACCTTCCCATAGTGGAAATAACACCCAAAACCAGTGCCAACACCTCCAACTATTCATACCTCCAAGGTATACTAAACATAGTAATCTCATTCCATAAACATATACACCCATAAACTACAATCATAAAATCCATGTGCAAAGCCTGACAAAGAATGACATACACATCCAAGAGCTCCCACTGTATGGGTAATGCAAATATGAAAAAGATCAAGACATGCCAAATCTACCAATAACATCATATAGAAAGTGTAAAAAACATCATGTAGTACCAAAGATTATTCACAATGATATACAAAACCTATAAACCAATAACCTATAAGAACAAATCTCACCACAAGTCTCCATAGCTCTCTCAAGTTCTCAAAACCCAACAAAGGAAGGAGATAAAGGAACCTCCATGTCATCACCCAAGAACATAATTGAAAACACATGACCACATGCTAGTGATCATAATAGCTCCAATAGAACCTCAAACCATTTTAATGTGAAACCAAACACCTAGGAAGATAACCAAGACCAAAGAGAGAAACTCTACACATAATATACCTATATGGAATCCTAGTACATACACCTCTAAATGCCAATTGTGTCAAGTATGATCTCCACATCACCCCAAAATAAAAATCCATATCAATAGCCAACTGTTCAACCAAACAAGATCAAACATAAAATATGTATCATGTAATCAACATGGATGTAAGCCTCTCAAGCTAAAGAAGATTAAACTAAATCCATTCCCAATGAAGTAAATAAGCCCAATACATCTCCTAAACTCAATATCAATGAATTTAATCACAATGCATAAGGAGATAAACATTCCAAAACTCCTCAAACAAACCCTCCAAAACCATGTATCGATAGCTCAAGATCCATATGAATTAGAAGATAAAGGACAAACATAAAGCACCTACAAGAAACAATGGGAAATACCTCTCAAGTGAACTATTGAGAAAACCAAGACTGGAGAATGATAATGCTCCTCCAAGATATCAAAGTCATTATGATTCATCCAAGAACATTCTCCTCATAGGTCCATGTTGAACTCATGTTCAACCAAGGTGTAGGCTCCTCAGATTTCCTGCTGAAATCTCATCAAGAGTAACCATCTCAACACATGTCTCTAATCAAAAGAGATCTCATAACCTCACCAATGTCTCCAAGTATCCATAATTACTTGTAACCAACCAATCTATGCCAAAATCCAAATGAAACATAACACAATCATGTAAAACCATGTGACTAAAGCAATGAGATTATAAATAATAGTGTCCCCACATTTAATATTGGGTACTTTATTTAATTTATTTTTCCCCAATATTAAGTAAATACATTTTAACAACTTTATCTTATGTCGCAATGCTACATACAACATAAATTGGCCCCAACAATTTAACTCCTAGTGATGCACACACATCTAGGTCCCGTAGGTGCACCACACACAATAAATTATATATATTAAATAATAAATATTATGTAAGGTGTAGAACACACCTTTTCCTATAATTTTCCCACTTGTTGTATACATTGCATAAGGGGAAAAAGTGACCTCAAAACATGAATCAAGTGAACAATCTATATAGCCACATATACCATCAAGGAATCAAAGTGCTCCACGTGATCCATCAAGGTACTTGAAACAAGAATCAAAGCAACCACCATACCAAGCATGAATGATCTCATCCACCATCATTCCGATGCACAAATATAAGAATTCATCTAATAGATAAGCCACATAATCTGTCACAACAAAGCATAAGTCCTACCTTAACTAATATCCCAAACACAAATAATCAATCCAAAGGTATAAATATCCACCAATAGTTGTCAAGATACACCTTCCCATAGCGGAAATAAGACCCAAAACCAGTGCCAACACCTCCAACTATTCATACCTCCAAGGTATACTAAACATAGTAATCTCATGCTATAAACATATACACCCATAACTACAATCATAAAATCCATGTGCAAAGCTTGACAAAGAATGACATACACATCCAAGAGCTCCCATTGTATGGGTAATGCAAATATGAAAAAGATCAAGACATGCCAAGTCTACCAATAACATCATATAGAAAGTGTAAAAAACATCATGTAGTACCAAAGATTATTCACAATGGTATACAAAACCTATAAACCAATAACCTATAAGAAAAAATATCACCACAGGTCTTCGTAGCTCTCTCAAGTTCTCAAAACCCAACAAAGGAAGGAGATAAAGGAACCTCCATGTCATCACCCAAGAACATAATTGAAAATGCATGACCACAAGCTAGTGATCATAATAGCTCCAATCAAAGCTCAAACCAATTTAATGTGAAACCAAACACCCAAGAAGATAACCAAGACCAAAGAGAGAAAATCTACACATAATATACCTATATGGAATCCTCGTACATACACCTCTAAATTCCAATTGTGTCAAGTATGATATCCACATCACCCCAAAATAAAAATCCATAACAACACCCAATTGTTCAACCAAACAAGATCAAACATAAAATATGTATCATGTAATCAACATAGATGTAAGCCTCTCAAGCTAAAGAAGATTAAACTAAATACATTCCCAATGAAGGAAATAAGCCCAATACATCTAAACTCAATATCAATGAATTTAATCACAATGCATAAGGAGATAAACATGCCAAAACTCCTCAAACAAACCCTCCAAAACCATGTATCCATAGCTCAAGATCCATATGAATCAGAAGATAAAGGACAAACATAAAGCACCTACAAGAAAACATGGGAAATACCTCTCACGTGAACTATTGAGAAAACCAAGACTGGGGAATGAGAATGCTCCTCCAAGATATAAAAGTCATTATGATTCATCCAAGAACATTCTCCTCATAGGTCCATGTTGAACTCATGTTCAACCAAGGTGTAGGCTCCTCAGATTTCCTGCTGAAATCTCATCAAGGATAACCATCTCAACACATGTCTCTAATCAAAAGAGATCTCATAGGCTCACCTATGTCTCCAAGTATCCATAATTACTTGTAACCAACCAATCTATGCCAAAATCCAAATGAAATATAACACAATCATGAAGTAATCAAGAAAATTATCTATGTACCCAATACCAAGAGAACTAACCAAGATCAAAGTCATATATCCAATCATGATCTCACACCTCCTCAAAGAATATCATATGATTCGAAGAACATAAAAAGTACCTATATCATTCCAAAAATCTAATGTGCATAAACAATAGTATACCATGATATAATAACATAACCATCACATCATAACAAGGATCACATATCAGAATTAAAAATCATGACATCTCAACCAAAGACTAAATAATTCCTACATGGAAACCAGAGATGACAGCATATCCAAACCACATGAATATAACTATCCTCTATCAATGAAACCAAAAATACCAATGGACCATTACTACGTAGAAGTAAAATCTAGGAGTCCATCCATGACACCAACAAACACTATAGAAGATCATCCACCATCAAATGATGAAACCACATCACTACCAACAAATTCCACTGAATTGTGATACTGAGTCACACATGGCATTGTGACAACCATATTCTCCATGAAGATTATCCATGTCTACAAACACAACTGAAATTTCAGTAACATAACACCTAGAACCAATATCTCCAAAGCCAAGAAGATACCTACAACCACCAAAACATCAAAAACATATAGAATCACTACCAATCCATCACTATCAAAATCTCCCATTAAAAAGTGTAACCAAGCTATCCATGACATCATGATAAACCACATGCTACAAGTCCCATAATCAACTTTATAAGTATTATAAACATCATCCATCCTCTCATCTCAAAGCATACAAACCAATGTACAAATGACCAAAAACAAGGCTAACTAACAAAGTGCAATAAAAATAAATCAAACCTGCTGGATAATGACAATCCACAACCAAGTCATCCCACTATAAGTAAATGGGTAGACAATCCAAAATCTACATAACTTGTAGATACAATCACTGAAACTTGCAAACTCATCATCACATCAGTAAACTACAAACTGAGATATCCAAGAGAATCACCATGTAGACCAAATGAATCAAACACCAAATCAACCTTCAATCTGATTTTCCAAACATGTCCACATCCAAGTATCATAGTCAAGGAACCAAACAAGCCTATAGGAGATAAGAAACAACCTCCTAGCACCAAACCAAATCACCACCAAAAATGCACCTGCCTAAACAATAATGATATGATAATGTCTCTAAAGCACAAGAAACATTCAGGATAACATGATCACCACCAAATATATCGACAACTAATAATCCAGCCATGTCCCACATATCCGGATAACATAGTCAACTACATAGGTATTTCATCATGACTACACCTTGTAATATCATCTCTCCTCTGCAACATGGCAACAAAACCAACAAAACAAGTGACTAAACTAAGCCACCAAACTGAATATGCATCAACACTGAAATATCTATGTGCATAGATAACCCATGTCTAATTCATAAATGAAACATGTAACTATAGACCACCTACAACATTGAACAACATGTAGATAAAATGCAACATAAAAATTGAACCATATACCAATAACAATGTCAAATGAGAGTAATTAGAGATGTACATCTAAGTATACAATGAATCCAATATCAAATCTCCAAGATCAGAACATCCATAACTCATAGTATCACCATAGTCAAAGTAACCCATAAACAGATTGAGATAGAATAACAACAAACCAATCATGCCAAAATAACTTGAAACCTGATCCATTGTGTATTTATTTGAACAAGCTTTCTATTGACTATTTGAAGTCCAAAATTTGACTTTTTATGCACAAGATATGACCTCTCGAAGCTCAATAGGAACACTTGACTTCCAATAATAAAAACACTAACAAAACAAAAAAATATTTAAAAATATCTAGCATGACAATGTAGAGCACTGAGTTAGCCTTCCAATGAGTTCAAAAAGATCAAAATTGGACAATCTAAGTGAAACATATTTCCTCTAGAAAAAAGTTGCATAATTTGGCTATTGCATGCAATTAGGTGTGGCTCTCTAATGGTTGGGTGGTGGCCCCATTTAGGTGGCACTGCCCACCTAGTGGTAGACCAAACCATGTAATTAAATGCAATTAAATTTTTAAATATTAATATTTTTGGGGTTGGCCTTTTGATTTATATTGGTAGATTTTTTATTTAATAAAAATGGTTTTAATTTTTTTTTTTGTTAAACCACATAAAGGGGTGGCGGGGCTTGAAAATCCCTGCCAAATAGAAGGCCACCATTTGTGGTACCTCCTATGGGAAGGGGGGTGACAGTACCCTATTGGCACTTCCAAAGGGTATGACATGGGTGGGGGGGGGGTGCTTTGACCCCCTCCAAACAATTTTTATTTAAAAAAAAATTTCTATACAACTTTTTATATCAGCATTTTACAAATAATAATATTTGTTTTGTTTGTTTTTGCAAGGTAAAATTTTTGACTGATGGGAATTTTTTTTTCTTTCTTTTCTATATACCAAAATTGATGACCGTATAGCTGAACAAGGGTAGGAGGGCAATTTGTTTTCAATTTTTCACAGTCACATAAATAGGTGAAATTTTATATCAATCTTTGTCTATTGGCCAACCTGGATCCAACCATGAGGTCCATTTTTTCCTAGGAGTTCATTTACAAAATTTTCCCCACAAAACCCTCATTTGAATGCACAACCAAAAAACCCTTTTCACCAAAAATTTCGCACCCCAAATATTCAATCAACCCATCATAACAACAAACCCAAAACCCTTAAATCTGCATTAAAAAACTTGCAAAACCCTCAATATTACCATGTATTTCATTCTCTCATGCAATGCATAGATTCAAACTCAAACAAGTTTTTTTCTCAACCTAGGGTTATATAATCACAACCATGGCTCTGATACCAAATGAAAGGAAACTTGCAGCCATCTAAAGAAAATTTACACATAACCCAAAAGAGAAATATATGCAAATAAGTACTCAAAATACACATGCAAGAGAATATAAAAAATACCCATCAAAGATGACACAAGATATACCCTAGGAAAACCCTCAAGAGGGAAAAATTCATCCTCCAAAACCATCCATCTCTTATGTATTTTTCAACAATAAGTATTGCAATACATCTTGAGATTCTCCATTAACACCATTGACGCATCAACCCCTATCTATGGAATCCATGTAAGCAAGCATGTAACCACACATCCCATGCCATGATTCAAACCCTCACAAATGATAACAAGAACTAACCTACAAACTAATCTCTCTCAAACAACTACCCATGTGGTTTCTTTTATAGAAACAAGCTCTCACAAAACCACCAAGTGGTATTACATAGAACCATGTTACTAAAACCATGTCACCACATTTAAAATTGGCTACTACATATATTTATTTTTTCCCAATATTAAATAAATTTATTTTAACAACTTTATCTTCTATCCCATTATTACATACAACATAAAGTGGCCCCAACAATATTAACTCCTAGCGATGCACGTACTTCTAGGGCCCCTAGGCACACCACACACATACTAAATAAATATTACATTATAAACATTATGCAAGTTGTACAACACACCTTTTCCTAATAATTACTATTATTGACAATCTTTTCAAAATTGGTTTCATTTCAAGTGCATTGAAAAACATAAAAAAATTGGAACTATAAGATATCATTTTTCAGGTTTATACATAGCATAATTAGTCATTATCATGTTTTAAATCTGAAAATTGTATAATCCTTTTGTATGTTTTCTCTATCATTGTTGTATTTCAAATTTCTAGGACAATTATCACATCATGTTTTGATTACAAAAATCTATGGTTATCATACTTCATGTTTTGTTTTCAGATCTTGTTGAGCACTGTAAGAAATTTTTGTTATGTGCATATGAATATGAAGTCATCTTTCCTCTCTTTTTGTTTGTCATTGATCCCTCTCCTAGTATCCCTCCTATGAGTGAGATTAGTCTAGTGAAAAATAATACAATCTTGGGAAATCATAAAAATCATATTCGTTCTTATCCCACTATCTCTCCTATTTATGCAAAATATATTTTGGTGTTAGAAGAACCAATCAGTGAGAGTTTCGAGAATCCTAATTTTTTCTCTCCTACCTCTCTTATTGGGTAAGACATTGATGAACAAGATGACACAACCATAGGTAATCATGGTGATCACATAACACAAAAATAAGAGACCATTGAAACCTACCTAAATAACACTTCACCTAGTCTAAATTCATCTCCCAACATCTCCCACACTTGTGAGAATGTTTTAGTGAAAGAGGATGAAATTTTAGGTAATCATGAAAGTCACATTATTTGTGAGGAGGATATGTTGGTGTTAGATGATCAAATATTTAAGATCCATGAAAACCCTATTTATTGGAAAAAATTATTGGACAAAGGAATGTAATCATAGATAGCCATGATAATCATACTTTTTCTCCTCCTAATATCTCTCCTACTTGTGAAGAATATGTTTGTATTAGAAGAACTGCTCATGGAAAGTCATGAGAATATTTGTTTCCCTCTCCCAATGATTCTCTAACTTTGGAAGATATAATGGAACAAAAGGATGCGATAATTGGTGAAAAATATAACTCTTCTCTAGATGCCTCCCTCAAATATCTCATAAGAGATCCTACCATTCAATGTTATGAATATCTTGTTTTCTCCTCTCCTAAAAAATATCCTACTAGGGTGGATATCATGGTGCAGAAGAATGATAGAATTGATACATGTCTTTCAAAAAATAGTAATGGAGATTTATTTGATGAAAATGATGAGGTAACATTAGACTCTCATTTGCTAAAAGATCATTGGAATAAGGATGAATAATTTGAATTTATGCACATTAGATATCCCTTGAAATGATATCCTGAGCTAGTCATTATCCTTTTTCAACACTCACAACAACCACAAGTTCAAAATAAACTCTTTCTTATTAGAGATTCACCTAAAAGGCAACATGATAATGAAAAGGTTTCATACTAACTAAGTTACAACATTGTTTCTTATTAATATAACACTAGAAAAAATCTAAAACCAATACAAACAACTCCAACATCCCTCCCATTTCCTTAGTCTATCTTTCCTAGTGCCCCTTGTTTGGTTCTACATAATGGAAAGGAGTATGATCTTATTGAACAACTTAAGAATACTCTTGCTAAGATATCTATATGGGACCTTATTCAAGCCTCCACTCATTATCATAACATGATTCAAAATTATTTGCAAGTTGTGGTTCTGCCTAGTGCAAACCTGAATGATATAGTAGCCTTAATTCAAGGAATGAATGCTGGAATTGTTTTCCACCAAAGTCAGCTCCCTCCTTTGGAAGTACAAAAATAAAATGAGGCTTTCATGATAATAGCTAATATTAATACATGGAGGATAAAATGAACTCTAATTGACAATTCCTCAGCCCTTAATGTGTGTAGTGTAAAAATTCTTGATAAGATTAGAGTATGAAAAATCCAAATTCAACCTCGTACTTTATCTATTCATGGATTTGATAATGTAGGGAAACAACCACTTGGTGTGATCACATTACCTATTACAATTTGAAATGCCACATTGAATAATACTATCCATTTTATGCCTCATGATATTTCATATAATATTCTTTTAGGTAGACTATGGATTCATGAAATGCAAGAAGTTCCTTCTACTCTTCATCATAAAATGAAGTATGTTTACAACAATAAAATTTACACAGTCTAGGCCGATTCTAAACCTCAATGTTGTTTACATGCTTAGAAAGATAAATAAATTCCTTTGAAAACGTTGACACCAACCATATAAGTGGAACACATGCAAGGGAAAGACAAAGAAAAAATATTGAAGAAGTTACAAAGTTATTGGAAGATGATTGGGGTTACTTATATTTCACGCCTAAACTCATGGGTGAATGCAAGATCACAACAAAAGAATCTAATAAGGGAAAATAAAGACTGGTAATGTTGATATAAAATTTAACAAAATATTAGAAAGCATCCACTTCAACCACCTTAGAAGAAAATACTACACAAGAAACTTTGATGAAGTCAATTATGAGAAACCACCAAATCCAAAAGAAATGAAACAAATTTATGGACGAGGTTATGAAGTTATGTAACAACTTGGGTATAGTGGAAAAGGATGTGGTTCTAGAGAGCAAGGTATCCATATCTCTATAGAGCCTAATACACAACATATCACTAGTGGTCTTGGTTATTATCCTTTGAAAAAAATGATAGAATTAAAGAAATCCCCACTTAATATAAACTTCATTACACAAAACTCTAATGATTGGAATTTGTTAGATTTTACACCCTCGTCTAAAGGAGAGCACAAAATCTCACAATCTAAAGAGTCTTGTGTAAGTATGACACCTTGTACTAATAAAGAGATATCTTTGTCATAAAATAAAGGGACATATTCTACTATTGATCAAGAGAGTATCTTGTCAAGAATCCTCCAAGATTATTTGATATCCCTTCATCGAAGAACACAAAAATAAATTACTACAAGAATTCATTTTGTGCATATCATAGATTTCATGGTAATTCTACTAATAGATGTAAGGCTTTGGGTACTAAATTTAAAATTTTTAAGGAATGTGGTGCTCTTACTTGTGTTGGAGCACCTATTTCCTCTAATTTACATGTATTTTCATTCTATTATATTTCTCCTCAATCACCTCATCTCATCCTTGTCTTTATCTAAGTGGGGGAAAGGGGCTAGGTAGCCTTATCCTCGTATGACACTTTTCATTGTCTCTTTTGGATAGTTGACCAACTTCCATGTATATCTAAGAGAAAGCTTGGGATGTGGATGGTATGCCTTAATTTAGCTCACATGTGACGTATTGAGTTATATTTCATATTTCATTTTGGGGGAAATCCATTATTTATGATGTAGTTTCATTCGGGAACATATGACTTGGCATAGGGATTTCTGAATAAGCTCTCATGTCTTCTTCATTAGTTACTTTAAAGAATATTTCTCATAGAAATTATGTTAGCAACCTCTTTAAAATAGGGGCATACATTGACATTCATGTTTTACTGTGTGATTTTCTTTATTTTTACAATGTGTCCTATTATTGGTGGTTTCATTGGATATAATCCCCTTAGAGAGAATGATATTTCTTTTATTTTTACTCTCTTGTAGACATTAGGCATGATGTTCCCTAAGAAGAGACCTCACATTAACTAAGAAAAATCCCTTGAAAAACAAAAAAATATTTTACATGCATAAATGTTCATAAGTGCCCAATGTAGCTGGTTGGGCCTTGTGAAGCTCAAAGTTTCATTTTATGGAATCCTATTAAATTTACTATATGTATAGACTTGTTATTTTTAGTATGATGTGAATCCTAAACGAGGGCATGACTTTATCATTGTAGGGTGAGAAGCTAACACAAAGACATGACTTTCTCACTAAGCCACCCTTTTTGGATACTCACCCATTCCATTGCCTTTGAGTGAGCATGCATTTTTTTTCACAAATATCTGAGACCTAGTCCACATCACATTGGATAGAATATTGAGGTTTGATCCACCCCTTTTTTTTTTTCTTTTGTTTGTTTTTGTTTTTCTCTTTTATTACTTTAAGTCTTTGACATTGTATGTTTGTGTATCTTGTCTTGATACTACATATCATACACCTTGTGTGTGTTCTTTTGTTCCTATATTTTTTTCTATAGGATCTTGATCCTAGGGGTTTGTGCAACCCTCTTTATCAATATCATCCAATCTCACTAGCATTTATACACTTGAACCCTTATTGATCCATATTTTTCTACTTTAGTGTGAGTTTGACACAAGGCCATCCTCTCAATAAAGTGAGGGATAAATGTATTGTATAAAAATGTATCCCTTTACATTTTCACACTTTTTTAGGTCCTCCATATTAAAACATGGCTTATTTATGCCTTAATTGGTTCTATTTTTCACCCACAAGCCTAGTTAAATGCATTTTTCTAAGGAAAATCTTGACATTTAATGAATGAAACTTCATAATTCAACAATTTTTTACTATGAATCCCATATTTAGGGATCTAGGACTCATACACCCACTTTGGCATATTGGTTCTCCCTAGGTCTTGGCCCTAAAATTCAAATGCAATTTTAAACATCACACTTTCCAAAGTATGTGTCCTGGTATTAAGCCTCTGGAACTCATATGCCCAACTTGACATATGAGTCTTTCTTTAACCTAGGACCAATTTTTAATTAATTTCTTCATGAGATTTTATTATCATTAGTTTCTATTTTTGGATTCCAACTTGTAGTGTTGTAATTTCAGGAAATTAAGCATAAAAAAGTACACATACAAGATTATTTCACTTAGTTTCACCTAGATTTTCAAGTGTTCAAGTCCTAAGACAATGTTTATGATCAAGAGTGACTTCAAGAGAATCCAAAGGTAGATTTATTCATTATTTATGGCAGCAATCAAGTTTCCTTTCATCATGTAAAATATTTGTTGCATCATGCATGGTTTTTTAGCTAATGGGGTGATGTAGTGTTCAAGATCAATTCAAGCATATCAAAGGAATTGTTTCACATCAATTTCTATGATCAAGATCTACATTCCTTGAGGCCATTTCATGCTAGTTTACAGATTTGTAATCCAAGGTTTAAAATAAGGTTTGGTGAGTGGTTACATTGCATTTGTTCATTCATCATTCCTTCATACTTTTCTATTCCATTTCAAGGTTTAATTACAAAAATGAGGTTTGACCAAGGAAAACCCCCATTCCCTAAAAAAACAAAAAAATTCTCTCTTGATGTGTGTTTTCAGATCCAGGTGAATTGGAGTTTGAATACCATTTGAAGATAAAGTTAAAAAATTTGAAAATTTGTCATAAGAAGTTGTCAAAAATCATGAAATCTCAAATCTAGATAAAAATATCCAAATTATTTACATGAAACTAGTGGGAAAGCGCTTATTTAATCCATCTTCAGAGGCTCATAATGTTTAAAATCAAAAAAATTCTCCTAGGACACTTTGTGACATGTCTAACATATTAGTCATTGTTATTTCCTTTAAGTAGTATTCAATAGTGTTGGATTTGGGTTTGAAAGACTCATAAACATCCCTAAAAACCCTATAGGAGTAATCTATTAGTGTAATTAATTAATTATTACACAAGCATATGTTAACTTAGGTTTTAATTAATCATATTAGTCCTAAGTTGCATTTAATCATTTAATAAAGTTGTTGAGATAAGATTCCCTTCTAGAAGATGAGTTGTCTTTTCTAGAACTTATCTCCATCTTGTTATCATTCCCTAGGTAGTTGGTTAGGGTTTCTTGTTGTCACATGAAGTGTGATTTGAACACTTGACAACATCCTTTGCATTTTAGGTTTTGCACTTGCCTATATAATCAGGCATATGTACTCTTTGTAAATCATCTGATAGATCATAATAGAATCTCTATTTTGAATGTCACTATCATACATTCTTTGTGGTTGAATATTTCTTCCTAGCAAAGGTCCTCCATTGAAGATTGTATTGTAGCTTCATCAAGGACACCTGTGCATCCATCATTCCAACATGGTATCAAAGCTATTCCAGTGAAGGTTCATCCCAAGATCAAGAAAGTTTGGCTAGTGAGATTCTTTGGCAAGCGAGGGTTTGTTGCAAGCCATTTTTTTATTGGAGCTGTCATCATATTTGCTTCAAAAATCCAATTTTCACTCATTTGTAGGAAAAATGATTTATGGGTTTTGTAACAAGCGTCCAAATTTGAACTGGGTATCTTTTAGATTTTGCATATCTTACATAGATTTGGAGAAAATCATAGTCTAAAAAGCGTTGGGCATCATTTTTCTCCTGGCCGAAGGTTAAAAAAAATCAATTTTCATCTTTTGCTTGTTGGATCAAGAAACGATTTATGGGTTTTATTTCTAGCATCAAAATATTTTTGGTTTTTAATTTTTGTTTACAAACAGTGAGTAGATTTTCTAGAAATCAAATTAGAAATAAACGTTTTTGCTAGAAAACCTATTTCCTGCAAGCCAAATTCAGTTTTTTTATTTTTATTTGAGACTATATATTGCTGTTTTATGTCATGGATACACATAATATTGCACCCCTTACTTCATTCAACTATTTTGGTTGGAAAAAACAAATGGAGATTCACTTGAAACATAAAGGGTTGTACAGGGTAACCATGGGTACAAAAATTGAACCTACATGTGCTGCTGAAAAGAGAAAGTGGTTTAATAGATGTGATGAAGCTTATGGTACATTATGTCTTTCTCTTTCTTTTGA
Organism: Sequoiadendron giganteum; assembly: GCA_007115665.2. Taxonomy (NCBI): domain Eukaryota; kingdom Viridiplantae; phylum Streptophyta; class Pinopsida; order Cupressales; family Cupressaceae; genus Sequoiadendron; species Sequoiadendron giganteum. The sequence continues at coordinate 646,922,068 of CM021102.1, forward strand.
CCTTTTTTTCATATTGAGTCTTTCACTACACCCCATGCAGTTTGGACTACTTTGCAGTCTTTGTTTGGGAAGCAGGATACTATGAGAGGGTTTCAGTTAGAGAATGAGCTTATTGGCTTAAATCCAAGGAATTTTGACAGCATCCAGGATTTTTCACCAAACTCAAGTCTCTTAGATTGCAGTTGTCACAGTGTGGTGTTCAAAAGGAAGACTCTCGGTTGATATTGTCCATTCTTTCTAAGTTTGGACCAGATTATTTAGTTTTTGTTTCTACCTTTTATGCTACCAGAGATGCACTTGGTACTAGATTTACTATGCCTTCTTTTGATGATTTTGCATCTTCTCTCACTCGAGAGCAGGGCAAGTTGGCCAATATGGGCAAGTTGAAGCCCTCTTCATCACAGACACTTATTGCATCACAGGAGCTCAGAGATCAGAAGGCTTCTATAGGAAAAGGAATGAAACAAAAACAAAAGGATTCCAAATCTTATGAGCAGTAGAAGGATTCCTCAGATTCATCATCCTCTTCTAAGGGGAAATCATTTAGGAAGGAGAAGGGCCCATGTGCATATTCCAAGAGAGAAGGACATGCAAAACATAATTGCTACAAGAAGGACATTGATGAGCTGAAGAATCTTCTTCAGAAACATCAGATTGATTTGCCTTCTAGGATGTCTGCATCATCTCCTTCTTCTTCTTCTTCTTCTTCTTCATCAGTACAACATGTCAGGGGCACAACTGGTTTACATACTTCATCAAATATGAAGGGACGTGCTCTTTGTGCTTCTTCGAGTCTTGGATTAGGGAGATGGCTTCTAGATTCAGGAGAATCTCATCATATGGCTTCTACATAGTCTATGTTCACTTCCTTTGAGTCTCACACTATGTCTCCTATTTTGATGGGAAATAATACATACATGAGTGTTACAGGGAAGGGGTCTATTAGTTTTGGGGACGACACTTTTCAGGATGTCTTGTGTGTTCCTCATTTGATGAATAACCTTCTTTCTATCTATTAGATCACACATGGAGGCAATGGGAGGTCTGTGGAGTTCAATCTAATTCAGTTATCATCAGAGACTTGGAGAGTAGAGTGGTTATTGCTAGTGGGGTGGTGGATCACTCATCTGAGTTGTATTCCTTTGCATATTTTGCTACTAATGGTTCTTTTGTTCCTACATCTGTTCATCACACTTCTAGTGTGAATCATCATTTAGAGGATAAATTTGGCTTCTTGAACATTGGAGTTCTCACTTCATATCCTATTCTTGAGTCATCCTTTCCATCTCCTCCACCTACTATTGTTGTTGTCAATACTTCTATGACTATAGATGTGGTTTCTTCCATTTCAGTGCAGTAGGATCCTGTTGATCATCCATCTTTGGAGGTTCCTATTCAATCTTCACCCACTTTGACTTCTTCATTTTTTGAGGTCACACCTACTTCTATGGAGACATCTTGGGCTACACCTAATTCACCTTTAGAGATTTCTTTCATTTGGCCTCTTCCCTCTCACTTCTTTCAAGAGATGCAGTTTCTTCAATTCTTTTGGAGCTACTTCATTCTGGGGGGGATTTGTGGTCTATTTCTTCCTCTCTTCTAGGGGGGTTCATTCATGTATCTTTGTGATGGATGGTGTACTTGGGGGGTCCTATGGAATCCTCCATCTTTCATCACTTAGTTTCTCTTTGTATTCTATTTTGGGAAGGAGTTTTGTTCCCACTGGGTTTTCTCCTTTACCCTAGTTAGTTTAGTTTGCATTGCATTTGTAGTTGGGTACCTAAAATGGCCATCAGTTGAGACCCATCATCATCATGCATTATCATTGCATTTTTCATTTCCTCCCTAAGTTGCACTTATGGGGGGGTGTTAGTGTATTTAATTAATTATTACACTAGCATATGTTAACTTAGGTTTTAATTAATCATATTAGTCCTAAGTTGCATTTAATCATTTAATAAAGTTGTTGAGATAAGATTCCCTTCTAGAAGATGAGTTGTCTTTTCTAGAACTTATCTCCATCTTGTTATCATTCCCTAGGTAGTTGGCTAGGGTTTCTTGTTGTCACATGAAGTGTGATTTGAACACTTGGCAACATCCTTTGAATTTTAGGTTTAGCACTTTCCTATATAATCAAGCATATGTACTCTTTGTAAATCATCTGATAGATCATAATAGAATCTCTATTTTGAATGCCATTATCATACTTTCTTTGTGGTTGAATATTTCTTCCTAGCAAAGGTCCTCCATTGAAGATTGTGTTGCAGCTTCATCAAGGACACCTGTGCATCCATCATTCCAACATAATCATATACCAAACCTAGTGTATTAGTCCCAAGGCTACTTTTTGGTAGCTTTTTCCAAATCCTACTTAGTCATCAAAATATTCCAGATTCTACCAAATAACCTTGTAGCAAGACTAAATCACACAAATTAGCATATGAGTCCTAGTAGACTTTAAAAGGAAAACTTGTAGATTTATAGATCCTATTTTTGCATCTTCATTCTTTCAAGTATCTTTCTATTTCATTTCTATTTGTCAATTTGATTTAATTCTTTCAAGTTTCTAGGGTTTTGTGCATAAGTGTTTGCATTTGTCATTTGAAGCTTCATTTAATGGTGAAGCCCTGTCCAACTACACTAGGAATCCCCTAGTCCCTTACTCAATCAAGCCACTTGGTTGAGGGATCTAGGTTCCTAATGAACTAAATGAAATAAATAAAATTGAGGGTGTGCCCACCTTTTAGGAAAAGGGCAACTTAGGGGACCCTATTTTCACTCTTTCATTCAAGGAAATTGTAGAAACCAGAATCTATTGGTGAAATTGAGAAAAGGGATCAGATACAAGGTATCTTAAGGTGTGATTAAAGAAAAAATGAGGGTTCAACACTATGAAAAGGCTTATAAAGACAAGAAATAAATGTAACATGCAAAACCTAACTATATGACCTAGAAAATGAACTCAAATCAGAATAGAAAATTTGAGATAAATAAAGGTGCACCTAGAAAATTGGAGATGCTCAAAACAAGGTCTGAAATCTTGAAATTATGAATTTTGAAGCACACTAGGAATCATATGCTAGTAGGGGTGATTTAGTCTAAGTTTAGGGTTTCAGGTTGAAACTAGAATCTGTAACTAGTAAACAAGGATCTACAAAAAAAGTATGGAAAGTGGTATACTAGGAATCAAATGCAACAAGTGGAAAATTAGTCCTAGTATTAGGGTTGATCTAAAAATTTGATATCCTCTAGTGCTCTTCTGTAGATTCTCTCCCTTCTGATCTCCAAGTCTGAAAATTTGAATTCCAATTTTTAGGCTACTTTCCATAATCCTACAAGAAAGGTGACAACTTTGATAACTTTAAAACTTTGAAAACTTTCTCCAATCATGCTCTTTAATGGATCTTCAACCTAAATCAGAAAATCACACATCAAAGAGAGGGAAAATGTTGTTTTGTTAGTGGATAGGGGTTTTCCTTAGTCAAACCCTATTTTGGTAATCAAACCTTGAAATCAAATCAAATAGCATGAATGGATGATGAATCAACAAATAAGTTATGTTGCAACTCACCAAACCCTTGTAACAAAGTCTACAATATTATGTGAAATGGATAGCATGAATGTAGATATTGACTCTTGAATATATGTTATGGATCTTGACTTGAATGCTTGCTTGAATCATGAAAAACTACATCATAAATGTTAGTTCAAAAACAAACATGATGCATGATGAATTTGACATGATGCTTGAATCTTGAATATAGCTCCAAAATACTTGATAATAAACTCTTGAATGCTCTTGAATTCTCTTGTAATCATAAACTCGATATAGGAATTCTCTCATCAATTTTCTAGGAAAAAATATGTGAAATAACCTTGAATTTATACTTGTTTATGGAAAATTTCCTAAAATTACAACACTACAAGCTAACATCAGACCTAAGAGAATAAAATCCCACCAAGAATTTGAATTTAAAATAGGTCCAAGCTAAGTGGTACTCATATGCTAGTTGGAGCATATGAGTCCCAGTAGCCTAGGCTTGGGACACAAATTTGAAGAAATGTTAAGTTCTATGCCAAATTCAGGACCAAGCCTCAAAACATAGGCGGGACCTATACACCCAATCTAGGCCATTCAAGGTGGCGTATGAGTCCTAGATCACTAAATCTAGGCCATTCAATCCAAAATAACTAATTTATGATTGGTTATTAGATATGTTTAGGGATTATCCTCATAATGATGCATTAAATAAGGCTTGTGAATGCAAAATAGGACCAAATAAGACATTAAGAAGCCCAATTTTAGTAGGGAGGGCCCAAAAAAGTGTGAAAATGTAAAGGGATACATTTTTCTACCCTACATTTAGCCCTCACTTTAGTGAGAGGAGGAAATTTCTTCAAACACACACTAAAGTAGACAAACTCACATGAAGAAGGGTCCAAGTGTACCAATGCTAGTGAAATAGGATGACAATGATCAAGAGGGTTGTGCAAGCCCTCAAGATCAAGATCCTATGTCAAGCCAACATAGGAAAAAAATAACACACATGTAAATAATGTAAGGAGAAAAAACAAGGCACAAGCATACACTACCAAAGACAAAGAGAAAGAAAACTAAAAATAAAAAGATTTGGATCATGCCTCAACCATTTTTCACACATGTTGTGGATTAGATCTAAGATGTTTATCTAAAAAAAATTACAAGTGGAACAAAATGTCCAAAATGCAAACCAAACACATGCTCACAAGGGCTAGTGGAACCTCACGCCATCTACTAGGTGATCCCCAATGAGACACATACATACGTGGTCAGTATGCACTCACACGTACAAGAAAATGGCTATGGGAAAGTAATGCATAAGTTTGGATCCCATTTGGTAAACATACCAAAGCTATACCTCTTTATAACTTTGAGAAGGCGCCACACAACACAACAGTAGGAATTCATGAGGTAAGTAAAAATTCATATGCTTGACACCCATGAATGAACAAGATGGCTCCACAGGAAATCAAAGTTTGTTATGTAAGGTGGCCATATAACCAATATTATAAATTAAAAATAGTGTAAGGTACATTAAAAGGATTTTTTCTTAGTTCATGTAAGGTCTTAACTTAGGGAACATTGTGCCTAATGTCTCCAAGAGAGGACCAATAGAAGAATTTAATATTTGGAGCTTAGGGGATGTAGTGTGTCACACCAAGCCACTAAGAGGAATATAATATACTAAGAGAGATCATACTCTTGAAGGAAATTACACCCAATGTCACCACAAAGAAAAATACACATCAGATGAAATAAGAAGACTACACCATGGAATATGAATTTAAATGCAAAAGAATAATTCCAATGTATGCCCCCACTTTAAAGAACTTGCTAAACAACATGCTATGAGAAATTAATTTAAAGTAACAAATGATCAATTATAACAATAAGGAGGAAATGAGAGGTTTGTTAGGATTTATGCAGATCAGAGCAGTAAACATTAACAATTATATGTAGATTAAATAACCCATAAATAATAATGAAGAATAAAACAAAGGAGATCAATACAAAAATTTAATGTGGCTCACCCAATATGGGCTACATCCAAAGAAATTCAGCCACCCAATGATTTTATTATCCAGTGAAAAATAGATTACAATATCATGAATTACACATACCGTAACTTACATCCTAGCCACTTATAACAAGCTTTTTAGAATCTTCCAAAATTAGGGTTTCACAATGTCTATAGTACTTGCATGATCAGTCATGACATACAAGTAATCTCCCACTTCGAGACTCATCAGGCTACACACCAGACAATATCCCACTTGGAGATTGATCCTGGATGACATGGTTGCACTTGTAGTTGCCACTAGATTATAGGCCTAGCCAGTTTCTTATCTCCACAATTATCAATTGTGAAGGCCAATGAAAACTGATGAGAAAATTAGTTTCTCTTGTGTAACTGCCTTTGTGAACATATTTGTAGGATTTTAAATTGTGCGATTTTTATCTTGCTTTAGTTGTCCCTCCTCCAAAAATGACTAGATGAAGTGGTATATGAGTTGCATATGCTTACTTTTTGAATGTAGATCTGAATTCTTAGCAAGGTGAATAGTACTCTAGCTATGAATGTACAAAGGGTTATCTTATTGTCGTTGTCCCAATTCCTCCAAAAAAAATTGTAATGAAATCATCTCCTTGCTAGCTTCCATAGCAGTAACATACTCAACTTCAGTGGTTGAAAGTGCAACAACCTTTTACAGCCTTGAAATCCAACTAACTACAATACCTCGTATAGTGAAAACATACCCTATAGTACTCCTCCTACTATCAATATCAACCACCAAATCAGATTCAACATTTCCTTTAAGAACAAATTTTTTCCCTCTAAAGCATAGTTTCTTTGAAGTAGTACGTCTCAAATATTAGAAAATCCATTTTATCGCATTTTAATATTTCATTCACAGATTTCTCATATACCTTCTCACAACTCCCACTACATGTGTAATATGTAGCCTTGTGCATACCATTGTATACATCAAGCTACCAACTACTCATGCATATGGTATCTTAAACATTTTGTCTTCCTCCTCTTATATCTTTTGACACATCTCCTTAGTCAACTTAGAATGACTAGGCAAAGTTGTACTATCTTCTTTTGCATTATGCATGTTAAAACTTTTCAACACCTTCTTTACATACTCACTTTGAGACAATTTTTTTTTCTGTTTTTTTGTATCTCATGTGATCCTCATACCAAGGATTTGTTTTCCTGCACCCAAATCCTTCATAGCAAATGAATTTATTAATTTATACTTAAACTCATTAATATGTTGCATGTTAGAACTGACAAAAAGCATGCCATCAACATAAAGCAATAGGATAATATAGCCACCATTATCCAATTTATTAAAATAAACACAATAAGCAAAATGACATCTTTTGTAACCTTGTTCAGCCATAAAACTATCAAATATCAAATACCATTGTTGAGGTGTTGGATTTATCCCATAAAAACTCTTCTTTAACATGCACACAAATTCCTCCTTACCCTTGACCTCATATCCCTGTGTTTGTTGCATGTATATTTCCTCTTCCAAATCCCCATGGATGATTTCTTTTTTCACATCTAGTTTTTCAAGATGCAAGTCTTCCATAGCCACAAGAATTAAAATAGTTCTAATATAAGTCATCTTTACAATGAGAGAAAATATTTCATAAAAATATATACCTTTTTTCTATGTAAAACCTTTTACCACGAGTCTAGCCTTATATATTTTCTTGCCTTCATCTTCTTCCTTCAACCTGTAAACCCATTTATTTGGAAATGGTCTTATACCTGCAAGAAATTGGACTAAGTACCAAGTCTGATTTTGCAACAAGGAATCAATTTCCTCTCTCATGCCTAGCTCCCACTGCATTTTGGTATCTACCTACATCGGTTCTTCATAACCTTCAGGCTCACTAGAAATAGTTAATAATATAAAATATAATGATGGAGAAAATATTTCTAGAGGTATAGTTATCCTTGTAGAATGTCTAACACTTGTAGGAGTCTGTGGGATAACTTGTTGTTGAGCATCAAGTACCACTAGAATTTTTTTGCTAGAATCTCATCCAACACCACATACTTCTTTTTGGCCTATTCATGCTTATTTTCCTACAATTGATACTTATACATGACCTTCTCATCAAATATAAAATATCCACTCCTAATTATTTTATTATTTTCATAATCCCATAACCAATAACCAAATTCATCTACTCCATATCCAATGAAGGTACATTTTTTAGACTTAGCCTAAAGCTTGGTTCTATTTTATATATCAACATGGACAAAAGCTTCACAATCAAAGGTTTTTAAAACTGAAAAGTTTACCTTTTTACCCATCCATGCCTCCTCTAGAATGCCACTATCCAAAGGATTTTAAGGTCCTCTATTTATTAAAAAAAAAATCGTATGTATAACATTTTCCAAAAACTCTAAGGGTAGTCTAAAATGCAATCTCATGCTCCTTGCATGCTGCATAATGGTTTTATTCATCCTCTCAGACACACCATTTTTATACCTATGGATTCCATTGTATAAACAATAATTTTAAAATTCTTTTCTATAATACTCACCTCCATTATCAGATCTGAGACACTTCAAATTTTTTCCTATCTCATTCTCAACCATATCTTTTCACTTTTTAAAATTTTCAAATACTTTTAATTTTTGTTTTAGGAAATACACCCATGTTTTCCTAGTTGCATCATCAATAGAAGTAACATAATAAGAAGAGATAGCAAGAGAAAATCCCTGAGTGGGTCCCCATACATTTGAATGCACAAGCTCTAATTTCTCACTCTTCTTCTCTTTCCCAACTTTGAGAAATCAGACACTTCTATTTTCCATAAACACAATTTTCATAAAAAATCCAAGTCAATCTACTTCAGACCTGGTAGAAAATTTCTAGAGTTAAGGATATCCATCCCTTTCTTACTCATGTGCCCAAGTAAGTGGTGCCAAAATTTTGTTTGTTTCCCTATAGAAAGTGCCCTGACTATCCCAGTAGAAACTGTTTCTGTAAAAGCTAAGGTAGAATAAGTATCACCAGTACACAAATACAATGTGCCTACATTTTCACCTTTAGCTACTAGTAATACACCTTTAGTGACCTTCCATATTTTTTCTATAAAGGTAACTATGCAACCTTCACTACCTAGTTTTCCTACAAAAAATTAAATTAACAAACTAGAAATAATATTAAACTCACTTAAATGATTTATCATAGGTCCACCTTCAATAATTTGTAGATTAAACAAATTCTTCATGAGAAATACCTTATTTGAGGCTGAACAATAGGAAAATGGGCACTTTATAACCTAGGTCATAAAACACAACTTTTCTCCTAACATCATTCAATAATGTTCTAGGAACCTTGATAGGACTGACTATCAACCTCACAAGTTCAATTTTCTTTGAGATTTTAAGGGTTCATCACCAAGCAAATGTTTGAAAACAATAATTTTGAAAACACACTATGATATGCAAAACACTTAAAATAAGCAAAAGGAACCTTACTAATACTAAAAATGAACATACCTAGGAATCCTACAGATTCCAAAAGGATTTTGGAAATGAAAAAAAACTACCGAACTATGCCATGGAGGACTAAGATGTCTTTACTCCCATCTAAGTACTGCTACTATTTTTCGGGGCAAACACAAAATCTTCGGATAATGAAACACAATCCTAAAAAATAACTAAAAGATTCCACCAGGAGGACTAAGATGCCCTTACTCCCATCTTAGTATGAATCTAAATTTTTAAAAAGTGTGAATATGGTTCTAAGCTCCCAGATCTATAATTGCTTCCCCTCGGACCTCAAGTTCTAAAATAGTCGGATCTCACCTGTAGGTGAATTTCCGTGAAGATGAAAAATTTGGAAAGGAAACTTTGAAACTTTTAAATATTAAAATTTAAATGATCTTCAATTCTTCAACCTATATCTAGGTATGTGCAGGATCATCATGGAAAAAAGAGGCCCTTAAATGGCAATGAAAATTCAGAAAATCAGAGTTGGGCAACTTCACATAAAAAATTGAATAAGTTATCCATATTATTTAAAAAATATGTAAGAATAGAATATTTGGAAAATTGAGTTTAGTTTCTAAACTACTAGGTTATTTTTTTGTAAACAAAAAATCTATTTGGTGAAAATTCTAAATTTCAACGTAGTAGTACTAAAATTTCAGGGGAAAAATAAGAAGTAGGTGTCTGTCTGACCACCCTAACCATAATAAAATGATAATATTTTTTTATAGGATTTTAGATATAAGTACAGGACTCATGTCTAGATGTGATGCATATTTTTTTGTAAATTTTTTTCAAATAAATAATTTATTATGAATTTTTAATTACAACGTTTAAAAAATATAAAAAATCGTATGTCTGACCACCTTAACCTGGTCAAAACTTCATGAAATTCATTTGTTTTTAATCCTATAGTATGCCAAGCATAGAATGTGATGAATTTTTTGGATTCAAAAAATGTGATATCATTTATAAGCTATAGATATTTTTCTATCAGACTATCAATTAGTACTTTAGTCGTAATTCTAATAAAAAATAAATAATAAATTTTTATTAGATTCTAAGTAAAATATAGTTTATATTGGTAGAAAGCTGAGAAGGTCCTTTACAAACTCTTTTCATATATTTCATCAATTTTGGGTTAAATAAAAGTCATCAGCCACATGGGCGAAGTCTAGAAAAGTAAGGTAAGTTGTTAAACACATTTTATGAGTTGACTTTTTAGGATTGGAAGGTCCGAACCAAATACTGAGCCTAATCCCTAGGCATTCAATTTTGTGTCATGATATCAGATATCTGATTAAAATCAGATATCCTATCCAAATCCAATATCCATTTTGAATTCCATATATGATATGTTTTAGATATGAGTTTTAAAAAAATTATACAATCTTTAATATATGATTTAAAAATGCAATACAGTTTATAATTTAATATATATAATATACAATAAAGTTTATAATTTAATATATATAATATCCAATAAAGTTTATAATGTAATATATTTAATATACAATTTATGATAATCTCTTATTGAATTATGTATTTAATATATAATATATTATTAAATGTATAATATTTAAATATATATATATTACCAATATATAAAATATTTAAATATTATCTCCTTCCCTCTCTCTCCAACTCTATCTCTCTCAAGTCTCTCACTCAATCACTCCTCTCTCTCTCTCCCTCTCCATCACACTCTCCCTCTCACTCTCTCACTCTCCCCTCTCCCTCTCCCTCTCACTCTCTCCCTCTCTCCCTCTCCCTCCTGCTCTCTCTCCCTATCCCTCCCTCTCTCTCTCCCACTCTCCCTCCTATTTCTCCCTCTCTCCCTCAACTCCCCCAAACCCCATTCCACCATCCCCTCCCACCTCCCACCTCCCTTCCACCTCCCTCCCTTCCCTCCTCCCTCCTCCCTCCCTCCCCATCCCTCGATGCCGATGCGTGCGGATGGATGGAAGGAATGGAAGGAAGGAATGGACGGAAGGAAGGAAGGAAGGAAGGAAATGGAAGGAAGGAAAGGAATGAAGGAATGGAATGGATGGATGAGTTGATATTGTTTTCACGTTTTGTCGTAATCGCGTTGTGCTATGTTGGTTTTTAAATGTGTAGATTAATTAGATTTTTATAGTGAGGTAGATTAAATCTCATTTTTATAGTGAGTTAGAATTGGTAGAATCTGGTTTTTACTTAGGATTTTATTACGCATTCGCATGGTTAAAATAGAAGGGTTAAATCCATGCTCTAGTTTTATATCGTGTTTTCTAGATTAGGGTTTTATGCATTTCTGAGCTCACATTTAAAAATGATTAAATATGATGCCCTAAAATGCAGTCACCCCATGGTCATATAGGCATGGTCCTTTCATGCTATATTTTAAGCCTTATTTTGTTTAATATGTCCTTGGTCTTTTAATCATTAAGTAATGCATTAAATTGTTAAAATCATTGATGACATCATGGTCAACATAGCTGAAAGTGAGATCGGAATTGATTTAGGTTTTGTTGGATGTGTTTTATGATTAATGTCAATTTCATTTTCTATCCCATCTCCACCTCCGCTTTTTGAACTTTTGTTTTACTTTAAGTCCTTGTGTTAAGTTTTACTATTTCGGTCTTTTCTTTTTTCTTTTGTGTTTGGTTTTGTTTTGTGCTTTGTTGGCAGAAGCGGAAGCGGAACTGGAATGAAGTTGGGAAATTCCTTGAGTTTCCAGATTAGTTTCCATTCTGATTCCGCTCTCGCCATTTTTTGGTCATTGAATTTTTACTGAAGTTGCATTGTAGTGAAGTGTTTGTTCTTCTCTAGCTCCAACTCCGCTTAACTACATTTAATGCATTAATGGCAGCTGCCATGCGTAGGTAGAAACTCCAAATTTTATCTTAGTTAAGGATTAAATGGGTTATTATTATCATTGTTAAGAAATCAAAAGAGCGTAGTGGAGCAGTAGTGGAGTTCATCTTAGTGAATCGATTGAAAGAGTAGGAGATAGTTGCTTGCAAATTTCTTCAAAAGGCTTGCCAAGTTTTGTATTCGAGGTAGGGTTCCTATTCTTGTTTTTCTTTCTTTTACTTTCATGTTCTCTGTTCGTGATTGATTGTTTTTAATTTTTTGGGAAGTTCGCTATCTCAGTGGGTTTTCATCATTATTGTTTGTTGTTCTTGGTTTCATTTTGGTTTGCGTTTCTAGTTTTGAGTGAGTTTGAGCGTGGTTGTTTTCACATTTTTTGTAATCGCATCATGCTATGTTGGTTTTTAAATGTGTAGATTAATTAGGGTTTTTTATAGTGAGGTAGATTAAATCTATTTTTTATAGTGAGTTAGAATTGGTAGAATCTGGTTTTTACTTAGGATTTTATTGCACATTCATCTAGTTAAAATAGAAGGGTTAAATCCGCGCCCTAGTTTTATACCATGTTTTCTAGATTAGGGTTTTATGCATTTTTGAGATCATGTTTAAAAATGATTAAATATGATGCCCAAAAATGCAGTCACCCCATGGTCATATAGGCATGGTCCTTTCATGCTGTATTTTAAGCCTTATTTTGTTTAATATGACCTTGGTCTTTTAATCATGAAGTAATGCATTAAATTGTTAAAATTGTTGATGATGTCAATGTCAACATAGCTGGAAGCGGGATTAGAATTGATTTAGGTTTTGTTGGATGTGTTTTATGATTAATGTCAATTTCATTTTCTATCCCATCTCCACCTCCGCTTTTTGAACTTTTGTTTTACTAAAAGTCCTTGTGTTAAGTTTTATTATTTCGATCTTTTTGTTTTGCTTCTGTGTTTGGTTTTGTTTTGTGCTTTATTGGCGGAAGCAAAACCAAAACTGGAATGAAGTTGGGAAATTCCTTGAGTTTCCGAATAAGTTTCCATTTCGATTCCACTCCCACCATTTTTTGGTCGTTGACTTTTTACTGAAGTCGCACTGTAGTGAAGTGTTTGTTCTTCTCCATTTTTGACTCCCCTTAACTGCATTTAATGCATTAATGGTAGCTCCCATGCGTAGGTAGAAACTCTGAATTTTATCTTAATTAAGGATTAAATGGGTTATTATTATCATTGTTAAGAAATCAAAAGAGAGTAGTGGAGGAGCAGTGGAGTTCATCTTAGTGAATTGATTGAAAGAGGAGGAGATAGTTTCTTACGAATTTCTTCAGAAGGTTTGTCAAGTTTTGCGTTCGAGGTAGGGTTCCTATTCTCATTTTTTAAATTTAATTTTGCGTTCTCTATTCATGATTGATTGTTTTGATTTTTGGGCAAGTTTGTCATCTCACTAGGTTGGTGTGTTTGTTTTTCTTTCTTTCTTTGTTGTTCTTGGTTTCATTTTAGTTTGTGCTTCTAGTTTTTAGTGAGTTTGAGCATGGTTATTTTCACATTTTTTCGTAATTGTGTCATGTTGTGTTGGTTTTTAAATGTGTAGATTAATTAGGGTTTTTTATAGTGAGGTAGATTAAATCTAGGTTTTTATAGTGAGTTAGAATTGGTAGAATTTGGGTTTTTACTTAGGATTTTATTGTGCATTTGTCTGGTTAAAATAGAAGTGTTAAATCCGTGCCCTAGTTTTATATGTCATTTTCTAGATTAGGGTTTTATGCATTTCTGAGATCATGTTTAAAATGATTAATATGATGCCCTAAAATGTAGTCGCCCCACGGTCAAATAGCCATGATCCTTTCATGCTATATTTTAAGTCTTATTTTGTTTAATATGACCTTGGTTTGTTAATCATGAAGTAATGCATTAAATTGTTAAAATCATTGATGATGTCATGGTCAACATAGCCGAAAGTGGGATCGGAATTGATTTAGGTTTTGTTGGATGTGTTTTATGATTAATGTCAATTCCGTTTTCCATCCCGTCTCCGCCTCCGTTTTTTGAAATTTTATTTTAATTTAAGTCCTTGTATTATGTTTTATTATTTCAGTCTTTTTGTTTTTCTTTTGTGTTTGGTTTTGTTTTGTGTTTTGTTGGTGGAAGCGGAACCGGAATGGGAATGAAGCTAGGAAATTCCTTGAGTTTTCGAATTAGTTTCCATTCTGATTCCGCTCCCTCAGTTTCTTGGTTGTTGAATTTTTATTGAAGTCACACAGTAGTGAACTTTTTGTTATTCTCCAGTTCTGACTCCAATTATCTACACTTAATGCATTAATGATAGTTGCCATGCATAGGTAGAAACTTTGAATTTAATCTTAATTAATGATTAAACGGGTTATTATTATCATTGTTAAGAAATCAAAAGAGCGAAGTGAAGCAACATTGGAGTTCATCTTTGTGAATCGATTGAAAGAGGAGGAGATAGTTGCTTACGAATTTCTTCAGAAGGTTTGCCAATTTTTACATTCGAGGTAGGGCTCCTATTCTCAATTTTTTTTATTTACTTTTGTGTTCTCTATTCGTGATTGATTGTTTTGATTTTTGGGCAAGTTCGCCATCTTAGTAGGTTGGTGTAGTTTTTTTCATTCTTTGTTTGTTCTTCTTGGTTTCATTTTAGTTTGCATTTTTTGTTTTTGTGAGTTTGAGCATGGTTGTTTTCATGTTTTGTCGTAATCGCGTCGTGTTGTGTTGGTTTTTAAATGTGTAGATTAATTAGGGTTATTTACAGTGGGGTACATTAAATCTAAGTTCTTATAGGGAGTTAGAATTGGTATAATTTGGTTTTTTACTTAGGATTTTATTGCGCATTCGTCTAGTTAAAATAGAAGGGTTAAATTTGTGCCCTAGTTTTATATCACATTTTCTAGATTAGGGTTTTATGCATTTCTGAGATCATGTTTAAAAATGATTAAATATGATGCCCTAAAATGCAGTCACCCCATGGTCATATAGGCATGGTCCTTTCATGCTATATTTTAAGCCTTATTTTGTTTAATATGACCTTGGTCTTTTAATCATGAAGTAATGCATTAAATTGTTAAAATCATTGATGATGTCATGGTCAACATAGCCGAAAGCAAGATCAGAATTGATTTAGGTTTTGTTGGATGTGTTTTATGATTAATGCCAATTTAATTTTCTATCTCGTCTCCACCTCTGATTTTTGAACTTTTGTTTTACTTTAAGTCCTTGTGTTAAGTTTTATTATTCAGGTCTTTTTGTTTTGCTTTTGTGTTTAGTTTTGTTTTGTGCTTTGTTGGCGGAAGCGGAAGCAGAACTGGAACGAACTTGGGAAATTCCTTAATTTTCCGAATTAGTTTCCATTCCGATTCCGCTCCTGTTGTTTTTTGGTCATTGAATTTTTACTGAAGTCGCACTATAGTGAAGTGTTTGTTCTTCTCCAGTTCTGACTCCGCTTAACTACATTTAATGCGTTAATGGCAGCTGCCATGCATAGGTAGAAACTCTGAATTTTATCTTAATTAAGGATTAAACGGGTTATTATTATCATTGTTAAGAAATCAAAAGAGCGAAGTGAAGCAATAGTGGAGTTCATCTTTGTGAATTAATTGAAAGAGGAGGAGATAGTTGCTTGCGAATTTCTTCAAAAGGCTTGCCAAGTTTTGTGTTCGAGGTAGGGTTCCTATTCTTGTTTTTCTTTCTTTTACTTTCATGTTCTCTATTCGTGATTGATTGTTTTGATTTTTTGGGTAAGTTCGCTATCTTAGTGGGTTTGCATCTTTATTATTTGTTGTTCTTGGTTTCATTTTGGTTGCGTTTCTGGTTTTGAGTGAGTTTGAGCGTTGTTGTTTTCACATTTTTTTGTAATCACATCATCCTATGTTGGTTTTTAAATGTGTAGATTAATTAGGGTTTTTTATAGTGAGGTAGATTAAATCTAGTTTTTAAAGTGAGTTAGAATTTGTAGAATCTGGTTTTTACTTAGGATTTTATTGCTAATTCGTCTAGTTAAAATAGAAGGGTTAAATCCATGCCCTAGTTTTATACCATGTTTTCTAGATTAGGGTTTTATGCATTTCCGAGATCACGTTTAAAAATGATTAAATATGATGCCCAAAAATGCAGTCACCCCATGGTCATATAGGCATGGTCCTTTCATGCTATATTTTAAGCCTTATTTTTATTAATATGACCTTGGTCTTTTAATCATGAAGTAATGCATTAAATTGTTAAAATCGTTGATGATGTCATTGTCAACATAGTCGGAAGCGGGATCGGAATTGATTTAGGTTTTGATGGATTTGTTTTATGATTAATTTCAATTTCATTTTCTATCCCATCTCCACCTCCGCTTTTTGAACTTTTGTTTTACTTTAAGTCCTTGTGTTAAGTTTTATTATTTCAGTCTTTTTATTTTTCTTTTGTGTTTGGTTTTGTTTTGTGCTTTATTGGTGGAAGCGGAAGTAGAACTGGAATGAAGTTGGGAAATTCCTTGAGTTTTTGAATTAGTTTCCATTTCGATTCCACTCCGCCATTTTTTGGTCATTGAATTTTTATGGAAGTTGCACTGTAGTGAAGTGTTTGTTCTTCTCCAGTTCCAACTCCTCTTAACTGCATTTAATGCGTCAATGGCAGCTGCCATGCATAGGTAGAAACTCTGAATTTTATCTTAATTAAGGATTAAACAGGTTATTATTATCATTTTTAAGAAATCAAAAGAGCATAGTGGAGCAGCAATGGAGTTCATCTTAGTGAATCGATTGAAAGAGGAGGAGATAGTTGCTTACGAATTTCTTCAGAAGGTTTGTCAAGTTTTGCATTTGAGGTAGGGTTCCTATTCTCATTTTTTAAATTTAATTTTGTGTTCTTTGTTCGTGATTGATTGTTTTGATTTTTGGGCAAGTTCGTCATCTCACTAGGTTGGTGTGTTTATTTTTATTTCTTTGTTTGTTGTTCTTGGTTTTGTTTTAGTTTGTGTTTCTGGTTTTTAGTGAGTTTGAGCGTGGTTGTTTTCATGTTTTTTCATAATCATGTTGTGATGTGTTGGTTTTTAAATGTGTAGATTAATTAGGGTTTTTTACAGTGAGGTAGATTAAATCTAGGTTTTTATAGTGAGTTAGAATTGGTAGAATTGGGGTTTTTACTTAGGATTTTATTGCGCATTTGTCTAGTTAAAAAAGAATGGTTAAATTCATGCCCTAGTTTTATATCTCATTTTCTAGATTAAGGTTTTATGCGTTTCTGAGATCACGTTTAGAATGATTAAATATGATGCCCTAAAATTCAGTTGTCCCATCATCATATAGGGGTATGTGTAGGATCATGATGGGCCAAAAAGTGGCAATGAGAAAAAATCACGTTTTGAATCGGCTCAAAAACGTGGAAATGGCCTAGTTGACTTTTTTAGGTTCGGGTGATAGTACTTCAACCCTAACCAAAAACCAAAGTTAATTTCCACAAATCAGATATCCAATCCAAATCGGATATCCGATTTCTAGAAACTGTATAAAAAAAAAACAACCAACTCTCTAATTTCATTTCTCACAGTTTGACGTGGGTGCAAGAGTAGAAACCCAAATCTGATATCCGTTTTGATCTGATATCCGATTTGAAAGGTATGTATTTGGTTTTTTTTAATTTTGTAATAGATTTTTCAATAGATTTTGTTAAGTTTAAGTAGGTTTTACTAAAAATAAATAAAAAATACAGTTTTCTATTGTTTTTTTTTTTAAATTAGAGTTTACATTGATTTTTTATTAAAACTTAATGTTTTGAAATGGATCTTGATTAAAAATTAGTGTTGTTCATGTATTTTTATCAAAAGTAAGAGTTTGTTATTGATTTTTGTGAAAACGTATGGTTTTTTTTGGATTTTTATAAAAAACTAGGGTTTTTTTACAATAAATTCATTTATATTATGTAATTCCAATTAGTTTAATTAGTTTTTAACTTTAATTGGGTATTATGGCTGCGAATGTAAATCCACAAATGCCAAATGCTCCACCACCTCCATAGCCACCAATTGAAGACTTAATTGGTGAAAAATTGGGGCAATTGAGGGGCATTTGTGAAATTTATCAGGCAATGCCTCGATTGAGAGATATGACAAACACATTGAAAGAAATAATTAAAAATATAGAAACCCTCTCCACCCAACATAATTATTTTTATTCGTGGTGAGAAGACATGAGGGATTATTATCAATGTGGATTGTCTTATGATGATCTGAAAGATCTCCAAATAACCAAAGCCCAAATAGCCTCTTTATTCATTGACCGCCGCACTAGCTTGCCAGTGAATGTTAATAGAACAAAACTTTCCATAAAATGGTGCATGCATAGGTATATTGTAGCAAACTTTTAGGATTGTTGGTGTATGGTTTTTGATAAACCACCGAACAATAATTCCGACATACCATTTTACTTTATTAAAAAATTATATGTTGAGTTTGTGTTAGGGAATCATGTCAATTACTTTGAGATTAAACCCCTCCAGGGCATCGGTGGAGGTATGCCCCAGGATAGACCAAGGGCAGCTAGAGTAGTCCCGCGCCCAAATGTTCTCCTTCCTCCCCTTCCTCCACCACCTCCAATATATCATCCAAAGATTATCGAGGATGCATCCACACAGACTATTCAGGCTATTCACTCTTTGAGTGGTCATTTGGTTTTGCATGCTTCTACAATAACTCAGCCACATTTTGGTTATGTTGGTGAAAGCTCGAGTGCTGTTGCATCATCCTCCTTAGGTCCACATATTTGTGTGCCACATGCTTGCACTATGTGCCACTAGATATGCTTGGGTCCTCTTGTACAACCTGTTGAGCATCCCTTGGACACTTTTGGTTATGACCTCCATGATGTAGACATTATAGATCAATCACAGGGGAGTGGAGTGCACCCTATAGAGTCCTCTCCTACTAGAGAGGGAGATGCTAGAATAGTGACACAAGTAAGATTTAAGTTGTAATTTCATAACTTCCATTTTTTTTAAATGAATATTAATAAGAGATAGTATCAAGTACTAATATTTATTTACATGGTCTATTTTACAGTTGTTGTCTGAGGAGGAGCTCGCACAGGTGACTGATAGCACCCTTAGGGCCATTTCATTTGGCTTGGACACACACACAGTATATATTTTTGCACTCACTTGTTTATATTTTATATTATATACTTGCTTGTCATATGAATTGTCATTAATGAAATTATATAATAGCTTATATGTTTATCTTGTTTTTCTCTTGTAGGAAATACCCAGTGTAAGTAAGGTGCAGCCTCGTCCAGACTATGGAGGTGCTAATCTAGATAAGGGGAAGGTAATTGAACTCAAATTGGATTGAATTGAGATTGTTAAGATCTTATATTGATTATACATACGTTGACATAGATTGGTATTTTCATATGTACTTGTCAAATTTATTTACAGGCAATTATGAACTTTACAAATATGTTGACAAGGGACACACCGCCTAAAGGAGTAGTTATTGGAACACCTCAAAGAGTAGGTGTTGAAACCCATCAAAGAAGAGGGTCAAAACACTTGAAGGAGATAAAGAAAAAGATCAACCTAAAGAGGTACATTTGCTTATTTTCTTTTGTGTTTGGTAAATAAGTTCTTATTACCAATAATCATATGCTAACTTGGATCAATTTTATGTTTTTGTTCACATATATAGATTGGCATTTCAAAAGTTGATTTGGTATATTCTAGGACTCTTGACCCTTTCAAGAGACGTATATTTCAGGTAATCAATATTTCAATTTTAGAGTTCAATTAAAATTTAATGTATATTGATTTTGATGTTAATTATTCAATTTTGAATTATATAGTATAACTAATCTCAATTGTGGTTTGAATTTTTCTTGTGCAGCTACCTTCAGAGCCAATGAGTGCTTCAAAGAGGATCCATTTTGATGATCCACCAGTAGTTTAGGATGAGATAGACATTTTGGCATGTAAATTTTGAATACATATTGAGATGGCATATGCCACATTTTGTAAAAATTTGTTTGAGTTGGCGTCGATGCCATTTTTGTATATGGACATACACTTGATTATTGGATAATTTGATATATAGAAGTTGACAATCAAAATTTAATTTGCTCCTCATGTGCATGATTAAACTCTTTGAAAATTTTATCTTGAGCAATGGTTAAATATCAATGTACAATAGCTTCAAACTGAATGGTTATATTATGTAGTTTATATTTATATCACTGATTACATTGCATTACACATATTTCAAACTCAAATCATTAATTCACATTGCATAACTAACAACTAGTTGTTCATAGATGAAAAATTTTCAATTACAATATAGTTCTTACAAAGTCAACCTAAGCAGCTATGGAATTACTTCACATTACATAACTAAAAACTATGAGTAGTTGTCAATTGCATTTGTTTGTCATTGATTTCTATGAGACCACATTTCTGTGAAGTTTTTTTTCAAATAGTCCACTGCCTTGTCTATGCTACCACATTTTTCATACATGATAGCGATCACATTAAGTTGTAATAATTTAAATGATAGCCTATGGATATTTAATTTATACTCATTTTATTTAAATGGATGAGGTCGACTGATAGGGTAGGGTTGGATGGAACAATCACTATTCCATGCCCTAGGTCTTTTTTGCAAGATCTCCTTGGTGTCTTACTTCATCACCTTAACCCTTAGGACCTTCTTCATGTTTAGGTATCCCTGGTTCTCCTGGCCAACCCCAATACCATCACAAATCAACCTACCAAGTCAATCTTGGTGCAATGTCTCTATCTCTTCCTTAGCCCTTAATCTACCCTAAAGACTAACATTCTCCAAGAACTAAAGCCCTTAATCTACCCTTAATCAATAAAATGAGTTCCAAACCTCATTAAGACTTTCCACTCCTTATCCTCCCGATCACTCCTGATCAAGACATGTTCCTAAGCCTCTAACTCTATCTTAATGGTCAAAAGAAATGAACTAACTACAAAAGAATGCTTGAACTGAAGAAACTAGCTACCTACTATTCCAAACAATGCTTGGAAGACAATTTCACTACATTCTACACAATTCACAGTGTCAGGATCACTCCATTAACACATAATTAAAACCAAAAACCAAAAAAATTACACAAATTTATCACTGTCTTCTCTTGTAATCATAAATTTCCAATAATGCAAAAGCTTCCAACCTTCCTCTTAGGTCGAGGCACACCCTATATAGGTCAACAAAAGTATTTATGCCTCCCCTTGGTCGAACATTGTAGTTACCTTGTGGCAAATTTGCAAAAATGTACCATTTTGCACTTTTTGCCAATGTCTAGTAAAATGAGTTTCTAATCTCATCAGTAAAATGAGTTCAAAAACTCATTAAGCCTTTCCACTCCTTATCCTCCTAGGTAACACATCAAAAACAAAAATTCATCCTATACTTCCTAATTGCCTAGTGTTTTCTAGGTGCTCCTGCACCATTGACCTTCCTTGATATTATTTTGTAATTTATTATTTTCAAGAGAGGCCGACCTCCTTGAAGAGTCACCTTATTTTGTATAAATACGAGGTGATATTTGTTCATTTCCTCAATCAAGTTCATTTAGCATAATTTTCAATCCAAGCAAACATTTTCACTTGAGCAGTAGTGCTTCATCTTGTAGCAGCAGGCCGATTTCAAGGAGAAGCACCCAAATACGTCGAATCGCTCCAAGCTGCATCGGAGCAGCGTTTTCCCTTAAGAGTCCAAAGTGCTAAAAGGCAATAAAATTTGATGGAATATTTCTCAGAAACCATGATGCTTACAGAATCTTCATCTAAGGATATGGGATTGTGTTGAGACCATCTACAATAACCTCTCAGTTTTTGCTATCTCAAAGGCATTTTCCCGTGGTGATGAGTTTTCAGTTGAGGGAAAAGTGTCCAAATGTAAGCAGTGTAAAGTTTCAAAGTGGTGCAAATTTCATTCTCGAACTCATACGACCCAACAAACTATTCGAACACATCCACATGGGTACATTTATGCTAGGTATGGTTCTCTCTTGCACCCAAATATGTCGAATCGCTCTGAGCTGCCTCGGAGTGACGTTTTCCCTTAAGAGTCCAAAGTTTTGAAAGGCAGCAAACTTTGATAGACTATTTCTCAGCAACCGTGATTCTTACAAATTCTTCATCTGAGCATATGGGATCATGTTGAGACCATCTACAATAACCTCTCTTAGTTTTTTCTATCTTGAAAGCGTTTTCCCATGGTGATGAGTTTTTAGTTGAGGGAAAAGTTGCCAAATGCAAGCAGTGTAAAGTTGTAAAGTGGTGCAACTTTCATTCTCGAACTTGTATGACCCAACATACTGTTCCAACACGTTCAGATGGGTACGTTACGCTATGTATGGTTCTCTCTTGCACCCAAATACATCCTAGCTCTTTCCCAATCAACTTGAATCAATTACATGGAAAATAAAATTCACAATGAACTTTTTACTTTTTTGTTTTTCAAAAAAGTGGTAAGCCACTATAATTGGTTATATATAAATAGGAGATATTACAAAACCTGATTCAAATGAGCATACCAATAGGAAAGAACCAGGAAGAAAACCTCCAATTGTAGCTCGATTAAGTATAATGGTAGACATTTGAACCGTATTTCAAAAAACATCACTGGATATAGATTATGCCTATGCACAGTTATGACCTTTTTACATTGTTTCACATTTCAAAATTCATTTTTTAGAAAATTTTCCTATTTGAGGCATTCAAGGCACAGTCTTCCACAAGAGTAGTATGTTGTCATTTTCGAGTGACAAGCACCTATATAAACCATCAAGGTAGCAGTTAAACTACATACAATAGAAAATATGCTTAGAATAACCAATCGATATTATTGTAATTTGTCACATACCTCTCTAAAAGGATCAAAGTTTCCTATTGTTGCAGCAAGTCCATGAGCAATCGTGCCAGGAATATCGTAAAAAATTTTAAATGATAAATCTATATTGTAACAACAAAAAATATGCTTAGACTAACAAATCCATATTAATCTAAACATACTGAATGATGATGAATTGGTAATTCCAACTATAAAAGATGCTTTGAATAACCAATATATATTCAAGTAATATGTTGTATACCTCTTTGAAAGGATCAAAGTTGGCTATTGTTGCAGTAGGTCCATGATCAATCATGCCAAGAATATCACAAATTTTGTCAAATGATGTATCTATATTGTCACAACAAAAAAGAGGCTTAATCATTATACTTTCCATTCTTGAATATGCTATTCAAGTGTGCCTGAAGGGTCATCTCTTTGCTTAAGAGTATCCAATATTGCTTCATGATCAGCATTATTAAGTGTCCATAGTTGTTTTATTTTTGGTTTGGCATGATGCTTCAACAACTTAACATTTGTTGCTATAACAAGGTGTCAATACATGAGAATGGTTTTGTGTTTCTCGTAGTCTTCAAATATAGGTATGCCATTCTTTCTAATCATGTATGTTCACAACCAAGTTCCTACAACCACAACTGAACCTGAAGGATACACAAACCCATCATCATCTTCCATCGATTGTGTTAGCTTGTGTTTTACCCACACACATCAAGCCAACCAATATTTAGATATCTCTTCATTCCCTTATGGTGCAACAACTGCAAAAACATGTCCATGATGTAGTAAATCTTAAAGCCGGTAGTAATAAAGTGAACTTTCCATTGTGTAATTTTTCATGGATATGGTTTGAGATAAAGGAGTTAGATACTATGGAACCCATGTATCCACCCACTCGCACTGAATACAACTCTAACAAAAACAAGCCAACTATCATGTCCAAATGGTCCATGTGCTTGCATCTGAGCTTCAAAATGAATGCATCTTTGAAGAATCTTTGATTGTATGATAATCCAATCTGCCTCCCATTGTACCCTCCTCAACCAACCAAAATAATATGTGCACTGTTGAATCAAGTGTCCCTCCTTGTGACAATGTTGAACTACATCAATCAACAATAGAACGTGCATCACTTAATTTTTCTCCTGAAATATTCAATTGCTCCTTAACTAGAGCTCTTTTTACACATGCACCTGCTCCATCATGCTCCCCTTTCCCATGCCCAACTTCAAAAAAACTCCAAATATTAGGTACACCCCTCTCTACATGCATTCTACTCAGCCAATAAAAGATACGAGCATTCTTGAATTCACTTGTACAGTTATCTAACCAAATGAGATGTCAACCCAGTGCTATATCATGCTCCTACAAGAACTCAAAAAAATTCTCAAAACAATGGTGGACATACTCGGACGAGTGAGATCTATCATCACTCATATAAAAATGATACTCTTTGATTATATTTTGATCCTCCTCTGTACTATCAGGTGCATGTCTAAATGTTATGTGTACAAAATAGCAACCTGAATGGAATCGTAATACTGAGATTGTACCTCGTTTTGTGGTTGCAATGTGTAGTTTTCAAAAAAATCAACCACTGATATAATAGTGCCAATCAGAAAAGAGTCCTTACATATCCTGAATTGTTGATCCAACCACTAAGACCTATGACTATGCCTTGCATATTTGTAGAAAATATTGTCCTTAAAATCTGAAATAAAATCAGTAACACTGCATTATTTTGTAACCAACTCGCATCTAGAACCTTCACCTCCACTCTGCAAAGTATATTTGACTATCTCATATCTCTTTTTCTCAACAAGATTCTTTCCAAATTCATGTTTTGAACCCTCATGAAAACATTGAATAAACTTTGACAAGCCACCACATTGTGAGCACTTCGCATTTAAACAATCATTTCTATAGAAAAAGGAACCATCATCCCTAGAACATAAAAATAGATCTAGCAAGTCCCTTGATGATTTCGGAAGATGCATTGCACCACAGTCCTGCAACATTTCATTAGTATTCAAAGTAGAAAGGATATAGCATAATAGTTCATGGTACATTGAAAACTCCACATGGTATTTGCAACAACAAGTATTACGAATCTTAAGAGGCACACAATAGAATGGCTTCAAACCTTCAAAATTTCTTTGCAAGATTTCCATATTTGAATGTGTTTGATTAAATTTGTTGAACAACATTGTTTGTATTGATTCCAATAAATGTTTAGGATGCGGTGTATGGTCTCGACTTCCAATTCTTAACTTTAAAACATCCTTTGCATTGGGTGATACTCTAGAGTTATCATGCCAAAATTGCTGAATTTCCTGCTTTACATTATCGGTTAGCTTCTTATCAACATGTGTAAGCCTTTCGGAAAAAGCCCATGTATCATTTTGAAGAGGATCATCTATTCTTTCTCTTCTTGCAAGTTCGCTATCCAAATTTTTATGATTTAAGTCAAAATCAATACAAGTTTGTCTCATAAAGCGATCCTTTTTCAATTGATGGCTTACTATGGCGGTGGTAATGAATCTCCGAGCAGCTCTCTTATCTTTTTCCTTGTTAGTTTTTCCAATAGACTCAAGAGCATTAAAAATATTTTTGACAATAATAGAATTTTTTTCGGTCCTCTTGTTCAGACGAATCTTCAATTTGCCTAGCAAAGGTCTCATCTTTTGCATCTTTAGCAATTGTACAAAAAATTGTCATTGCTCAGTCAATGTCTTATCGCTAAAATATTGGTTGAAAAGTATTCTAGCCCACAACCTAATAGTTCATGTTGACCTCTTGCCTTCAAAATTGTTTATAATGTAATCGTCAATTTCAACTAACCATTTAGGGGTCCTTGAAGGTCTTGAATTTGGAATACCTCTTTCTTCCACACAAGGTTCTTCATTTCTCATGTAATCTAGTGAAACATAATTTACACTTGCTTCAAAATTATGTTCAACATCTTCATTTCCAAAATTTTCACCTTGAACATTTTTAATATCAATTTGAACAATTTCATTCCCAATTTCAATATCATGTTCAGCATCTACAATTCCAACATTTTCATTATCAATTTCAATATTTTCATTCCCAATTTTAATATCATGTTCAACATCTTCAATTCCAACATTTTCATTATCAATTTCAAAATTTTCATTCCCAATTTCAATTTCCTCTTCACTTGAAAGACCATAGGGCTCAAGTTCACCAATATTTAACATACCTTGTCTTTTCTTTCTATGACCTTCTATATCTCTTTGTCTATATCCTTCAATTTGTTCTTTTGTCAGATTTCTCTTACGTTTTTGCTTCCGATGACTGTTGCTACCCATTATACCAAATAAAAGATACTAAAAAATCAATATGTATGACAAATTTGACTACAAGAATATCCTAAAAGTTTATCTTTGACTCTTCATGTCTACAACCGTGTTTTTGTCGCCTGCAAAGTGCTGCAAAAAGAATGTAGGGTCCGTTGGAATGCACAAAAATGGCCCACCTGGGGGTTTTTCTATGGCCCACAAATTGGATATCCGATTTCTAAAACATGTTTTCCAACAGTTAGATTTAGCCTCTGCAGAATGGAGTTTCACAAATCGGATATCCAATTTGTACACACATAGACCAAAGGGAGATGGAGAGGGAGAGAGAGAGGGAGAGGGAGAGGGAGAGGAGGAGGGAGAGTGGGAGAGGGAGAGGGAGAGGGGAAGGGAGAGAGGGATGCAGATAGGGATAGGGATAGGGAGACAGGGAGAGGGAGAAATGGAGAGGGAGAGTGAGATGGAGAGGGGAAAAGGGTTAGTGGGACACTGAGAGAGTGAGATGGAGAGGGAAAAAGAGTGAGTGGGAGAGTGAGAGAGTGAGAGTGAGAGTGGGAGAGATAGAAGGAGAGGTAGTGAGAAGGAGAGGGGAGAGGGAGAGGGAGAGGGAGGGGGAGGGAGGGAGTGGGAGAGGGAGAGGGAGGAGAGAGTAGGATGGAGATAGGGATAGGGGAGAGGAGAGGGAGAGGGAGAAAGGGAGAGGGAGAGGGAGAGTGAGATGGAGAGGGGAAAAGGTTGAGTGGGAGAGTGAGAGAGTGAGAGT
>CM021102.1:646949025-646979900 GCA_007115665.2 Sequoiadendron giganteum
GGGAGAGTGAGAGAGTGAGAGGGAGAGTGGGGGGAGGGAGAGGGAGAGTGGGAGAGGGAGAGAGGGTTTAGAGTTGTGGGAGAGAGGGAGAGGCAGAGGGAGAGGGAGATGGAGAGAGGGAGAGATAGAAGGAGAGGGAGTGAGAAGGAGAGGGGAGAGTGAGAGAGAGAGAGAGAGAGAGTGAGAGAGAGAGAGAGGAGTGATTGAGTGAGAGACTTGAGAGAGATAGAGGTGGAGAGAGCGAGAGGGAAAGAGATAATATTTAAATATTTTATAAATTGGTAATATATATATTTAATTATTTATGGATTAACTAAAATATTGAAATAATATTAAAATATTTAAAGATTAACTAAAATATTGAAATATTATTTAAATATTATACATTTAATAATATATTATATATTAAATACATAATTCGGTAAGAGATTACCATAAATTGTATATTAAATATATTACATTATAAACTTTATTGGATATTATATATATTAAATTATAAAATTAATTGCATTTTTAAATAATATATTAAATATTGTATAAATTGTTTTAAAACTGATCTAAAAGATATCATATATCGAATTCAAATCCGATATCAGATTTAAATCGGATATCTAATTTGAACCGGATATCCAATATTCTGACAGATAATTTACTGCCTTGGTATTAGGCTTGTGATTTGGTTTAGACCTGCCAATCCTAAAAGTGAACACGTAAAACATGTTTAACAAGTTACCTTGTTTTTCCAAACTTCACCCATGTGGCTGACGATTTTTATTTTACCTAAAATTGATAAAACAAAAAGGGTTTGTAAAGGAGCTTCTCAGCTTTCTACTAGTATAAATTATATTTTCTTTAGAATCTAATAAATAATTATTATTTATTTTTTATTAGAATTACGACTAAAGTCCTGATTGATAGTCTGATAGGAAAACATCTATAGCTTTCAAATGGTATCACATTTTTTGAATACAAAAAATGCATCACATTCTATGCTTCACATACTATAGGATTAAAAAAAAATGAATTCCATTAAGTTGTGACCAAGTTAAGGTGGTCAGACATATGAGTTTCAATATTTTTAAAAAGTTGTAATAAAAAATTCATAATTAATTATTTATTTGAAAAAAAATTACAAAAAAATATGCATCACATCTGGACATGAGTCCTCTACTTATATCTAAAATTTTATAATAAAATATGATGATTTTACTATGGTTAGGGTGGTCAGACAGACACCTACTTTTTATTTTTTCCCTGAAATTTTAGTACTACTACATTGAAATTTCAAATTTTCATCAAATAATTTTTTTTTTTTACAAAAAATAACCTAGTAGTTTAGAAACTACATTCAATTTGACACAAATTCTATTCTTATATATTTTTGAAAAAATATAGATAACTTATTCAAATTTTTTTGTCAAGTTGCCCAATTCTGATTTTCTGAATTTTCATTGCCACTTAAGGACCTGTTTTTTCCATGATGATCCTGCACATACCCATAGGCATGGTCCTTTCATGCTATATTTTAAGCCTTATTTTTTTTAATATGAATTTGTTCTGTTAATCATGAAGTTATTCATTAAATTATTAAAATCGTTGATGATGCCATGGTCAACATAGCCGAAAGTGGGATCGAAATTTATTTAGGTTTTGTTGGATGTGTTTTATGATTAATGTCAATTCCATTTTCCATCTTGTCTCTGCCTCCGCTTTTTGAACTTTTATTTTACTTTAAGTCCTTGTGTTAAGTTTTATTATTTCGGTCCTTTTGTTTTTCTTTTGTGTTTGGTTTTTTTTTGTGCTTTGTTGGTGGAAGCGGAACCGGAACCAGAACGAAGTTGGAAAATTCCTTGAGTTTTTGAATCAATTTCCATTCTGATTCCGCTCCCGCAATTTTTTGTTCATTGAATTTTTACTGAAGTCGCACTGTAGTGAAGTTTTTGTTCTTCTCCAGTTCCAAATTTTCTTAACTGCATTTAATGCGTTAATGACAGTTTCCATGCGTAGGTAGAAACTCTAAATTTTATCTTAATTAAGGATTAAATGGGTTATTATTATCATTGTTAAGAAATCAAAAGAGCGTAGTGGAGAAGCAGTGGAGTTCATCTTTGTGAATCGATTGAAAGAGGAGGAGATAGTTGCTTACGAATTTCTTCAAAAGGTTTTCCAAGTTTTGCGTTCGAGGTAGGGTTTCTATTCTCAGTTTTTTTTATTTACTTTCGTGTTCTCTATTCGTGATTGATTCTTTTGATTTTTGGGTAAGTTCGCCGTCTTAGTAGGTTGGTGTGTTTTTTTTCATTCTTTGTTTGTTGTTCTTGGTTTTGTTTTAGTTTGCGTTTTTGGTTTTTAGTGACTTTGAGCATGGTTGTTTTCATGTTTTGTCATAATCACATCGTGTTGTGTTGGTTTTAAAATGTGTAGATTAATTAGGGTTTTTTACAGTAAGGTAGATTAAATCTAAGTTTTTATAGTGAGTTAGAATTGGTAGAATTTGGGTTTTCACTTAGGATTTTATTGCACATTCATCTGGTTAAAATAGAAGGGTTAAATTTGTGCCTTAGTTTTATATCGTGTTTTCTAGATTAGGGTTTTATGCATTTTCGAGATAACATTTAAAATGATTAAATATGATGCCCTAAAATGTAGTCGCCCCACGGTCATATAGGCATGGTCCTTTCATACTATATTTTAAGCCTTATTTTTTTTAATATGACCTTGGTCTTTTAATCATGAAGTAATGCATTAAATTTTTAAAATCATTGATGACATCATGGTCAACATAACCGAGAGCATGATCAGAATTGATTGAGGTTTTATTGGATGTGTTTTATGATTAATGTCAATTCCATTTTCCATCCTGTCTCCAACTCTGCTTGTAGTAAGAAGCTTTATTTCAAGATAATCTTAACCTTAACAGAAGCAGAAGCGGAACCGAAACATAATATGAAAACAAAAAAAAAAATTCAACTAAATGAGTTTCCATTCTGGTTCTGGTTCTGATCACTATTCCACTTCTGACTCTAAGCCCGCTTCTAGTTAGTAGAATGTCAATAATAGTTTTTTCTCTAAGCCCGACAGTATGTTAAAAGAGGATTGTTTAAGATATTTTCTACCTGGTTCCACCTTTGATGTATGTTTGAGAGGTATGATTTTAAGACACATTTTAAAAAGTTTATTTAGAGATCTGACTAAATTTTTTTTTGCAGGAAAGCTCAAAAATGTCGGGAACATTAGAAGAAGCTTCCCAAATGAACCGGCCTAAAGGAATGTCAAAGGTAGCAGCCAAACCCAAGAAGATCAAGCCACAGAAATTACCTGATATGTTGAGGTATAACCATAAGAGTAATTTTGTCATAGTAAGCAAGGTGGAATCAGATTGGTCAGAGATCACCAACACAAATTTGGGCCAGTACAATTTCGAGGAGCTGTTTGCAGAAACATTTGCTGAAGATATCACAGGTGTTGGTTCTCAAAAACACTGGTTGAATGAAACACAAGAGGTTGCCACACTCTCACTACGTTTTTTGTCAACTAACAAGGCTAACCTATATGGTTGAACCCTCTACTCTTAAGGCTCTGCTAGACCTAGGCGGGTGCACCTATATGAGTGACACAAATTTTGAATTATTTTTCTTACTTGATCTAACTATCCAGAAATGGAAATTTGATAATGGAAAGAATATGATCCTAATTTGGTATGAATTGTATAAGGTATGAATTAATATTTTTTATTAAGAGATGTCAAATGAAATGTAAACTAATGTAATCTAAATAGGGGAGACCAATGCCTTGTTGGGTAAAATGGAGTCAAATGAAAGCTTTAAATGAATGGTTTCTATCTAGCAGGGATTCTAATTATTTTACATATGATATTTAGTCTTTAACTTGTATAAACATGTAGGGATGTAATTATCAAACTCTTCTTAATGATCTAAATGATAATTTCCAGATTACTGTGAATGCCTTGAAGGAATTAATCTTTGCTTGAAAGAACCAACCAATCACATCACACAAATACATCAAATGTGTACTAATAAACTAAGAATATACTTGATATGTCAATTTAAATAAAAAAGAAACATCAACCTTGGAGACAACATGATAATATTTCAATTAACTTCAACAAATAATTGATACCAAAATAGTGCCACAACATTAAATTTCATTCATCTAATCCTTCGAAATTTATACATACATCATAATCTCCTTGAATATCATTTTGAAAATACTTACAACAATTTTTCTATCTCTAAAAATCTCTACCTTGTCCTTAAGATTTTTACAAATACTTATAAATTTCATCTCGAGGGTCGTGACCCTTCAATTTTCTAATTATAGTCATTCACATTCTTCACAGTTTAAATAAAACATTTAATTAACTTCGGAAAATTAATCATTTTAAACTATAGTCAAGCTTTTAATTTTCTCACTTTATACCTTTTCCCACCTTTATTTTACTTTCATCCGCTCCTTATATTTCACTTAAAACTTTACTGCGAGCTTTCCTTTGTATTTACTGCTCTACTGCGGGCTTTGACTTTTCTCCCACGGTGTGGTGGTGCCCGGCCCCACATTGACCATCGCAATATTCATCGTTGCTTACCACTCTACCATGAGATTCAAATTTTCTCCCGCGGTATGGTGGTAACCGTTAGCCACTTACATTGAATGATTGCCTTCAATAACCATTTACCACAGTCACCATGGTCTCCATTCGAACCCCCTATGGTATCGCAGTAACCACATCTCTAACTGCTAAAAAAATTTTCCTCCATCCACCTTTTACCAATCATTACATTGCCACTCCAGCCCACTAACCATTTGCTAACCTTTTACCGCACTACTGCAGTCATTGGCTTGTTTGCCAGCGGTATCGCGGTAGACTTCCTTCACTTTCTGTTGACCGCTACCATGGCCACCGCGGTCTACGGTTTAACCACACACGGTGGCACATTAAACACTTGCTGTCTGCTCCTTAGTTGCCTCTGCCATACCGCGATTTAATTTTGGGAGACCATGGTAAGGCGGTAAACACATAGAAATGAAAATTTTAAGGGAGCGGTGAAGGTGTAAGGTGCATATGAATGGCATAAATATTTTAAAGGAAAATTAGTAAATGAATGAGTGTAAATGGGCAAAAAAACCTTATGGATTTTATGGAAAATTGTGGGGAAAACCTTAGGGTTTTACATGGAAATTTTATGTTCTAATAGTGGCTCCGTGTGGGGATGAATGATTGTGAGATCATTGCAAGAATCCAGAATATTTGGGAGAGTAGACCAAACATTATGATGAGAGCAAGTGGAGATGAGAAATGATCCTAAACTACTGCACAAGGAAAAAAGATTAAATAAGGATTTACAGGATTGTCCATGTACTAGCAATCTCATGTATCCTTTACTTCCTATACTACTGTGCATGGAATATTTTATCAGAAAAATTTTATTCAAAAGTTTTCCATGCACTGGCAACCCTTGGTCTTCTGTAACTTTTAAGAGAATTTGTTTTTTAGAAATTTTCCATGTACAGGCAACTCTTGTTCTTCACCATTCATATTTTTTAAATAGTATGAATCCTCTCCTTACTTTCCAATAATAACAAAAGGTCCTAACCACAGTGCCTCAAATTTTCCATGTTTTCCCTTCTCTTGGCATCTAGCATTCCACATCAATACTAGATCATCCTTTTCAAATTTTCTACCTTTTGCTTTTTTTTCAAACAAATATTTCATTTGTGCTTGCAATTTCATGTTCTAGTTTTGATTTGTTCTCCTTATTTCATCAAGTTCTGCAAGCTGGTGCATTCTCTCCTCCATTGGTTTAGGAATATCTATATCCTCTTGAAGGCTAAATTTGTATACTACCAATAAATTTTGCAAAGGCATACTAGCTTGCATTCCATAGACTAATTCATATGGGGATTTCCCAATTTCCCTTTTAATAGTAATTCTGTCTTCCCATACAGCCAATCTTAACTTTGAATCCCAAGATTTTTTATTCTTACCGAGCATCCTTTTTATGATTTTTAAATGACTTTTGTTCCTAGATTCTACCTGACCATTAGCTTGTGGATGATATGGGGCAGAATAAGAATTATTGATACCATGTGTCTTACAAAACTCTTTGAACTCATTAGACCTTGAACACATGCCATTATCTATAATCACTCTCAATGGTGTACCGAATCTAGTAATAATGTTATCCATTAGAAAGTTGATCACAACATCACTTGTTGCTTTCTTGGTTGGGATTGCCTCTACCAATTTGGTGAAGTAATCAATGGACACTAGTATCCACCTATGTCCTCCACTCGACTTCTCTTGAATTTATCCAATGAAATTAATTCCCCATTGGTGAAAAGGGGCTTCAACTTGCATAGGTCTGAGTGGTAGAGCTCTCTCATACTTCATTTTCCTAGAGAACTTTTGGCATGCCTCACACTTCCTTACATATGAAAATGAATCATTAAAAAC
This sequence comes from Sequoiadendron giganteum, assembly GCA_007115665.2. NCBI lineage: Eukaryota > Viridiplantae > Streptophyta > Pinopsida > Cupressales > Cupressaceae > Sequoiadendron > Sequoiadendron giganteum. The sequence continues at coordinate 646,955,498 of CM021102.1, forward strand.
TTTTGGCTAGTAATAACTTGCTCTGAGGATTTTATGTGCACTTATCTTTGCTGAATAATTTCCTCCACAGACTCCTTCGTGCATTTCTTTCAGAACATGATTAGCCTATGATTCATCCAAACATAACAACAACATTCCATCCCTGTTTTTCTAAAATAGATATCCTTCTATAAATACATATTTGAAGCTTGAATTTTTTAAGTTCTTTTCTAGTTATCACTGAGTCCTTCTGGGAATTTTGTGTTCCTAAGGTAATGCATGATGTTTATGTACCAAGGTGTATGCTCAATTCTTGCAATTATATTTTCTTCTCCTTGTACATTGCAGATTTGATTTTCCTCAATGTTTGTTTCTGTCATCAATTTGGCCAATCCTTGGCCCCTTACCAATTTAGTAATATGTATTTCCATATAAAATTCCTGAATTTTGTTAATCCACTTACATCTTTTCCCTATCACTTATGATTGTGTCAAGATGTCTTTGATTGTTGTGTGAGGAACATATGCAATTACTTTGGCTCCAACAAGATACGGCCTGAAAGATTTTGTGGCCTTTACCAGTGCAAAGGCTTGTTTTTCCATTATGTCATACTTTAGTTCTAATCCCTGTAAAGATTTACTAAAGAAAGATACAAATTGCTCATGACCATCCTCATTTTTCTGTAACATGACAACAGCTATTGTATTAAGGGAAGCAAATGAAAATATCTAAAAAGGCTTTGTGAAATCAAAAGACTTGAGGATAGGGGCTTCCTTAATAGATTTTTTAATGGATACAAAGGCTTCTAATGCTTCTAGGGTCCATTCAATCTTTTATCCTTTCTTTAGCATTTTTTATATGGGTTTGACAATCTCACCAAATTTGGATACAAATCTCCTAAAAAAATTAATCTACCTAAAGAAGGACTATATGGCTTTCACATTTTTAGGGACAAGAACTTTATCTATAGCCTCAACTCTCTTAGGATCTATCCTAACTCCCTCTTTTGATACATTGTGTCCTAGGAGCTTCCCCTCTGTAATAGAAAAATGACACTTCTTAGGGTTCAAACTAATGCCATATTCCAAAGCTTTAATGAATATTTTTTCAAGGTGCCCTATATGATCTTCAGCCCTTTTTGAGTAAGCCGTGAGGTCATCCTGATATGCCACCATTATAGCATTGATCAAATCAGAAAATGCTAAGTCCATAGCCCTTTGAAATGTTGCTCCTGCATTGGTGAGACCAAAAGGAATTCTCACATATACATATGTTCCCCATGGGGTTATGAAAGTTGTTTTATACTGCTCACATTCCTTGACCTTAACCTGGTTATAGCCAGAAAAACCATCCATCATAGATAGCAATCCATGTTGGGAAGTGGGTAGTTATCTTTAAGAGATGCTACATTTAAATATCTGAAATCTACACATAGTCTTATATCTCAATTTTTCTTTCTAACAGGAACAAGGTTTGATACCCATGTTGAGTGCCTCATAGTTTTGATAATACCTCCATCTCTAAGCTTGGTCAATTCTTCCTGCATTTTTGGTTCTAGAGTGGGGTTAATGGGCCTTTGTTTCTGTCTAAATGGCTTTTCATCTACTTTCAATGGAATTTCATGCTGAAATAAATCCTCCCTATATGATTTGAGGTCTTCATAAGACCATGCGAACACATGTTTATAATTTCTTAACAATTAAATCAGCATTCTTTGGTTAGTAGGGCTTATCTTTTTTCCAATGTATACCTTCCTCGGTGATAGTTCGGTCCCCAAGTTTATTTCCTCAATATCTTCCCCTCTAACTGGGGTTTTTTTCATAAGGGATCGATCACTTCCATCGTATACTCTTTCCAAAGCTACCAACCCCTTGGGAAGTTTATTAGTTTTGAGTTGTAGGACCTTCTTTCCAAACACTGTCTCTTCTCCATTTATTTCTTCTACAAAGGCATTGAAATCAATTTCTTGAGCCTCATACTGGTCTATACACTGAAGGAATTTCAAAAGGTCAGTGTCATCATTAACAACCTACCAACTATATATGTTGTTAGGTACTATAGGTCTTGTTTTGAATTATACTTGGGAAACACCTGCTAATGTAATATAATCTTGTTTTAATGCTACATTTTCCAAAAAATCTGCCATTATGTTCTTTGATCTATCTACCCAATCAATGGAAAAAGCATCAAATAGTTCAATTGTATCCCATATCAGATTTTTGTATTGTTTCAATCTTTTATTTTTTGCTATATATTTTGATCTAATCTGAGATACAAACAGTTCTGAATCTCCAAAAACTATCAAGACTTTGATCTTGTGTTTCACTACTAAATTCAATCTAGTCAATAAAGCCTCATATTCCGCTACATTCTTTGTACATTAAAATGCTAACAAAAATGAATATTTATAAGTTGAACCATTAGGAGATATAAAAACTATACCAGCTCCATTTCCCTCTGGCTACAAGCTCCATCAAAGTACATTTTCCATATTCCTTGTTGATTTTCAGAAATATTCTGATCAATTGAATCTTTACTTTCCAACTTGGGTTGAGATAGTTCCACTCTAAAGATTCCTAGATCAACATCACATAAACAATTTAGTGGTTCTTGAGGATCATATTCAATAATTTGGTTCATTTTGGGCTCTCTATACAATTTTACCTCTTCCCCTTTTACTGGTATGGTGGCGTATGAAAAGTCAAACTGTACATTGCCTCCTATTGCAGCATTCCATTGTCTCGATAGAAGCATCCCAAACTGGGGTGGTGTGTCAATCACAGTTATGTCAATAATGTAAGAGGCTTGTGGGTAAGTTGCCAACCTAACTTCCACATTTTTCATGATTCCCACAACTAGGACAGGCCTGCTATCCATAGCGTAACATTTACCTCCCTCCACATCTACCCATAAACCAAGCTACTTCATTACCCCTATTGGCATGATATTCATAGAAGTACCTGAGTCTATCATGCAATTCCTTACTATTTTTCTACTTATGAGTAAAGTGGTGAAAAATGGGTCAATTTGTGGTGTGTTCATCAGGCAAGCTTCTAGGATTTTTACCTCTTTATTTTTATTATTTATCTCTAAGACCTCTTTGTTCCCACAACTTTTATTTCCATTAGAAATTATTTATATGGTACTTTCCCTATATTCTTTTATTTTCATCATTTCAATTAAGGGAAAAAAAAATTTTAATTGAGAGAGAGCTTGTATAAAATCAAAATATGTACCTTCGACTTTGATTGCCCTTTTAGATTCATTGCATTCTCTTTTGTTTTCTTCTTTCTCCAGTTTTGATGTTTGATCTGGCTTTCATTTTTCAATGGGAGGTTTCTTGCTTTCCTCCTTAGGGGATCCTTTTTTTTCTCTACTATCTGATTGTTTATTATTAGTCCCTTTTGATGTCTCATCTGATGCCTTTTTACTTTTTATGAATATCCCCCTTAGGACACCTTCATCTTTATTTACTGTTTTGTTTCTCGAACGATATTTTCTTCTAGCATCCTCCACTTCTACAATTGTCAATCTTTTAATCTCCTCTTCACTAGGTCTTCTTATATTACATCTATTAGTCTGGCTTGATGCAACAGGGGGGTCTTGATCGCTTTCATTTTCCTCATGGTCAGAGAAAACATGCTACTCTGCCATGTGAAGATTGCATTTTTGGTGGTCCACATTGTATTCATATCCTTCCTCCTATGAAGAATCATATTCTTGCTCCAAAGAGTCAAGAGTGTGAGAAGTTAAGTAGAGATTATGGTCTTCACCACCATCATCTTCATGTGTGTCTTCCTCCAGCATTGATTGAGATGTTACACAATATTCAGGGGAATGTGGTGCATAATAGGCTGAGCACCACGGACTCTTATCTACCATATATGCTCCCTTTATTTTTAGCGGATCCGGTGTTTCCTTATTTATAGGTCTATCATTCACCAGTTTCCCATCTTTCCAATTGGTATTATAAGGCATGTCCTATAGCCTTGGTCTTTCATTCCTATACATGTTCTCTTGTCTGTTTGGGGGAACATATTGAGAAATCCTAGGGTTTTCCCTCTTAGAAGACATCCTTGCAACTTTTATGTTATTTTCAATAGTCAAGGCTATCTTTTGGACCTCAGCTAGATTCCTAGGATCTATATTTCTTATTTCATATGCTATCTTAGGATTGAAGTCTTTCAAATAGACACTCAACACAGCAGGACCAGTCAACTTGGATTCCTGAGGTATTTTATTGTGTAATTTAACAAACCTCTGGTTAAAATCAAAGGCTAACTCATTTTGATATTTTTGGATATTCATTAACTCGTGTAAGGCAAAGTCTAATGCACACTGATTCCCATATTTCTGAAGAAACAAATAATGAAATATTTGAATGGAGTAAATGGATGTTGTCAATAGACTACTAAACCAGTCCCTGGCATCCTCAACCAATGACATCATAAATAATCTCATTTGTACAACCTCATACTGCATGTCCAAGTCCTGAATGACTATTTTGAAATTTCTCAGATGTTCCTCAACTATAACTCCATTACTTCCTATGAATTTAGGGACTAAGTTCCTCCAATTGTTGTCAAGGGGATAAGGGAAAATCGGAAATCCAACAAGATCCAATTGTTTAATCATGGTTGTGCATGGTGGGGGGGGATTTTGAAAATGTTGGTGTTGGTAAGGTGGGTTGTTGTTTGGCATATATTGTGGGCCTTGTGGGGGTGCATACTGTTGATGAGGAGGTGGTTGAATATTTTGGTGTTGTGGTGGAGCATTAGTGTTTCTATATTGATTTCTAGGCTGATTTTGATGGGCTTGAGGGGAACTTGATGGCTTCATATTGTTGCTTTTATGGGGGGGTGTGTATTTGGGTGATTCAGTTACTAATGTTTTAACTTGAGCTTCGTGTAACTTCATCTTTCTCAACTCTTCTATTGCTTGAAGTTGTTGCTCATACTCCCCCTTAATCTTTCTGCATTTTGGCCCATTTGTTCCAACCATGTATCTTTTTCATCTCGTGTCGTGAATTCATGATTTTCTTGGAATGTCTGATCATACTCAGGACCTCCTTCATAGAGTGTTGTTCTCTGCTCAAATTCAAATTCTTTTCTTTTTTTAGCTTCAAACTCAGCCATATGCTCATCATTTTTCTCAAGGTTTACCCTATGGGAAGGATTTCTCCTCTCCTCAGGAGTGTGAAGCTCCTTAGATAGGCTCTCTTTGTTTGCAAGTGTATCATATGAATTGTATGTTTCCAATGATTTTGAAACTTTTTTTATTGTTGTTGTGTCCAATTCATTGAATGCTTTATTGCTCTGATTAGTTTTGTGATTTGACTTTCCTTTCTTATCAGGACCGTCCCCTCCTTGTACAAAGATCTCCTTCCTTGCATGTTATGAGAAACTGTGATGGTCTGAACTCTAGGTTGATTCCATCTTATTTGTATCTTATTGTGTCAGTCTCAATATTTTTATTCATTTAGAGTTGCCACCCACTTTTTCTAAAAGTGAGAAAATATTTTGTGGTTATCTTACCCAGTGGAGTCAATTTATTTCAAATTGGAGTTATGGTTTTCTTTAGTGACTTTATATGGAAAGGTTGTCTACTACAAGACAATTCTCTAGTTTTTCACCAATGGAGTCACCGATTTGTTGGTTCTCAAAAATGTTGGTTGAATGAACCATGAGAGGTTGCCACACTCTCACTACATTTTTGGTCAACTAACAAGGCTAACCTGTATGGTTGAACCCTCTTCTCTTAAGGCTCTACTAGACCTAGGCGGGTGCACCTATATGAGTGACACAAATTTTGAATTATTTTTCTTACTTGATCTAACTATCCTGAAATGGAAATTTGATAATGGAAAGAATATGATCCTAATTTGGTATGAATTGTATAAGGTATGAATTAATATGTTTGATTAAGAGATTTCAAATGAAATGGATAGAACTGATGTAATCTAAATAGGGGAGACTAGTGCCTTGTTGGGTAAAATGGAGTCAAATGAAAGATTTAAATGAATGGTTTCTATCTGGTAGGGATTCTAATTATTTGGCATATGATATTTAGTCTATAACTTGTATAAACATGCAGGGATGTAATTATCAAACTCTCCTTAATGATCCAAATGATAATTTCTAGATTACTATGAATGACTTGAAGGAATTAATCTTTGCTTGAAAGAACCAACCAATCATATCACACAAATGCAAAAAATGTGTACTGATAAACTGAGAATATACTTGATATGTCAATTTAAATAACGAAGAAACATCAACCTTAGAGACAACTTGATAATATTTCAATTAAATTCAACAAATAATTGATACCAGAATAGTGCCACAACATTAAATTCCATTCATCTAATCCTTCAAAATTTATACATGCATCATAATCTCCTTGAATATCATTTTGAAAATACTTACAGAAATTTTTCTATCTCTAAAAATCAATCCCTTGTCCTTCAGATTTTTACAAATACTTATACATTTCATCTCAAGCGTCGTGATCCTTCAATTTTTTAATTATGGTCGTTCACATTCTTCAGAGTTTAAATAAAACATTTAATTAACTGCCTTGCTGGAAAATTAATCATTTTAAACTATAGTTGAGCTTTTAATTTTCTCACTTTATACCTTTTCCCACCTTTATTTTACTTTCATCTACTCCTTATATTCCTTATATTTCACTCAAAATTTTACTGCGAGCTTTCCTTTGTATTTACCACTCTACCGCGGGCTTTGAATTTTCTCCTGTGGTATGGCAGTGCCCGACCCCACACTGACCATCACAATCTTCATCGTTTCTTATGGCACTACTGTGGGCTTTGACTTTTCTCCTGTGGTATGTCGGAAACCATTAGCCGCTTTCATTGATTGCTTGCCTTCAATGACCGTTTACCGCAATCACTATAGTCTCCACTCGAACCCCCTTTAGTATCATGGTAACCACATCACTAGCTGCTAGCCATTAACAGTCACCTCGTTGGAACCATTTATAAACTGTTTCCTCCATCCACCTTTTACCAACCGCTATGTTTCCACTCGAGCCCACTAACCATTTGCTAACCTTTTACCGCACTACCGCGGTCACTGGCTTGTCTGCCAGCGATACTACAGTAGAATTCCTTCACTGTTTGTTGATGGCTACCGCATCCACTACGGTCTGTGGTTTAACCATGCACGGTGGCATGGTAAACACTTTTTGCCTGATCCTTAACTGCCACCGCCATACCGCGGTTTAATTTTGGGAGACTGTGGTAAGGCGGTAAACACTTAGAAATGAAAATTTTAAGGGAGCGGTGAAGGTGTAAGGTGCATATGAATGGCATAAATATTTTAAAGGAAAATTAGTAAATGAATGAGTGTAAATGGGAAAAAAAACCTTATGGATTTTATGGAAAATTGTGGGGAAAAACTTAGGGTTTTAGATAGAAATTTTATGTTCTAACAACAAGGAGAACATAAAGAATTGTTGAGTCTGGATTGGCTCATATCACCCTATTTCTTATATCTATCTAGTGTCTAGAGTTAATCTTGACAACAACCAATGCTTACAATCTGACTACCCAACAATGCATGGATTCACAAAACAATGTAATCATTGATCTCACTCCTCAAGCATTTCAAAATATATTTAGTGTCCTAGATCCCAAGAACTTGGTGCAGTTGAAGGAAGCAAAAGCTTAGGAGAAATATAGTAAATATAAGGAATCGAAGAAGTCCCACTTGAATAAAAAGTGGTTGAGAATGGAAAGGAAGTCTCTATCCAAGCTAGCAGGTCAACCAAAGAGGAAATATTTCTACAAAGAAGTATCAGATTTGATAATGATGTTGTCTAGGGCTTTTGGGAAGAGAGATGCTTTTCATTTCAAGGGGTGGATGTTTACCTTCATCCAGACAATCTTAAATGGCTCCCATCAATTTTATTGGCCGATGATTGTATCAGATGCCATTCATGATGAGTTGACCAACATAAGGGAGACTAAATTATTTTCCATGGCTTGAATAGAGTGGGGATAATGGGAGTGTTAGATGGACAAAAGAAGGTGTGGGAGCATTATAACCAGTTGTCCCTACAAGTTGCTAAGACTCAATACAGAAGGGTTAATGATGCATTCATATATGTGGTCATTAACCAACTCAATGGAGATGCAAGGTACATACTGAGTCAAGAGGCCATGGCATTTATTGCTGAATGGGGATGTTGGTACATTCAATACCCCAGGTTTACATATTTCATGTTAGCTGGTTTTGAAGGTCATCCACTTTTGCTACCAAGGTGTTTCAATAATAGGATAGTGCTAAAATAATTTGTATATCAGACTCTAGGGGTTAATGCTTGGCTTGGATTGAAAAATAACATAGGATTTCATAAGTTCGCCATGAAGTTGGGTGAGTATAGTTGTCAGCATCTGGTAGGAGCAAAGGTGGTGTGTAGAGAATTGATACAATTAAAGCTAGGTTTGTATACAGATCAGAAGCACTTTAATCCAAAGGGTAAGATGAATTCTTTGTTGCCTTCTATGTTTGATAATCATTTCAATTTATTAGAATATTTGTAGAGTGACCAACAGGATGAGTATGATCTGAGAAAGAAGAGTTATGAGAGAATACCTATCTCACTCATGTCATATTTTGGAGTCAAGAATGACATTCCTGACACATTGGTGGATGATGGAGTTGTATTGGATCCATCTTATGAAGCTTTGAACATTGGAACTAAAATTCTGGATCCAATTTACTAGGATAGTGAGGAAACTATTGATATTAAGCAGATAGGAAGAGCAGTCTTGGATAGAACTGTTCAATGGTTGGTTCTAAGAACCAAAGCTCCTCAAGGACCAGATCCTAAAAAGGGGAAAGGGTATAAAAGGCTCAAAAGAAAGACACATCACAAGGAGACTTTGGAGTTCCTTCCTCTAGACATTGAAGAAATAGAGCTTGAAGCAGCAGTTGATGAAGCAGAGACACAAGAAGGAGATACTCAAATGGGATTGATTGTTTCAACACCTACATTAGGTGAATATTCTACTCAAGTCCCACTTGAAAAAAAGCAAAGTGAAGAGGTTCAAAAGGGGACTCTTCATAGTATGGTTGAAAATACAAAGGGAAAAGAAGTGGAGTTAGAAATTCATTATGTTGGAATAGATTCGGATGAAACTCTGTCAGATAAAGGAATACAAGAAAATATGCCTCGAGAGGAGGACACTGAATAGGTAATTACATAAGAGGATTAGTGGGTATTTTTTCAAGAAGTCAGGAAGGCTACTGAAGAGCAAGCTGCAACAATAGAAAAGAAAAAGTTAGCAGATTCCAAGACACAAGCTGATGCCATACTACAATAGAAACAAATTGAAGCTAATTCAAGAGCTGATGAAGTAGAGAGGCAACAGAGGCAACATGAGCATGAGCTCAAGGTTAAGGAGGAAAATGATAAGTTGGAATTGATACAAAAGATTCATGACCTTGAGGACGAGAAGGCAAGACACCAGACGGAGAAAGAAGTCCTGGTTGCCAAGTTAAAACTTGTTAAGGAAGCTCACTGAAAGGAAGAAGAAGTAGAACGATTACGAAAGGAAAAGGGCATTTAAGAGCTGGTTAGAACCCAACAAGAAGAAGAAGAAAAGGCAGAAAATCTTAAATCTCTATAGACAAAAATATTAAAGAAATAAAAAATAGAGGCTTTAGAGAAAGATAAATTGGAAAAAGAAGCTCTAGAGAAGGGAAGATTAGAGAAGGAGAGACTGGAAAAGGAAAGATTGGAGAAAGAAAAATTGGAGAGAGAACAATTGGAAGAAGAGAGGTTGAAGAAGGAAGAAGAAGGTAAGAAGATACAAGAATAAAAGGATAGGGAAGAGGCTGAAAAGCTTTTACAAATGCATGTGGTGCAAAAACAACAAGAGGAACCAAGGGTTGATTCTCAACCCCAAGTGAATGTGCAACCACCCTCTACTACTACTATTGCTGCTTATTCCACTATGATGACTACTGCTCCATGTGCTCCCACTTGGTTGAAATTGGACCTACAAAAGAGAACAGTAACACCTTCATAACCTCTCAATTGGGAGGATATGATGAAGGAGATTGAACAAGAAAGGCCTAAAAAGAAGGCCAAGATCCTACACTCCACTAGGCTCATTAACAAGGGAGAAATTGTTGTTGAGTGTGCCATACTGATGACAGAAAAGGAGGTAGGAGACATGTATTTAATAGATTATCAATTAAGTACTATTAACTTGGGAAGGCCTACCAAAGATGAAAAGATGAATCTAATTGATGTGGTAGCTTGAACAACCAATTCAAGGATGTTAAAGGATAAGCAGAAAAAAGATGAGCTTAAGGTTCAGTTAGATAAATTACATTCCTTTTTGAAAAGTGTCTCTTCTTCAAGATCACAATAGGTAGCTGCTATTGAGACTCCAATTTTGCTGAGAAAAATGGAGGTAGATGATTTAGTACAAGTAAGGAGAAAAGTGGAGATGTTAGATAGGTGGGTTGACAAGTTAAATCAAGAAGTAGGTGAAATTTTGGTCAAAATGTTTGAGGTTCACAAAGGGATAGAAGAGTTGATAGGGGAAATGCATCAATATATTGAGGCATTAGTGAAGAAGGAAGAGGAATATAAAGAATATAGTCATAAATTGAAGAAGGTTAGTACATTTCCTTTGACTAATCTTCTTGAACAGTCAATACTTGAGGAGGATAATAAATATTTTGTGGAAAAGACCTCTCGTATACTCCGATTCAGAATAGATTTCTTGTGCAAACATAGAAATGAAGTCCAAGATGTTGTTAAATATCTAACTGAACAATTTGAGGAGTTGGAGGTGGTCATCGCTATCATAGTAGATGTTAATATACTAAGAAAGGAAGGCCTTCCTTTGAGTCAGATAAAAGAGAAATGGGGTGAAAGGTTTAAAGGACTCATGTAGAATGGAGAGGATGGTGAAGATCTGCTGATAGATCAACTGATGGACATCAAAGAAGAGATAAAGGCTGCTAAAAGAGAATTGATGAAGCTGAAGGATATGAGAGGGCTTGCTACAACAAACTTGGAAATAATTAAGTTTGAACATAGTTAGCTTGATGGGCTAGAAATAGATGTATTACAACAATTCTTAGCCAGTTATGACAAGTTTATTGCAGAACCAACTTCACATGCATAGATCTCTTGCATGCATGGATTTCTTCTTCTTTGCATGTTGCATGCAACACTGGCAGTTTTTGAAGTGCATGACTTCCTTTTTCTCTTCTATTTTTTATTCTCTAGTTTAATTGAATGTTTGATGTAAGAACTCAAGATCAAATTGATCTGAGTTTCCAAGAGAGTTTTAGTTCCTAAAAGGGCAGATCAGTTTAAAATAGAAGTGGAGTTCAGATTTTTTTATATCTATAAATACCCTTTGGGTATCATATTGTAAGGGTCGATTGATATAGAATAGAATTGGACACCTGATATTAGGAGATAGAATTTTTTGTAGTGATTACAAATATAAATTGTTACTTGATTTTTATAGTTAAATAAAATTACAGTTTTATGCAATATGGTGTTAGAATTAAGTTTTACTTGATAAGGCTGATGAGTTATAATCTATCTATATGCCAGTGATTGGGTTGAAGCATGATTGTTTCTTATGTGATGAAAGTCATTAGAAGAAGATGAATTTAAGGATTATCTTGTTAGATTATAATTGAATTAAACTTATTGAAGTCTATTGATCTATGATTTTGGCAATGAATGAATGTGGGTTCTTTTAAAAAAAAATCTTTGAAATAGTTGTGATAGGCGAATTAAAATAAGAACCTTAAATGCATACAATGGTATAGATTATTCTGTAAATTGTATCATGCTTTGGTTTTTCTTGATTTTATTGGAAAAAATTCATAGTTGAAGATATATGTTTGGATGCTAGATTAGTTTTTTTTATTTTTACTGGTTTACCCTCTGATCTATCTTTTTCTTTTGTTTGAAAACCCCTTGATTTACTAAAACAATTTAGTAAAATGAGTCATTTCTTGCATTCTTTGTTACTAGCACAGGGCCCTTGAATATTACAGTTATATGGACCAATTGAGTGACTCTAGACAGTTGAGAACCAACTACCAGGACCTTGGGAATTAGGCTACTATATGTTGTCTTTCTTTTTCAGGAGAAATAGAGTAGAAATATTATGTTTTAACATTGTTTGTGTAATTTTCACCATCAACACCACTCTCCCTCCCTCTATCTCTCCCTCCAAATCTCCCTCTCTACCTCACTCTCTCACTCTCCCACTCTCCTCTTCTCCCTCTACCTCTCCCTCTCACTCTCCCACTCTCCATCTCACTCTCTCACTCTCCCCTCTCCCTCTCTCTTGATCCCTATCCATCTGACACTCCCACTCTCCCTCTTACTCTCTCACTCTCCCCTCTCCCTCTCACTCTCTCCCTGTCTCTGTCTCCATCTCCGTCTCCATCTCTCCCTCTCCCACTCTCCCTCTGACTCTCTCACTATGCCACTCTCCATTTCCCTCTCCCTCTCCCTCTCCCTCTCCCTCTCTCTCCCTATCCCTCCCTCTGTCCCTCCAACTCTCCCTCCCTCTATCTTTCCCTCCCACTCTTCCTCTCCCTCTCTCAATCTCCCACTCACCCTCACTCTCTCACTATCCCACTCTCCCTCTCACTCTATCCCTCCCACTCTCTCTTTTTCCTTCCCACTCTCCATCTCTCAATATTTCACTCTCCCGCTATCTACCATTAACCCTTAGGTCTATGTGTGTATAAATCATATATCTGATTTGAATTAAATATCCGATTTGTGAAACTTTGATGTGTAGTTCTAAAATCTTAACACTCTCCTACTCTCCTCCCCTCTCTCCATCTCCCTCTCTCACTCTTCCACTCTCCCTTTCTCTCTTCATCTCACTCTCCCACTCTCCCTCCCTCTATCTCTCCCTCCCACTCTCCCTCGCCCTCTCGCAATCTCCCAATCTCCCACTCTCCCACTCTCCCTCTCTCCCTCACTCTCTCACACTCCCACTCTCCCTATCACTCTCTCCCTCCCACTCTCCCTCCATATATATCTCCCTCCCTCTCTCTCTCTCTCTCCCTCTCCCTCTCCCTTTCCCTCTCCCTATCCATCATTATATCTATCTCTCCTCTCCCTCTCTCCTCTCTCTCTCTCTCCCTCTCCCTCTCCCTCTTCTCCTCCCACTCTCCCTCCTCTCTCCCTCCATCTCTATCATCTCTCTCAATCCATCCTCCCTATCCTCTCCCTCTTCCTCTCCTCTCTATCACTCCTCTCTCCCTCCCTCTCTCTCTCTCTCTCTCTCTCTCTCTCTCTCTCTCCTCTCCCTCCCTCTCTCTCCCTCTCCCTCTCCTTGTTGTTTCTCCTCTCCGTCTCCTCTCCCTCTCTCCTCTCCTCTCTCCTCTCCTCCTCCTATCCTCTCTCCTCTCTCCTCTCCTCTCCTCCCTCTCCTCTCCTCTCCTCCTCTCTCCATCTCCTCTCTCTCTCCTCCTCCTCTCCTATCCTCTCTCCCTCTCACTCTCTCTCCCTCTCCTCTCCCTCTCCTATCTCTCTCCTCTCCTTCTCTCTCTCTCTCCTCAGCTCTTAATATGCTCCTTTCCCCACTCTCCCTCTCACTCTCTCACTCTCCCCTCTCCTTCTCACTCCCTCTCCTTCTATCTCTCCCTCTCCTCTCCCTCTCCCTCTATCCCTCTCCCTCTCTCTCTCCATCTCTCCCTCTCACTATCTCACTCTATCTCCCTCTCCCTCTCTCCCTCTCCCTCTCCCTCTCCCTTTCTCTCTGTATCCCTCTCCCTCTCTCCCTCACTCTCTCCCTCTCCCTCTCCCTCTCCCTACCTATCCCTCCCTCTCTCCCTCCAACTCTCCCTCCTTCCTTCCAACTCTCCTCCCTCTCTCCCTCTCCCTCTCTCAATCTTCCACTCTCCCAATCTCTACCATTACCCCTTAGGTCTACGTGTGTAAAAATTGGATATCCGATTTGTGAAACTTTGATTTGTAGAGCTAAAATATTACTGTTGCATAACATGTTTTACAAATCAGATATTCGATGATATCAGATATCAGATTTTTGGATCATAGAAGAACCCCATGTGGGCCATATTTGTGCATTCCAACAAACTCTATAGTCTTTTTTTAGCACTTTGCAGGTGAAAAATGTGCGGTTTCAGACAGGAAGAAACAAAGATAAACATTTTGGAGCATCTTGTACTCAAAATTTTCATACATAATGATTTTTTAGCATCTTTTATTTTGGTATAGTGGGGAGCAGCAATCGTCGAAAGAAAAAACGTAAGAGAAAGCTAAAAAAAGAAAAAATTGAAGGATATAGACAAAGAGATAGAGAAGGTCATAGGAAGAAAAGACAAGCTATGTTAAATATTGGTGAACCTGAGCCCTATGCTCTTTCAAGTGAAGAGGAAATTTAATATGTTCAAGGTGAAAATGTAGAACATGATATTGAAATTGGGAATGAAAATGTTCAAATTCATATTGAAAATTTTCAAGGTGAAATTGTTGGAATTGAAGATTTTGAACATGGTATTGAAATTGGGAATGAAAATATTGAAATTGATAATGAAATTGCTGGAATTGAAGATGTTGAACATGATATTGTAATTGGGAATGAAATTATTCAAATTCATATTGAAAATATTCAAGGTGAAAATGTTGGAAATGAAGATGTTGAACATAATATTCAAGCAAGTGTAAATTATGTTTCACTAGATTACATGAGAAATGAAGAAGCTTGTGTGGAAGAAAAGACATATTCCAAATTCAAGACCTTCAAGGACCCCTAAATGGTTATTTGAAATGGATGATAACATTATAAAAAAAATTCAAGGCAAGAGGTCAACACGAACTGTTTGGTTGTGGGCTAGAATACTTTTCAACCAATATTTTAGTGATAAGACATTGACTGAGAATTGTAAAAAATTTGTACAATTTCTTAAGATGCAAAAGATGAGACCTTTTCTAGCCAAATTGAAGATTCGTGTGAACAAGAGGACCGAAAAAAATTCTATTATTGCCAAAAATATTTTTAATGCTCTCAAGTCTACTAGAAAAAATAACAAGGAAAAAGATAAGAGAGTTGCTTGGAGAGTCAATACAACTGCCCTAGTAAGCCATCAATTGAAAAAGGCTCGCTTTATGAGACAAAATTATATTGATTTTGACTTAATTCGTACAACTTTGGATAGAGCACTTGCCAAAAGAGAAAAAATAGATGATACATGGGATTTTTTCGGGAGGCTTCCACATGTTGATAAGAAGCTAACCGATAATGTAAAGCAATAAATTCAGCAATTTTGGCATGATAACTCTATAGTATCACCCAATGCAAAAGATGTTTTAAAGTTAAGAATTGGCAGTTGAGACCGTACACCGCATCCTAAACATTTCTTGGAATCAATCCAAAAAATCTTGTTGAATAAATTTATTCAAATACATCCAAATATGGAAATCTAGCAAAAAACTTTTAAAGGTTTGAAGCCATTTTATTATGTGCCTCTTACGATTCATAATAATTTTTGTTGCAAATACCATGTGGATTTTTCAATGTACCATGAACTATTATGCTATATACATTCTACTTTGCATACTAATGAAATGTTGCAGGAGTGTGGTGCAATGCATCTTCCAAAATCATCAAGGGACTTGCTAGATCTATTTTTATGTTCTAGGGATGATGGTTCCATTTTCTATAGAAATGATTGTTTAAATGCGAAGTGCTCACAATGTTGTGGCTTGTCAAAGTTTATTCAATGTTTTCATGAGGGTTCGAAACATGAATTTGGAAAGAATCTTGTTGAGAAAAAGAGATATGAGATAGTCAAATATACTTTGCAGAGTGGAGGTGAAGGTTCTAGATGCGAGTTGGTTACAAAAGAATGCAGTGTGGCTGATTTTATTTCAGATTTGAAGGACAATCATTTCTATAAATATGCAAGGCATAGTCATAGGTATTAGTGGTTGGATTAAAAATTAAGGATATATAAGGACTCTTTTCCGACTGGCACTATTATATTAGTGGTTGCTTTTTCTGAAAAATACACATTGCAACCACAAAACAAGGTACAATCTCAGTATTACAATTCCATTCAAATTGCAATTTTTGTCCACATAATGTTTAGACATGCACCTGATAGTACAGAGGAGGACCGAAAGATAATAAAAGAGTATCATTTTTATATGAGTGATGATAGATCTCATTCATCTGAGTATGTCCAACATTGTTTCGATAAATTTTTTGAGTTCTTGTAGGAGCATGATATAGCACTAGGCCGACATCTCATTTGGTCATATAACTACACAAGTCAATTCAAGAATGCTCGTATGTTTTATTGGTTGAGTAGAATACCTATAGAGAGGGGTGTACCTAATATTTGGAGTTTTTTTGAAGCTAGGCATGGGAAAGGGGAGCATGATGGAATAGGGGCATGTGTAAAAAGAACTCTAGTTAAGGAGCAATTGAAGATTTTAGGAGAAAAATTCAGTGATGCACATTCTATTATTGATTGGTGTAGTTCAACATTGTCACAGGGAGGGAAACTTGATTCAACAGTGCACAGATTATTTTGGTTGGTTGAGGAGGGTACAATGGGAGGTATATTGGATTGTCATACAATCAAAGATTCTTCAAAGATGCATTCATTTTGAATCTCATATGTAAGCACATGGACCATTTGGTCACCACAGTTGGCTTGTTTTTGTTAGAGTTGTATTCAGTGTGAGTGGGATCAATGCGAGTCAAGTGAGTGGGTGGATACATGGGTTCCATAGTATCTAACTCCTTTATCTCAAACTATATTCATGAAAAATTACATAATGGAAAGTTCACTTGATTACGAATGGCTTTTAGATCTACTACATCCAGGACATGTTTTTGAAGGTGTTGCACCGCAAGGGAATGAAGAGAGATCAAAATATTGGTTGGCTCGATGTGTGCAGATAAAGCACAAGCTAACACAATCGATGGAAGATGATGATGGATTTGTGCATCCTACAAGTTCAATTGTGGTTGGAGGCACTTGGTTGTGAACATACATGATTAGAAACAATGGCATACCTGCATTTGAAGACTATGAGAAACACAAAACCATTCTCATGTATTCGCACCTTGTTATAGCAAAAAATGTTAAGTTATTGAAGCATCATGCCAAACCAAAGACAAAAAAACTATGGAAACTTATTAATGTTGATCATGAAACAATATTGGATACTCTTAAGCAAAGAGATGACCCTTCAGGCACACTTGAATAACATATTCAAGAATGGAAGGGACAATGCTTAAGCATCTTTTTTGTTGTGACAATATAGATTTATCATTTGAAAAAAAATGCAATATTCCTAGCAAGATTTATCATGGACCTACTGCAGTAATAGCCATCTTTGATCCTTTCAAAGAAGTATGCAAAAAATTACAATAATATAGATTGGTTATTCAATGCATCTTTTATAGTTTTCATTACCAATTCATCATTATTCAGGTTGTTAGATTAATATAGATTTGTTATTCTAAGCATATTTTTTGTTGTGACAATATAGACTTATCATTTGAATTTTTTTGTGATATTCATGGCACAATTGATAGTGGACTTGCTGCAAAATAAGCAACTCTAATCCTTTCAGAGAGGTATGTCACAAAATACAATAATATAGATTGGTTATTCTAAGCATATTTTTTATTTTATGTAGTTTAGCTAATACCTTGATGGTTTGTAAAGGTGCTTGTCACTCCAAAATGCCAACATACTACTCTTGTGGAACACTGTGCCCTAAATGCCTCAAATAGGCAAATTTTGTAAAAACTATATTTTGAAATGTGAAACAATGTAAAAAGGTCATAACTATGTATAGGCATAATCTATATTGAGTGATGTTTTTTGAAATATGGGTCAAATATTTGGCATTGTATAAAGAGTGTTTAAAATGTAAAACTATTTTTGTACTTAATCGAGCTACAACCGAAGGTTTTCCTCCTAGTTCTTTCCTCTTAGTATGCTCGTTTGAACTAGGTTTTGTAATATATCCTATATATATATAACAAATTACAGTGGCTTGCCACTTTTTCAAAAAAAAAATGTAAAAAGTTCATGTGAATTTCATTTCCCATGTAATTGATTCAAGTTGATTGGGTAAGATTTTTCTGATGCAAGAGTTAGAACTTGTAGAATCTTGATCCAACCTTAAATCCTTTTTCCCCCACATTTCATTGACATTAGCGCTTTGGACTGTTAAGGGAAATCGTCGGTCCAATGTTGCTCAGAGTGAATCAACATATTTGGGTGCAAAAGAGGACCATACCTAGCATAAAAATACCCATCCAAATGTGTTGTAATAGTCTATTTGATTGTATGAGTTCGAGAATGAAAGTTGCACCACTTTACAACTTTACACTGCTTGTATTTGGCAACTTTTCCCTCAACTGAAAACTCATCACCATGGGAAAATTCCTTCGAGATAGAAAAAAATGAGAGAGGTTATTGTCAATGGTCCCAACCTAATCCCATATCATTAGATAAAGAGTCTATCAGAATCATGGTTTCTGAGGAATAGTCCGTCAAAGATTGTTGCCTTTTAGCACTTTGGACTCTTAAGGGAAATCGTCGGTCCAATGCAACTCAGAGTGATTTGGCATATTTGGGTGCAGAAGAGGACCATACCTAGCATAAAAGTATCCATATGGATGTGTTGGAATAGTCTGTTTGGTTGTATGAGGTTGAGAATGAAAGTTGCACAACTTTGCAACTCTACACTGCTTGCATTTGGCAACTTTTCCCTCAACTGAAAACTCATCACCAGGGGAAAATGCCTTCGAGATACAAAAAACCAAGATAGGTTATTGTATATGGTCCCAACATGATTCCATATCCTCATATGAAGAGTTTTTAATCATCATAGTTTTTGAGAAATAGTCCATCAAAGATTGTTGTCTTTTAACACTTTGGACACTTAAGGGAAATCACTGGTCCAATGCAACTCAGAGTGATTCGAGATATTTGAGTGAAAAAGAGGACCATACCTAGCATAAACATACCCATCTAGACGTGTTGCAGCAGTCTGTTTGGTTGTATCAGTTTGAGAATGAAAGTTGCACCACTTTTCAACTTTACACTGCTTGCATTTAGCAGTTTTTCCCTCAACTGAAAACTCATCACCACGGGAAACCGCCTTCGAGATAGAAAAAATCAAAAGAGGTTATTATAGGTGGTCCCAACATGATCCCATATCCTTAGATGAAGAATCTGTAAGAATTACGGTTTTCAAGAAATAGTCCACCAAAGATTGTTGCCTTTTAGCACTTTGAACTCTTAAGGGAAATCATCGGTCCAATGCAGCTCAGAGAGATTCGGCATATTTGGGTGCAAAAGAGGACCATACCTAGCATAAACGTACCCATTTGGATGTGTTGGAATAGTCTATTTGGTCGTATGAGTTCGAGAATGAAAGTTGCACCACTTTGCAACTTTACACTGCTGGCATTTGACAACTTTTCCCTCAACAGAAAACTCATCACCATGGGAAAACGCCTTCGAGATAGAAAAAACCAAGAGAGGTTATTGTATATGATCCCAACACAATCCCATATACTAGACGAAGAGTCTGTTTGAATTACAATTTTTGAGAAATAGTTTGTCAAAGATTGCTGCCTTTTAGCACTTTGGACTCTTAAGGGAAATCATCGGTCCAATGCAACTCAGAGTGATTCGGCATATTTGGGTGCAAAAGAGGACCATACCTAGCATAAACATACCCATACAGACATTTTGGAACAATCTATTTGGTTGTATGAGTTTGAGAATGAAAGTTGCACCACTTTGCAACTTTACACTACTTGCATTTGACAACTTTTCCCTCAATTGAAAACTTGTCCCTTTTGATAAAATGCCTTTGAGCTATCAAAAACTGAGAGAGGTTATTGTAGATGGTTCCAACATGATCCAATATCATTAGATGAAGTGTTTGTAAGAATCACGGTTTCTAAGAAATAGTCTGTCAAAGATTGTTCCCTTTTAGCACTTTGGACTCTTAAGTGAAATCGCTGGTCCAATGCAGCTCAGAGTGATTCAGAATATTTAGGTGCAAGAGAGTACCATACCTAGCATAAACATACCCATCTAGATGTGTTCGAAGGATCTTTTTGGTCATACGAGTTCGAGAATGAAAATTGCACCACTTTGGAACTTTACACCTCTATAGAGATTTAGGGATGTTCGCTTCAGATCACTCTATTCTGAATAGGTTTTTGGAGCTACCAATGTTAAATCCAAGTTGAATTACTTCAATAAAATCTGTTCTGAGTTGCTAAAGAGGTACTTCAAGAATTTAGCATTTGGCCTTGCAAAATTGCAACCATTACTTATTCCAAACAAGTCATAAGACTCCCTCTTAAGGTTAATTCTTCCTCTTCAAAGAGATGTCTTCAGCCATTCACTTAGACTCATAGTTGCAAGTAGTGTCTCCATTCTTCAACCTATAGGATGCATCAAGCTCTTCTTGAAAGAAATCTTCACACATTATCATGATACAACTTGCAATGAATAATTCTTAATTCTAAAGAATCTTATCCCAGTGATCACTATTTACTGGTCACACATAATCCAAGTAAATAATGTCAGATTTGCACAACTCAACAAGCCAAATTTTAGCCTAGAAGGGTAATTACAATCAAAACAAAGAATAATTATCTCTTAAATGTTTTAAAGGGTTGAAGTATGAAACACTTCTCTTGCGCTCATATCAATACTTGACCTTCATGGCTTGAACATAGGCCCATGACTAGAGTAGAAATTTACTAGAATCATTTTGGGGAGAGATATCAATCACATTCACAAATGAAGCATGTTGATTACACCTAGTAGGGAAAACCTTTGCATAGTGACCAAACTTGTCACATCTAGGGCATTGAACATGAGAGAGGTGTCACTTCTTCTTGAATGCAGGAGCACCATCTGACCCTTTATATCCATTCCTCTTGAAGCATCTTTTATTTTCTCATTTCCCTTCCTTCTTCGAGTATTAAGCAAAAAGAACATGAATTTCTTCATTTGTAGGACTTCATCCAATACCTCTCGTAGCCAACCTTGAATCCTCTTGAATACAGTCAACCCTCAATCAATCAAACTTGGGAAGTTTCGATCTCGCATGAATTCCTTGAATGTAAGACTCCCAAGATGAAGGAAGACCATTAAGAGCCAACATGGTCAAATCTTTGTCATCAACAATATGACCAATGGTAGAGAGTTGATCTCTCAATTCAGAAATCTTCATGAATTAGGTGATGAAAAGTTCTCCTTCTGCCATCTTAACATGATGAATTTGTTTCTTCAAGGCCAGAGCATGACTTGTGTTGTTGATCTCATACATCTCCTCTAAATTCTTAAGCATTTATCTCATTATCTTCAACTTAGAGATGATAGGAACAATATGGTCCTTCACGGAATCAACTAACATATTTCCTCGTCTTGATATCTTTCTTCCTCCATTGAAATTTCTCTTCATCATCCGTAGGTTCATAAAATTTTCTCTCCACACTCAACCAATTCATTTTCCTCCAAAGTGAGCATAATTCTTAAATCAGTTTGTTGTTGCAAGATGAAGCGCTACTACCCAAGTGCAAACTTCTGCTTGGAATTCGAATTATGCTGAATGAACTTGATTGAGGAAATGAACAAACATCACCTTGTATTTATAAAAAATAAGGTGACTCTTTAAGGAGGTCAGACTCTCTTGAAAATAATAAATTACAAAATAATATCAAGGAAGGTCAGCCTCATCCATTTAAATCAAATGAGTATAAATTAAATAACCATAGGCTATCATTTAATTTATTAAAACTTAGTGTGATCGCTATCATGTATGAAAAATGTGGTAGCATAGACAAAGTAGTGGACTATTTGAAAAAAAAAATTCAAAGAAATGTGGTCTCATAGAATTCAATGACAAACAAATGCAATTGACAACTGCTCATAGTTTTTAGTTATTTAATGTGAAGTAATTGCATAACTGCTTAGGTTGACTTTGTAAAAACTATATTTTAATTGAATTTTTTCATCTATGAACATCTAGTTGTTAGTTATGCAATGCGAAGTAATTATTTGAGTTTGAAAGATGTGTAATGCAATGTAATCAACGATATACATATAAACTACATAATATAACCATTAAGTTTGAAGCTATTTTACATTGATATTTAACCATTGCTCAAGATAAAATTTTCAAAGAGTTTAATCATGCACATGAGGAACAAATTAAATTTTGATTGTCAACTTATATATATCAAATTATCCAATAATCAAGTGTATGTCCATATACAAAAATGGCATCGACGCCAACTCAAACAAAGTTGTACAAAATGTGGCAAATGCCATCTCAATATGTATTCAAAATTTACATGCCAAAATGTCTATCTCATCCTAAACTACTGGTGGATCATCAAAATGGAGCCTCTTTGAAGCACTTGTTGGCTCTGAAGGTAGCTACACAAGAAAAAATCAAACCACAATTGAGATTAGCTATACTATATAATTTAAAATCGAATAATTAACATCAAAATCAATATACATTGAATTTTAATTGAACTCTAAAATTGAAATCTTGATTACCAGAAATATACATCTCTTCAAAGGGATAGGAGTCCTAGAATATACCAAACCAACTTTTCAAATTCCAATCTATATATGTGAACAAAAACATAAAATTGATCCAGGTTAGCATAAGATTATTTGTAATAGGAACATATTTACCAAACACAAAATAAAATAAACACATACCTCTTTAGGTTGATCTTTTTCTTTATCTCCTTGAGGTGTTTCAGCACCTACTCCTTGAGGTGTTCCAATACCTACTCCTTTAGGCGGTGTGTCACTTGTCAACAAATTTTTATAGCTCATAATTGCCTATATATAAAATTGACAAGTACATATGAAACTACCAATCTATGTCAATGTATGTATAATAAATATAACATCTTAAAAATATTAATTCAATCCAATTTGAGTTCAATTGCCTTCCCCTTATCTAACTTTGTACCTCCATAGTTTGGACGAGGTTGCACCTCACTCGCACTAGGTATTTCCTACAAGAGGAAAATAAGATAAACACATAAGTTATTACATAATTTCATTAATGAAAATTCAAATGACAAGCAAGTATATAATATAAAATTTAAATGAGTGAGTGCAAAAATATATACTGTGTGTGTCCAAGCCAAATGAAATGGCTATAAGGGTGTTATCACTCACCCGTGTGAGATCCTCCTCAAAAATCAACTATTAAATAGACCATGTAGATAAATATTAGTACTTGATACTATCTCCTATTAATATTCATTCAAAATCAAATGCAAGTTATGAAATTACAACTTAAATCTTACCTGTGTCACTATTCCAGCATCCTCCTCTCTAGCAGGAGAGGACTCTATAGGGTGCACTCCACTCCCCCGCGACTGATCTATAATGTCCACATGATGAAGGTCATAATCAAAAATGTCCAAGGGATGCTCAACAGGATGTACAAGAGGACCCAAGCATATATGGTTGCACATAGTGCAATTATGTGGCACACAAATATGTGGACCTGAGGAGGATGATACAATAGCACTCGAGCCTTCGCCAACATCACCAGAATGTGGCTGAGCTACTGTAGAAGCATGTGAAACCAAATGACCACTCAAATATTGAATAGATTGAATATTCTGTGTGGATGCATCCTAGATAATCTCTAGATGATATATTAGAGGTGGCGGAGGAAGGGGAGGAAGGGGAATATTTGGGCGTGAAACTACTCTAACTGCCATTGGTCTATCCTAGGGCATACCTCCACCAACACCCTGGAAGGGTTTAATGTCAAAGTAATTGACATGATTACCTAACACAAACTCAACATATCTCTCAATCAAGGGATTGTCTTATAAACTTCACAAATGCCCCTCAATTACCCCAATTTTTCACCTATTAAGTCTTCAATTGGTGGTTGCGGAGGTGGTAGAGAATTTGGCTGTGGAGATGGTGGGGCATTTGACATTTGTGGATTTTCATTCTCATCCATAACACCTAATTAAATTTAAAAACTAATTAATCTAATTGAAATTACACAATATAAATGAAATTATTGTAAAAAAATCCTAGTTTTTAATAAAATAAGAAAACCCTACTTTTTCACAAAAATCCATAACAAACTCTAATTTTTGATAAAAATACATCAACAACACTATTTTTTAATCAAAATCCATTTAAAAACATTAATTTTTAATAAAAACTCAATGTAAACTCTAGTTTTTAATAAAAATCAATAGAAAACCCTATTTTTGAAAAAAAAATCATAAAAACTACTTAAAATTAAGAGAATCTACTTGAAAAAATGATTACAATATTTAAAAAACTATATACTTACCTTTGAATTCGGATATCTGATA